>VXBZ01000393.1:677517-733688 GCA_013399135.1 Heliornis fulica | reverse complement strand
AAGAATAATTAAAACAATCAGTCCAGAAGTTTTCCTATAAGGTTGCACTGTGTGCATAGAAGATGCTTACCTGTGGGTGTAATACTTCCCATGTGTAGCAAAGTCACACAATTAAGGGGCCTTTTGAACCAAACCTGGCAGACTAACAGCAGTCACACCAGATGTACTCTAACTTTAGAAGCCCATTTCTAAGCCAGGAATTTGTATAAGACCAGGCAGTATTCAATCTAAGCAGAAACCTCTGCTGCTATCAAATATACTTTTTTCTTTTCTTTTTTTTTTTTCTTTTTTTTAAGAATATCAGAAGTTTTTGGCTTTGTATTTTTAGAAGGTAGGATATTCTGATTTCCATTGCAAAGGTTAAAATAGTGTCAAGTAGGTGCTTTTTGAACCATACATTTTACATGAATGTAAAACAAATACGCCTTTGACGAGGCAATGTGTTTGCTCATTCTAATCCAACGAGAATCTGGTATCACACAGGAGTTCTTTATTTCAATTAATTATCATACTTGAGAACCTTTTGTAACCCAGCACACTCTGCATTCCCAGGTCTTCAGTCAGAAGAAATTGTCAGGTGCCCAGGAACTCACAAAACTTTTTCTAGATCCTGGAATTTTTATTTAGACGGGATTTTATATAACTGGACAAGAGGACATTACCATTAGTTCAATGGCCACTACCTTTTGACTTTGGGTGAGGTGTAATGATTATATTAACTTTAATTTGCATGGTACCCTGACTTACTACACTATGTAATGAACAGAGAAGCACTGGGATGCTTGGTGAGATTTTTCGCTTCGCCTCTGACCTTCCTTTACTGCACTGTTCCAGTCCACTTTCAAGTGGCATCCTGAAGGGTGCAGCACTTTGAGTACAGTGTTTGTGCAGCCTGATGAGGGTTTGAACCTCAAAGTAAAAAAAAAAGTAATTTTGCCAGTATGCCCAACTAAGCTTTTTCTGCTTATCAGTCATGGATGTCAGGCTATGTATAATGCAGGTATGACTGCACATTTTGACATTGAAAAAATTTGAATACATAAATAGCTTCCCAAAGAATGAGTTTTGGACATGATTTACCTTTCATCACACATTAAAATTCCATAAACCTAACTGTTCAAGTTTATGAATTTTTTTAGTCCACACTGCTTTAATTTTCTCAGGCACTTGATATTTTTTCCATGTAACATGTAATCCTCTACACACATTCCTTTTTGTTTCTAAAAGTTAGACTGACTCCTTTTCACACATCAAACTGATGTTCAGCATGTTGTTAGCATGCTGTTCGGGCAGTTTTCCATTCAGCTGAAAGTCCATTTCCAAATATACTTGACATTCTTAAAACTGGGGATATTTGTAATGCAAAAGAAACGTGAGTATTAAATATATCAGCTCAGTTTCTGAGTAATAATCTGAGAAATCCCTGCTGTTTTGTTGTTGGTTGGTTTGGTTTTTGTTTGTGGGTTGTTTTTTTTTCTGACAAACTAGTTAATTGTCTTTAAATAGGTTAGGTTTTAAGTGTAAGTGGGAAACTTAGCTCTAATTATGTTAGCAGGTACTATTTGAAAACATAAGTAAAAATCCATACTGTATATTTGTGGAGAGGAGGACGACACTGAAGAAGTGTTGAAATATCCTCTGATTAGTGATTTTAGTGATGACTAAGAAATTATCTGAAATATTGAATAAAAAGTCTAACAAAATGAGAGACAGGTGATTTTTATTATTTATTTCTGCCTGCTTAGTATATATAGTCATAGATCTCTTGCATGTTCTCTTACTCATTTTTTCGGTCAGTTCATCTTTTTGCCTCTTACCACTTGACAGTGTTCTCTATTCATTGAATACTCTCCTATTTCACTATTTACTTTATTCCCTATCACTTTATTCACTACTGGAATAAAAAATATAGGAAGAACTGTATGGAATAAGAATATGGGGATCACTGTTAGAGTGCTGTTAGAGTATGTCCTGTGGAAACTGAGGGGATGGTACTTGTGAAAATATTACTTTACTGGGATGACGAAGAACACAAGATGGTTTGATCACACCACTGAGCATGGCATACCCCCTTACTGCAGTGCTCTAAACAAATATGTTCATTATGGGGTGGTTAGTATGCAGCACACTGTTAAGTAATGTACTTTCTGACCTGCACTTCAGAACTGGTTGTCCCATAGCAGGCAAGTCCTCTTGCGACTCACAGGTAGGCTTGCACAGGTATGCGGGGCACAACTCCGGGGTGCAGCGTGAAGCAGTTCCCTTGTCTTTCCTTGGGGATTGGGTATGCATAATGCAGCATGTTCTCCAAATGTGCCAAACAACAGTCCATGCCTCATGCCTCAGGACAGAGAAAAAAGAAGATCTGAGTGCTATAATGTGTTTAAAAATAAATCAAATTATTTATAAGGAAGATTGAAGACAAATTATTTTCTCCATCTTTTTGCCATAAATCATTCTGCTGAAGTTACCTTGTTCACATACCTTGAATTTAGCTTAGTGATACTGGCACAGTTTCTTTTGTCTTTCTAGTCAGCTGCTCTGTAGCACTTTCTGAGTTTTGTTCAGATGAGCCATTTTCGAGTATTATTTTGAGAGAGATCGTGATCTAACAGAAGGGGAAATAAAGGCAGCTGGATAGACTCATCTTCAGATAACCATGGCCAAGAAAGTCATTAAAGCAAATTAAAAACCAAACATGCTTTTCTCACTTCTTTACTAAATGCCACAGTTACTCATCTCTGAAAATGGACAAACACAATCTCAGTCAAGCTGTCATAATGAAGAGGAATGGACAAGTTATAATTTGAATGCTAATCAAATTCTTATTTATCAGTCTCAGCTGTGCTGGTTTGGTAGGCATATGCCAACAAATCTAACAAGCGTTTCTTCCAAAGAGCAAAGTCTGTATTTGCTTGTCTTCTCCATAAGTGATTTTTAAAACACACTATTAATGAAAGACAAAATAAAATACAATAAAATGAAAAGATTGGACTTGCTGAGGGCACATTTAGTGGCACAGTATTGACAGATGCCTATGTTACATCTGAACAGATATGATGGTAAAACTGCTCTGCGATGGAGAGGGTTGCAGTTGTTTGATATCTGCCTTAGGTACGAAATGACAGGAAAAGAATGATCACAAGGATGAGTGAGACAAAAGTTTTATAAATTCCTTCAAGATGCACAAAAAATGCCTTTAAATCAGAATGTTTCATTGATTTATTTTCTGTAGTGTCACTACAAATGCCATCTGAAGATCAGAGACTGCTGGTCAGTTATTTAATACTATATCTAGTATTCTGGCTTGAGATTCCCATGATGTCTTGTTTTTCGGGGAAGTTCCTGTAGTACACTTTAATTCAATGTGTTGCCTTAGGGGACACCAATTCAGCTTTTTTTTTGGTTAAAAGTAGTTGTGATGTCATTTGGAAGTACAACACTTCCTACACTTCCAAGCTTGATAACAAAAGAATGAAAAATAAGAGGGAGGGACGAGGGGAGGTGGTGGGTTGTCTTGAGCTTTGTGATGTGGCAGTGCTGCCTATTTCCTGGGCCTGCTGTCCCATTGAGAGTGGAGGGCTTAGAATGACGGACCCATAGGATGCAAGGTGCTGTATGTACCACAAAGTAGCCCAAACACGAAATGCTGCTGTTACTTGTAACTTGCAAGACCATCCTTGCTTCTGGGTCCAATACCAGCTAGCCACAGGCCACTCCTGCTGTGTCTAGCAGCAGCACTGCTGCTCATGTTCCTAGGGGCTGAGGTTTTGGCACAGAGGGGAGGCACATGCAGGGCTGTACAGCAGACTAACAGGGGTGTTAAGAGGTATTGGTGAGGTGCTGACTGTACAGCAAAGGAATGGTTGCCTGAGGGCAGTCCTGCATCTCCAGAGCACCTTTCTGTGAGAGCCCCTTAGAGAATCCTGTCATTGTTCAGTTTAACTGCTTTAGTGATGTCGGTATTGAATACTTTTTAAAAACTTCTCTGCTGCCAATATAGTTGACTTTTTAAAAAACTTGCTTGCTTTTAGCAAACACGTTAAACACCCTTTCTGCATGACCATTTTGTTATCTCAGATCTCGATGAGGATAGGCTGCCTTTTATCTTTGCCTTTCGAGAAATAACCTTGCTCAAAAACTTTCCTAGATTGAAAGCATGGATTTAAGTGGTGATTTCAAGATATGGAATGTATATAAGCATCATTAATAACTTTACAGCAGTGTTTGTCTTACTGGGCTAGCTTCAGGGATTTTACAGGTCACAAATACTGTGTATTTAGGAGAAAAGAAAGCATTGATTTTGTGCCATAGTTGATGCTTGCCTTGCTTTTGGAGCTTTAGCCTAACCCAAGTAGGATGAGAGAAGGAATTTAGTGCCTTTGGTTCTGGTAGGAATTAATGTTTTAAAGTTTACAAGTTCAGTTTCTTATGCAATATCCCCATTGACTTACGTGGTAGAGATCAGAATGATTTACAATCACTGTTGGACTTGAGAATGATTCCCAGAAGTCAAAGCCCAGTAGTACTTCAATAAGCCACTGTAATAAGATATTTTATTATTATGGCTTTAAATGTCCTGCAGTGTACGGTAATTCAGATATAAAATAATTAAAGGCAATTAAAGACCATTATAGTAAGGATTACTTTGTGCTAATGACAGACTGTTTGACTCAAGGAAGAATACCTTCTAAAGTTGATCAGGGAACGTGATACCTAGTCAAGGTGGGAAAAGGAGAACATCTCTGAGATTTGAGTGGAAAGAAGCCAAAAAAGGCAAGGACTCTTTCCTTCATCACATTTTCCTTTTCTCTAGGTATTTCCCAAAATACAGTATATCTTAGAATTAACTAAACATTTTATTCATTAGATGTTAATAATGTATAACTTTATTGAGGATGGTGTATTCCTCAGCATATATGAAAAAAGATAATGTTTTGTGTTTTGTTACTGATTTTCGATAGTGTTTTATTAAATGTATTAAAATCAATAATGCTAATTTTACAACTCTGTCAGCAAAACTTTTCAATAAAGTAGGACTTTTATTTGCTTTTAAATACAACTCAGCAACCCTCAAGAGCCAGCCAGGAGTGAAGGAACTCAGCTCAGGCTGTTTGAAAACGTTAGCCCATACTGCAGATTTTCCAAGTCTTGAACGCTTGGGATTACCCACCCCTACAAATGTTGTGTGATCATGCTAGGAAATATACACCTACTGGTGATGTGACATCTGCCCTTGTGCAGAAGAAACAAACCACTCTGAAATTCTGACCTGTACTACTGTTTTCTCTGAATTTAGAGTAGGATGCCATAGCTCACTAAATGAGAGACGCGAGCTATAAATTTGGTAAAGGTTGATTTAATTTATGCATATCTGAGTAAATCTTGCCTACTGAGTTATGGCAGTTCTATATCTCTAATAGCAGTAGAACATGTCTAATAGCATTAGTAACCACTGTTTCTTCCCCAGGAGCCCTAAACTAGTGCAGCTGGTGCCAAACACGTGAAAGGTTGCCTTTGGTACACTTCAGATTATCATACTTGCTGCTGGCCATGGCACTGCTAAATGTTTTTTACGTATAGCCACAGATCTCTTATAGGAGATTATTCTGTAATATAAAGTTCTCCAAATAAGTGATTTTATCTTTATAGTTCTTTTATAGGTCTTGCAAATATCCGTAAGGAGAGTGGTACAAATCTTAGTGGATCCAACTGCTTTAATATATCACCATGGAAAAGAATTCAGTTTACCCATCTGAACATGGTGTCAGAATCCTACTATACAGTGATACTGGAGGAAAAGACTTGTTACACAGAAAGATGGGAAATTAATTAAAAAATATATCCTCAATCTGTGAAGAATACAAATTCTAACACACTTTTTATTTGAGGCAGAGACAAGCATATTATTTAAATATTAGTTTTTATGTGAAAATAAGGAGGTTTGCATGTCAGTCCTTTCTATCAGCCTTAAAATAAAGTGATTACTTCTCCTCAGAGAAGTTTTTCAAACAAAAAATTGTAATAGCAAATTGCAGATTCTAGAGGGACTTGTGAAGAGGGCCTGTGTGTGGGATCCCTTCTGGAAAGTATTTGGGATCTCAAAAATAGGAACTTCAATTTTCAATACTTTGTGTAGTACAAATCACTGACTCCTATGGAATAAATTCCTTTTCTTATTCATATTTTCTGATCTGCAAGACCATGACAGAGAGTGGCAATATTGTAAAGTTCTAGAAACTATAATTTAGAGATTAGAGATGTGAAGCATCCAGTACAAGAAAAGTTACCAAAGTTTAAAACTTAGGTACAAAACCTGTGAATAAAATTTAAAGCAATGAAAACATTTCCAAAACTTCTTAGAGATGCTCCATATATCTAGTTTTAGGCACTACTGCAGAAAGCATATCTGCTATAAAGTCGTGTAGATCCTTATATCTGTTCAGGATTTAACATTATCTCCTGAAAGGGAACAACACAGCCACTGTCTAAGGATCAAAATATAATAAAACTTACACTGAGTTGAAAAGAATCAGTATTTTTTGTTGTTGTTTTATAGATGAAAGTGAAGCATTAGCTTATTGCGTTATAAGGCAATACATGTAAACCATTTAAATTGCCACTAAGTCAACCACAAAAGCTCTGTTCTTAGGTCATGATACCAGTATCCAATTCCTACAATAATTCTTCAGGCAGTCACTATTCTCAGAAAATCCATCCCTTATTTTGTGGAGTCATGTGTCTGGAAGCTGATTCCTCCACCCCCCTCCACTCCCCTCCTTCAGCTGAAGAAATGGGGATGGGAAGCAAATGCTTGATTCATTGTTGTTCCCGGCAAGAGCATGTGTGCTCATCAGTATAACCACAGTTAAGAGGAGGCTGCAGTACCTGAAGGGGAATCTCTTTATATCTGGTAAATTTTATATTCTCAATTAGATTCTGACTTCTGCTAATTTTCAAGAGAAATTATTTTTTCTTTACTTTTTTATTGATTCGGTAATAAAGGAAATAATCTCTTAAAGTAAATTATAAGCTAAACATCATTTGTATTTATTTAGTTAATTTGGTACCTATTTGTATTAACATTTTTTGGTTGCTTTGCAGTGTTAAAAGCAAGGCTAAATAAGGCTGAAAAAGCTATTCTTAAATTGATAACTGCAGGGTCTCTAGTGAAACTCTCCAAGTTCTTCTGGCTTACACTTGATTTGCTTTAATAAGGGTTATGGGGAAAGAAAAACTATTGAAACTCCATTTTAAAATTCCTGGCAACAGACAGGTGGAAAAGACTTAGAATTACTATTTTTCATTACTGAGGGCCCCTTAGGACTGTACTGGAAAGAATCCTGTCTGCCCCAGATAAGAGTCTCCCAGCAGTTTAATGTGCCAATCAGTTGCGCTCAGCAGCCCGGAATCATCACATTGCAGCTATTGAATAGTTCCAGACCATATGCTCAGAAGGATGGGAAATGTGATATGTGTCACACTTCCAAAGAATGACGATGAAGAGCATTAATATGCTGATGAAGAAGGGGGGAAAAAAAAAAAAAGAGAAATCTTGAGGAAGCCAACACACCTGTGTTACAGAGCCTGACAGATACACTGCACTAACTCTTCCATTTCATGTATAATTATGAGTTACCACGAGGTCCTCAACACACTGAGTTACTAGGTCTCTTCCTCTCTTCTTCTCTGCTAATATATTCTCTCTCTTGATTTTTTAAGAGAGAAAAGAGTTAAATCAGAGTCCAAATATCTACAAAAGCAGCAATGAACTTTTTATCTAGCTGTTAGCCTGGAAACTATTTGGGTGCATCTGGGGTCTAATTACATCATCTTTGTCATATAAATTTTATCCTTTGTAAAGCAAATGCAGTGGTTCCATCATGTGACATAAACTATGGTAGCGGATGGGTAAACGAAAAGTGGGTCAGAATGTGCTGATTTTCTAGACAGCTTTTTTGGGGTGCCTCATCCTGCAGTCTTTAATGCCCAAAACTGCAGAGCAAATTGATACAAGCAGCTGCAATTCCAGGGACTTATATATCTACCATGAGCAAGCTTCCTGTCCCTCTAATTGTTTATAAATGCTACTAAACTCTGCATTGGAGGAACAGAAATATAATATGGGAAGAATTCCAGATTCATTGCTTAAAACAACAAAATAAAACTTCTAGAATTGGCTGTGCAAATGAGCTCTTTTAATCTGTTAAAATGAATGTGCCCTCTGAGGACACAGGGAATTTTGAGTCAACCAAAGAATCACTTTTAGTTTAGGATAGCCATACCAAAGTCTTAAAGTATATATATGGCTTTAATGTTCTTCTCTGATATCTTTATGGTGATATTTTTCCATAAGATAGAGATAAAGGCACTACGTTTGCCAGGATTGTGAGGCATGACAGATTGCACAGTGTGCTTTTCTAGAGACTACTGAAATCAAATTCAGAGATTCAGGCAGCTTTTGAGAACTGGGTTGTCTGCAGTCTGAATAGAGACCTTAGTTTAGGAGGATGCTCTCGTTTTCCTTTGTTCTTGTAACAAAATTCACTAATTAATGATACATTAGGTTGTTATGAGATAAATTATGAGATTTTTTCCACATTTATGCTTATTAATGTCATTCCTTCGGCTTTCTAATTGCTTGTGAATTTTCCTTAGTATACTTTTCCGTATTCCAAAATAAAATTTAATAGTACATATTTTCCTTCAATCCACATAGAGTAAAAATTCTTCTTATTTTTAAATATAAATTCTGAATGAGGCAGATTCTTTCAAAGTAGCACCTCCCTCTGATTTATTATCATTATGATTTGATTACGATTCAGAAAAGAGATGCCCAAATGCTGAATATGAATCAAAAACTTTTACCAAAAGCCTGAAACAGAATAAGCTTCATTGTGTTTTGGCTTTTATTTTCCTCCTCTTCTGAACTGTGCTTGTAGCATTTAGAAGAGTCATGTATGTCCATTCTGTTCCTTAAGATTAACAATAAGACGTAAATTAACTTTAGTAGTGATCAGCTAGCTATGGCAGGTTTATTTTTATGGATTATAATCAGTGTAATTGTGTATTACACTGACAGCAGAAGGGCACTGTAACTTTCTCTGGCATATACTACATGTCCAGGAGAATATGTAGTTTGCCATTGATCTCATTGAGGAAAGAGATTGTCTCTCTTACTTCATGTTTTCTCCTTGGCCTCTAGTATTTGCATTTATATCTTTTTAATTTGGATGTGTTGGAAGTGTCTATAATTCTGAGTATACTGAAGAAAGGCAACTGAGTTTTCTTCTTTAGATGGTTTAGAAAAAATACAGCTTTCTCTTATTCAGCAGCATTTACTTTCCCACTCGGCTTTTTTACAGGTTTTTTTCAGACTTCAAAATCGACGTTAGCTCTTGCATTCCCTCTGCTACACCAGCAGGTTTCCACTCCAAACCAGTGAACAATACTCATCACTGAATGGTTGTTTGTCTTCTGTAGATCCAGATGAGGAAGACACTTTCCTTCCTTGCAATGTACTTCCCAGCATCTCTGTCACATCAGGTACTACTCAGAGATGTGAAATTCTAGTTTGGAAAAGCCAGTTTTCCCTGTGAAATATGAGTTTGTTTTTCTTACCACAGCTGTTCGAGCCAGTACGTATCGCTGACTTAAAGCTGGATTTTCAGGATGTGATTCTCAGAATCTCCTCAGCATGCTGGTGAACCTTCCCAGCTGTGTCACATTGAGGTTGCACCCTGCTGCTTTGTGCTTGCTTCTGCAGAATGACCTTGGTTTGGTTTTGGCAGACAGAGCAGTGATGGCACGTCAAAATGGCTGGACTTTTGTGTGTGGACTGTGCAGCCTAACGTGAAAACCACGTGACTGGTAGCAAATGTTCTTACCTCCCTTAACACTTGTTCCTTGCAAACAACAACATCTTGTCTTTAGCCAGAGTAAATACAAGTCTTAACACTTGCTGTAATTAGCTCTTTAAGACCGAATTGTACAAAGCTGGCTAATAGGACGTGCAAACTCTGCAGTTACCTGGTGTTCGGGCAGCGTTTTCTGGAACGATTAAAGGCATTACAGTCCAGATCTGATCAATATAAAAAGTAGTCTGGCTGTTACCAGACCTGGCAAACATTTTCATCAGATTTGGCTTCAATCTGTAGTGAGACATGTTTACAGAAACAATTTCTAAATGCTTCTCTTATCAAAAGAAATTTTTATCCTTTTTAATAAAATATGCTTATCTCCTAAACTGCATTATTTAAAACTGAAAGAGAAAACTCTTTTCTCTCAGCTCTTTTGAAAACATTTCTTTAAATAAAATCTATTCTCTTTGATTCTAGCAGGCCTGCTTTCCACACTTAACAAAACATCATTGCAATACTACAGTTTTTTATTCTATTTCCGTTATCACCTTAACTCTAATCCAACCAGAGCTTCCTATGTGACTGAGTCCTTTATTAGGAAAGTGGCTTTCTCTTAAACAAAAGAACCTGAGCCCACAATATTTAAATTTGTTGCTCACTTGTTAAAAAGCCAGCTGCATTGTGTTGCCCCAGGTAACAGCCACCGAGCAGGAATTTGGGTACCAGAACCCCACAGAGCCACGTACGTGAGTCCCCGCCGGGGCTGCATCCGTCCTTCCCTGTCATCTCGAGCCAGAGCTGTGGCTGAGTGCTGGAGCAGGGAGAGCAGCAGGACCTCCATCCCCCTGCGTTAGAGAAGAGCGTGTTGCGTTCACCCTTTGCCGGGCACAGCTGCACAGCTATGGCAGGCCTCAGGCTGCACATGTAAAGCAGGAAACCGGCAATTCAGGGAAGCTGCTCTGTTCCAATCAACATTTTCAGATCTTGATGCTCGTTCACTTTTGGTTTGAAATCAATCTGTTTGTCTTTATCTTAAGATTGTAACATTCTGCCTTGCTTGTCCCTCAGCTCTTGTTTCTTCTTCCTGCCTGTGTCTCACTGCCATAGTCCATCTTCTTGACCGTTTCCTCTCACTTTTGACTTTGCTGGGAATGTGGCTTGGCAAAAGACCAGCCGTGCCTTTCTGCCAGTTCCTCCTTCAGCTTTATTTCACCAGTGTCAGATGTAAGGCTGATTATACTAAGGGCAGTTACTGATATATTTTCTACAATTTGAGCTTGGACCATCTCATTAGGAAGCTTTTGAAGCGTGTTGCCTAGCTCAGATGGTAAACTTTTTTGTGTTTGAAGGTACCAAACAAATTAATAAAATTCATACTGTGTTCTCATTTCAACGTGTCCCATTATTTAGCCAGAGAGTTATAAGACTTCATAAGAACATACTAGAACTTTCTTGTTTTAAAAATTATTCCAGGTAATAAGATTTGTCTCCCCAGGCTGAGACTGATTTCCTGAGTCCCGGAGCACCCTGAGGGTACTTTGCCTCCCACACAGATGAGAGATGTTTAGCCCTAAAGAAAATGCTATTGTGTAAGAGGAGCAAACTTGTCACTAGGCTTTGCCCTGACCTTGATGTCATCAAATGCCCTCAGCCCAAGCCACAGGTACTGGCAGTAAGTACTAGGGCTTACTAGCTGAATATTGATGTCACTAGTGTTTGCTGACATCAGAAATGGAGGTCTCTGTTGCATGCACATACAAGCTGTCTACAGAGACATGCCTTACATAGCCTTATGTAACTGTAATTTATTTAATTTTTTAATGGTTTTAGTGTGGGTTTTTTTTTCACAGAATCTGACCTATAAATACAAGATTTTTTGAAACAGGAGCAGTGAAAAAGGTACAGTGGTCTTTTTTTCCAGAAATAGATGCCTATGGCATCTATTTCTGGAAAAAATTACACACTAGTGTAAGGTGCCATACACTGTACCTGTATGGCACCTTACACTAGTTGAGCCCAGGCTCCAGGTGAAAGGAAGAGCTTAAAACAACACCTCAAGCCCTGCTGATTCTGTTTAGAAGAGGAAACTGATGCGGGTCAGCAATTTTTTGTTACAATTCACAAACTTACAAGTCTAAACATTATTATCTCTTGAAATTATGAAGAATCCTGTTATGTATTTGCCCTATAGCATGTTCGTAAATATACTTTTTATACTTCATGTAAATTCTATGTCATGATAAAATATAATTTCAAAGATAAACTTGTCTGAAATGTTAATGGTTTAGCTAACCCTAGCCAGATGAAGACCACCTCCAAGGTAATGTTACGCTTTGATGAAGTTCAAGGCGGAGCTCTAGGAAGAGAGATGGTAGGAACAAAACAACGAATGTATAAAGCTATCAAATGTGGCTTTACATTATAAAAGAGCACAAAACCCTAGAAGGTATTTTTTTATATCCTAGAATTTCTGAATGCAATTTCATCTCTTTTCGTTGAGATTAAAATACAGTGTGTGGATTACTATTATTTAGCCATGTTAGATGTAGCTTTGATCTATTTTAAAAATATTTTAAATTCTAATAAATATCACCATATAGTTTCCAGGTAATTTTTTGTGTCTAGAAACTAATAAATCTCGCTTGATGATCTTCAGGGTTCAGTACCCTGGTAATTTGCTGTTATGCATCCTGGTTTTGGTAAAATCTCTTTTTGAAATAATCAAGTAGTGTAATAGAGGAGGGAAAGACCAAATATTGAAAAGCTGTAGAGAACTAAGATAAAATTCACTAAAACTGATGAACATATTATAATCTAGATACCCTTATGCAACAAAAAACATTCTTCATTTCAGTAGAACATGTCTGTTCTGAACATTTATTTTCTCTTTAGGTAGGTTGAGTATATAACATTTTATTCTTTTTTGAGCTACCTAACTGTAGGCAGCACAGTAATGATTGCTAACCCACAAAACCTGTGGCTTCCTTCAGTGTCTAAAGTTAATTGTGGAGGGCTGTGTAAAAGAGAGGCAGAGCTCTTGAGTGACAGCTGGTACTGCTGAGCCCACATCCATCCTACAAACAGTTGAGGAATTTTGTATCACATGGGTTCTAGGTTGGTTGTGAAGGTTGAATTCTCCTGCCTGTTTGTGGTAGGAGCTATTCTTGTGGTGTAGTTTCATCTGAGATGTGTACACCTCTTGTGTCCTCAGTCCACTCCTTGGGGTGAGCTACAGCATGGTAAGTGAGGGCAATTGGGACATATAAGGATGAACTGGCATTTTAAACTAAACTGTACTAATCAGGAGGTCTGTCCACTCTGAAATCCTTTTATCTTCAGTGGTGTTTCATGTGGACAGAGGAAGCTACTTTTTAGAGGGTTGAGATTCTGGAAAACTTTTCTGGTTTGTTTTATTGAGTTTCTATTTCTGTTTTAATCAGGATAGTATTTTCAGAGCGTTTCTTTGTTCTGATCTAATAATCATATTAGAGATGAAGAACCATTAAGGGAAAAAATTAGTTTGGGATAACTGGATCAATTCTAGAAGTGAGTAAATATAACAGGAAAAGAATTACAGTGTATTCTTAGCTTGGCTGTGTTTAAAATTGTGTGGTAAAGAAATACATGGTTTCCTGGCATATGCTACTTCTCTTTCTCAATCTTATTTTTCCAGAACAGTGTAATCTGAACAGTTCAGTATATTTAAGCTTTTAGATAACGCATCTTAAATTTTAATCTACCCCTAATCCAGAAGCCAAAACTTGCAGTGACCTACCTCAGAAAGATTCAAAATGTCTCATGTAAATGACTCAAAATCCAACTTGTAAGAACTGTAGTACAAGTATAATTTGCTACAACAGATTTGTATAGGAAAATTAAATCTTTCACCTGCCATCTGGTGGAAAAAAACTGAAAACCTATAACATGTGAACCTCTTAACTAAGGACTACACCTGTTTTCAACTTGCATGTAATACAGAAATTGGCAGTGTTAGCCTTATATAGAAAACGTTTTACCCTTATGTTGCTGGCTTCCTTTCTCTGCATGCTACAAGATTTTTTGGCCCTTTTTGCTTCAGTATCAACAGTGTAAGGTAATTTGGCATCTTGTGTTTGTTTATCTTGATGACTGCAAAATAATTCAAGGCAAGGGTTGTAGTACTTGGTTCTAATATAATAAACAATGGTTGATGTTAAAATAAGTAAGTAGGAGGAATCTTTCTTTTATTTTGATACTTTTATGGAGAAGGAAATAAAAATAATTATATTAATTTTCTGTTGCAAAAAGACTTAATGTATTGCTTTTACATCAGATAGAAGTGGTAGTTTGACCCTGGCTGGAGGCCAGACTCCCACCGAAGTTGCTCTATCACTCCCCTCTTAGATGGACAGGGGTGAAAATACATGTTGAGAGTCTTTGGAGTTGAGATAAGGACAGGGAGAGATCATTCTGCAATTAGCATCACGGGCACAACAGACTCAACAGAGAGGAAAACTCTCTAATTTATTACACTACAGAAGCACACAGAAACCAGAGTCAGATATTAAGAAGTACAAAACAGCTCTCTCATAGAGCCTCAGCTTTTCACCAACTGCCCCAGTGTGGGTCACTTCTATGAACTCATAGAATGTCTCTCAGGCCCAGGCAGCTGGCCCCAGCCTGGTCCCCCACACTCACAACATCCCCCAGCAAACCTACTCCAGAATGGGCCTCAGTCTGTCTCTCTCTCTGCNTTCACCAACTGCCCCAGTGTGGGTCACTTCTATGAACTCATAGAATGTCTCTCAGGCCCAGGCAGCTGGCCCCAGTCTGGTCCCCCACACTCACAACATCCCCCAGCAAACCTACTCCAGAATGGGCCTCAGTCTGTCTCTCTCTCTGCCTCTAATCTCTCTCCGCCTCTAATCTCTCTCCTCAGGCTTTGTCTTCCATCGGCTGCGGGGGGACACCCACTTCCCCATGGTATTCTCCACATGGAATCCTTTCTCAGTGACGCTGCCTCCTCCTCCCCTCTTCACTCATCTTGGTGTCTGCAAAGTTTCTTACATCTTCTCTGGTGGCAAAATGCAGCTGTTTGCATTCTTCTATCTCTAAAATGTGATTCCCAGAGTTGCTATGACTGGCACTGATTGTCCCAGCCTTGTCAGTAACAGGGTTTGGGAGTTTGGCCTTGGGAGCCCAGCTGGGATTTGCTTTGTTGGACCTGTAAACTTTCTAGCTGCTTCTTAAAGAAGCCACTTTGCAAACCCACCACAAAGCTGTTATCGAAGCTGTTAACAGCAACAACAGAAATCCCTTGTCATTTATCTCATTACTTCTCCATTTTCCTTATGTATCCTTGATTTCTGCTATTAATGTACACACATTTTAGTCTTTTCCTATAAGAGGTTAAAAAGATTTCTCTCTTGAAGTTTAGTGAAATGTAATCATGAAATGTTTAAAATCCCTCTGAATACACCTGTGGGTAAGGTGGTGAGACTTCAGATTAAAGCAATGCAAGAGGTCAGATTCTATGGCCAGTGATTTCAACAAGCAGAAACTCATCTTTAAGAAATGCTTATTTTGTCAGGCAAATCTATAAATCATGTTTAGGGATCACTCAAATCTATGATATGTAGTATGTACTCTTGTAATTTGTTGACTTCATCTTTAGAGAAATTCTATGTGTGAAAACGAGCTTTTCTTTTGAATTTTAACCTTATGTCAAATTCATGATTCTGTACCAACAAGTTTTGGAAGACAGAGAAGAAAATAAGGATAGTTTGTTCTTGGAATTACCTTTTAGCTGCATAAACTCACCACAACTATTCCCCAAATCCATTTGCTCTTTAAAAATATATTTTTAATGCTGGATGGGTCATTTAAAAATGTTGGGTTTATTGGCGTGCTCATGTAGTTTTTTGGAATTGTCAACAGACTTTTGTGATTGAATTATTTTTTTTTTATTGTACCATACAAAAACAGCCTAAACTTTCTCTATATTAAAAACCCATGAAATTGTTTAGGAAGTGAATTCAGGTGGCTATTGTCGATAGCTTCCTTAATATAATTTGTTACAATGTGCTTTGCATCACAGATGACAAATTAAATGACAAGAATGGGAGTGACTGGGTTCACCAGTTCTCTGTGTTTGCTTGAATATAAACACCTACACCTTATGTTCAGAGCATGCTCAGAGAAAATAAAGCAAGGCAGATATGATAGAAAAACATAAAAATGTATTGATTAAACCTTCTGGGAGCTGTGGTTCTACAGTAATATTCAATCACATGTCACCTGCAGTACACTAAATGAGTTGTAAAAGTTTTTAATTTACTGTATCACCAAATAAATCCCTGCAAATCACTGGCTGCAGCAGTTCTCCTTTAATCAGAAATGCTACTATAACAAGTATTATATTCTTCCATTATAGTTATGCTTTTGAAAGTATAGTAGGAAAAGTTCCTTGCTTTTAGGAGAAAAATGGCACTTAAAACCAGCAAATGCTGGCTGGATGTACTTCAGTTCTGAGTGTGCATTATGGTAAGACGCTTGTAGCTGCTGGTTTTGAACTGTGGCAGCACTGCAGCAGGGATGGCAGTGCTGGGTGCTCTTGAGCTGGGCTCTCTATGGGCACTTCTGCTATTAAAGGTTCCAGTTAATGTCTCGATTTTACTTTCACACTGGACAAGTGAAAATAAACATTAAAGCTGTGAGATTAACTTTCATGTTTTACTTTAAGAATAAAAGGGGTTGTTACTCTAAATGGAGCAAGTGTGGTGGAAATATCTTAGATATGAGAAATGTGAATTAGTGAATTTTTGCACACATTTCAATTGTGCCAGCTACTTCATAGTATAAAATAACTACAGGAGCAGCATTTAATTAAGCTTTATCTATAAATGGGATTAATTAACAAACATGAATTTACAGCATGTTAATTACACATGTTAATTTTCTATGTGAAACATCTGAAGCTGATTAGTTATTCCCTGTAAAGACTTTATTTTTAGGTACTAGGGGTGTCTATCTGGGAACTTTGCAGGAGTACAAAAGATGTGGTAGATACATCTTCAGTTTACCAAACAGTCCTTAGAAATCTCCCCAAGAGCTTTCAGCTATCAAAACATTTCCACTGATCTATTCTCTCTCTTCTGAGAGACGGATATGTCCAAATCTAAATTGATCAGAATATTTCTGTAACAGTTTTATTCTTTAAGATGGTGGTGTAGTTTTAAAAAGTTCAATATTTAACAGTTTGGGCTTTTTTTGAATCTCCCTCCCCTTAAGGATTGTTCTGATACACAGGTGATTCATTTTGGAGGAGAAAATAGATCTTAATCTTGTCAGTCTGAAAATGGTTTAATAAATACATTGTTAAATGTCAACAGGAGTCAATGAAATCTTCCAGACTCAGAAATTATGTAAACTCCAGACCTGACTTCTGATTTTTCCATAACAGAAGTGTCTGTGTACATTTTGAAGATGTGGGATATAGATCCAGGATTAGCCCCGCATATATTATGTACAGTTTAACTTTTCTTGTGCTGTAATTCGTTATTTCAAATAGCCTAACATCAATCATGGCAAACACCATGAACAGGAAGGTAAACAAACAAAACCCCTAAAGCCAACAAACAAAAAACTGTGATAGGGAATACACCACCAGGTTAATCTGGCAGATTTATATAGACAAACAACTCTTGAGCTTGGGAAACGATTTGGGTTTGTATCGCTCCCAAAACAACGATAATGGACAAGAAAGAGTGTGGAATCCATTCTCCTGCTCCATCAACCTAATATAGTCTCTAACACTGACACAGTGTATTACTAATCTAAATATTTTGCTTGTTCAAACATTGTTTTGTATTTACCTGAAAGAATTGTCCATTGTTAGAATTAATTTTTACTTTAACTAGAGCATAAACAATAATACAAAGTTGGGAATAAAGTAAAATATTGTTACAGCAGTTAGAAAACTTACACGGAAAAGAGGAAGTGTGAGTAAACACTTGAAATCTGAATTTTATTTCAGTTGGGTTTAGTCATTGTGATCACTTGATTAACATTAGCTGTACTGTAGAAGAGGTTTTTTTCCTTGTGGAGAGCTCTCATATTTGGGAAAGGTGTCAGAGAGTCTCAGCTGCTTGAAACACTGTTACCCCATTTCTTTGCCCCTTTGGGCCTGTTCTGTACACAGGGATTTACTACATTGGTGTACAAACTATATTGCAATGAATTTTTCCTATTAACTATAGTAGCCTTAAAAATGAAACATCAAAATGCTACAATGGTTTTTTTTCGCTCAACATTTTTGTCTGTTTTAGCATGTCTGTTAGTCTTGTGCATTTAAAATATGATTTTCTTTTGCAAGATCTAGGGATAATATTCTTTGGAGCTGATATTTCCACAGGAAAATTCAATTATTTGTGTAGCTCTGCAAGGTGTGTGGTGCGTAATAACTTTGATAATTAACGTAGTGTTTGGCAGTATATTAAAAAGTGATGTATAAAGATTACAATTCAATTGCTTTTTATTGCAGTCTATGTTTGCAATCTTACAGCTGACTGCCTATTTTCCTTTTTTTTTTTCTTTTTTTTTTTTCTTCCTAGAGGTCTTGAGGAATCTTAAATGTAAGACCAGTTTTCTATAACTGGACAAAAGGATTTTGGTATATTCTTAGTTTTGCACACATAATTTGTGTGGTGTAAATGCTGAATAGTATAATAATAATAATAAATAAATATTTTTAACCAACATAGGACTAAATGCTAAGGTTTGTCTACCTCCGTAGTAACTTGCTAGATTTTGGAAGATTAAATATTGCAATGAGGGATGTATTAATTATGTAAAAGTATTTGGACTGTGAGGGAAGGGAAATATTAGAAGTAGCTGCTCTGTTTGAAAACGATACAAAAATGTTTGAGGAGGTGGGATAGTTAAGAAAATGCAAGAAAACCAGTTAAGTAATGGGATTGATGTGGAATACAGTGTGTCATGAAGAATCGCTCTTGAAATTGGGTAAAATCTACAGGCCTTGTTATTGAAATAAGCATAAACACTTCCTTTTGCTATAAAATAGTGACATATTGGTAAAAAAATAAACAATAGTGTGGCATTTCCTAAAATGTGTTAGAGTTATAATGTTAAATACTGAATGCCCTTCAATAGTAACTGTAGCCAGACTATTTCTGGTGACGGAAACTGACGTCCCTTCCATCCCAAAGCATTGTGTGATTCTGTGAAACTATACCCAGTTGGTACCTTCTCAGTTACTTGAGGAAGGTGCTTTCACTCCTGTCTGCAATCTCAAGCATGCTTTATCCCCCTTTGTTTTCAAGAGCCTAAGAAAAATTGTAGTTCAGAGGCACCACAATTTATTTTTTATTCATGGACATTAAGAGTCTAATTATATTAAATAGGTATTGGTAGTATCTCAGCCTGGAAGAGCATTAATAGGCCTTACTGGAAAAAGCCCTTCCAATATATTGTTAAGCTTCTTGACAATTGATCCACTGCTCATGTGTACCATGTAACTTCCTGTCTGCACCTGTAAACACAAATCTTCAAAAAAAGCCATCAGTGATTGCTGAGGCAGAAAATGCAGTTTGTTTTTTCTTTTTTTTCTTTTATTTTCTTAAGTTGGGTTTTTCCTCATCAGTTTTGTAATATGAACTGGTTCTTGGAAGAAGAAATCTTATATTCATCTTGGAAAGTGAATACGAAACTCAGAAGACAATTGTTCTCTGTGAGATCTTGTAGATCAGGACTTCAGGTGGATGTGTTTTACTTCATTCTTCAAAATTAGCTTAGAAAGTGAAACTGCAGAGATCTTCCTTGATGTATAATGTGAACTTGATATTGCAGTGAATTATAATTGCTGTGTGTTGGAATTGCACAAGAGAGCAAGAGGAAATATCTTCATTCTGCCAAGCTGCCTGCAAGATACAGTTAATGGTTAAGCAAACACTTTATTTTTATATCTGTTCATATCTTTCTTCAGCTAGTCATTTCCATACAAGTTCCGAAGTGTCAGCTTTCTAGGAGGAACAGATAACTTTCTATCTTAATGACCCCTGAATCTTTATAAAACTCCTTTAGAGAAACATTTAGGATATCCTTTATTCTCAGAAATTAATGATCTAGCACTTCAATTCTCAGTGGTGCTCTTGGGCACAGGAAAGCATTTATGTATTTACTTTTACTTTAACATAAGATAACTCATTTTTAGTCTCATTGGGACAGTCTAAATACTCATTTTTTCATTAGAAAAATGACTTCTCTCAACTTGTTGAGGAATATGTAACTGATAGATCTAGATAAAATATTTCCTTAGGTGAGGGAATAGCAACCATAATTAAAAAACCCTTTATGAACATATAAGAAAACAAAATAATGTCAGAAATATTAATTATTTACCTTCTCAAGCTGTTCACTATTCCATTCCATTTAGCAATTTATTCTTCTGCAAAATATCACTTTTAATAAGAAAAAAAACACACAAAAAAAACCCCCAAAACAAAACAAACACTGTGGGTTTTTTTGTGGTTTTTTGTTTTGCTTTGGTTTTGGATATTTTGGTGGGTTTTTGTTTTGTTTTGTTTGGGTTTTTATTCTGTAGGGGTTTTTTTGTGGGTGGGGTGAGAGTTCATGCAGGAGGAAGAGAAGTGAATATGGCCACGAAGAATTTATTAGAATAACAATCCAAAATGTAAAGCAATTGGGGATATTTTGTGTAAATAAGGGACAGATTCAGTAACACAAATTATAAACAGAGAGAATGTTTTGTGGGTTTTTGTCTGAATATATATATAGAAAATGGGATGTAAACAGAAGCTTCAGCAATGCTTCTATTCAATATTTTTTTAGGAGTTTCTAAAGAAAAATGAAAAATTGGTATCTGACACATCTGATAACAGCACATGTTCTGATTAGTCACATATCTGAGTGCTCCTTTTTGTTTTACTCTGCAATAAATGAGCAGCATTGCAGAACGTTTTCTCTTTTTTCCTCAGTTGCCAAGAAAAAAAAAAAATAGAACAAATAAACATAAATTTGCAATTTTCCCCCTAGAATCTTAGTTCAAGTAGATCAGTGTTGTTTACAAGATGGTAAACATGTTTCAACAGGTATTTAATGCACAGAACTTTTTTCAGGTAATGTTATTGAAAGTTAAGACTTGGGAACCTCGCAGAAATGTGACAATTTATAACCTTAGGAGAAAGATCTGTTTTATTTTCTCTCATTTTACAAACTGGGAAGTTGAAAACAAAGAGTACAAACAGCTGTTGAGGCCACGATGGAGCCAGTGAGTAGCTAGGCTAGGAATATAAAGCAGGTGAACAATTAAGAACAGTGATAGCTTTTTCATTAGTTTCTTGTTGCCAGAGTGTCCCTGATCAATGGACAGGGACAGATGCTCAGGTGACAAAGTACCCTAGCAATTGGTGGATGGGGGAAAATGCAATTTTGTTGTTATTCCTCCAGTGTTGTCAGATGGACTTCCATTTACTGTTGTCAAATGAAGGCATTTCTCCTAGGTCTGTAATAAAATGGGCAAAGGATACTTGAAATGAGCCAGTTATATGCAATTTATTAGTGCAAGTCAAAACGACCTTTCCCTAATTTGTTTTTTCCTTGGACATAAACATGTAGCCTATGCAGATTCAAACTTTCTTGCAATTCAAGTAACTTCTACAGTGGAAGAATAAGCCTCTTAACAAGATTGAATTTGCTGTTGTGCAAGTTACAAGCTGAACAAACAGAGATTGGGCAAGTTTCTGTTCATTCATGTGCCTCCTTTAAAAAACAAATACCAGTTTAATATAAATGGAAATGAGGGCAACGTTAGTGTGAACGTAAATCTTGATCTATTGTAACTTAATAATGAAAGCCACACTGCTCAGAGTCTAGATAAATAAAGTCATAGTGTTGCTTTGGGTTTTTTTAATAAGCATACGAATCATCACTTTTAGCTAAGATTTTTATCCTTTTATTTGCTCAATATGATTTTGGAAAAAGCCATTATTTATGGAAAAGCAGGGATTTGTCTCAAAAGGAAAAAGCATATCACCCTCTTGAATGAGGTCTAATTGTTTCTGCAAAAGGATAAAAATAATGTGGCAAGATATTTGAAAAGAAAGTTTCCTAGCTGACTTCATAAACTTTAATATTTATATAACCTTTAAGTAGTCAAGAGACTATGCCTAATGACAGTCAACTAACAGCTTGACCTTTATTGAATGGAAGAATGGTAGCACATTTACAGGAGTTTCATTTCAACAGCAACCTAATGTTGAATTTCTTTGGGCTGTTAATGTACAATAAGAACACTGAAATTCATCCTGAGCTTGGAAATGTATTATTTCCGTTAAGTAAGTCCTGCAAAACTAGCATATAGATGGTTTGAAAAGCCAGCAGTTTCAGATTTCTGGCTTCTATTTTGATGATCTTGCTCTTAATTAAATGTGAAGTGTCTTAACTTTTGCAGAACTGTTGGAAGTGGTACATATGCAAATTGGCTATTTACTACATGAAAAACCTTTATGCTAATCCAGCATTTCAATAATTTGTATGTGTATGCAAAGTCAAAGCAGCATGTCATTTTTCTGCCATCATGTCAGTTTTAAATAATTATCAGTGAGCTTGAAAAATGAAGATTACTTTGAAAATGCCTAAACTGAAGGATTTTTTCTCAAATGTACAGCAGAAGGACAAATAATGTTTGCATTTCACTGGGGCCTTCATAGTATAGGTTTGAAACATGGTAAAGCAATTGTTTCCAGTATGAGTCTAGTTTAAAAGTAACTATTGCAAGCTGAGGATGTTAGCGTATAGGCAAACATAAAGATCTCTATTTTACATGATCAAAATGAATGGTGTGGATGTGAGATGTAAGGAGATAGACACAGAAACCATTTATATGGTTAGGGGTGGAGTTTGTGGTTTTTTTCTTTCTAAAAAACATACCACTCTTCCTTTGTTCCAATATCTCTGTAATCAGTGGCTTTAGGGATTTTGATGGCTTTGAAAATGTTTTTTCCTGAAATCAGTGTTGACTTGGGAACTAGTAGAGTACTCTTAATTTTAAAGGTCAAACCTTTGTTTTGACTCTCTCTCTGAAGGAAGAACACTGCAACAACAGGAAAACCATGAGACTTTCATTTGAATGTGGACACTAGTTGAAATTTTTCAGAAGTCTGCTGAGCAACTGGCATTGCCCAGCACAGGCTGCTAGAACAGACTGCACAAAGACTGCAATCTATGTTTGCATTAGATTGCAAAACACTGACTTTTTAAATTGTTTTTTTTTTACGTCTATAATAACATACAAAGAATATTTTCCTTCCTTCTATAATGTAGTTTTTAATTGAAAAAGTTATAACTCATTTTGAACATAAAGAAAACATTATTTCTTCTATTTGCCATTTCTGTAAATAATTGAAATATAGATTTTTATTGGGGTTTTTTTTGTTTCGATTTTTCAGCACTGAGGAATCAAATACAGATATCTTCTTCCTCCCCTCCTCCCAGTTTTAAAACAAACTATTCTGATTCCAAATGGAAATACCCAAGATTGGATTTCTTCCATCAATTCCACTTTGCAAACGATGTCTGACATCCACGGAGAATTCAATGTATATACTACCAGAAGTTCAGTGCTGAAAATACTGTAAAAACTTCTTAGCTTTTTTACACACTAGTTTATTTTGGGTATTTTAAATTTATAGGGGGTTTAATTCATGATTATATTAATACCTACAGTAACTTCAATTAGCCTTTGAAGACTCATCAACAACTGTAATTGTAGTCTAACATTACAATCTTGTGTTTCCCTGTGGAAAAATGCAGCTAAAGCTCTTTAAACTTCCTCTGTTGCTTATATATGCTTGGAGAAAAACTGGTCATGTCTTTCTAATTCAGTTCTCTGCCTATGGATCCTAACACATCCATTGTCTACCGTGCTCTTTGGTGCAGTGATGAAATCTGACTCCTAGAATCAAGAAGCTAGCTTTATCTTCCTCTTCAATATGCTTATTAAAATGAACTAGAGGTTAGTTCCTTTTAAAGGCCTGAAGAAGGATTATTAAGGAGCTGATTAAGTCAATTAGGCTGCTTAGGGAATCCTTTTTTGCTGTGTTGTTGTTAGCCAGGAAGCTTAATAGGACAATTAGGATTAATTAAAATCAGCCTGATTGATTAGGATACATAAACCTGCATGTGAGATGTAGTTGTGTGGCTCATGATGGGGAGGTAGTGGATACTGAGGTTTGTGGCTCTGGAGAATGAATCTGAGTGCACACATGAGAGCAGGTTGCTTTGACAGGACAGCTAGTTTTGATAGTGATGTTTCCACATCAGTGGAATTAAGTTTTCTGTATATTCCTATTGGATTGATAGGACATGAGGCTGACTGAACAATAAAGCAGCAGCTCAGTTTTGCTATGGGTATATGTAAAATGACCCGTCTGCCAAAAAGTCCTTAACTTTGCCTGGAGAATCGTGTGCTTTAAACTGGCTACAATCACTTGGGACCACAGGACAATGATAGTTGCATGGAAATGGTAAGGGGGGTGGGGTCTAAACTGGGCATTTTATACTGGCTTGTATAAAAGCTGCTCTTCCAGTGGATTTAAGCTCCCAACATAGGTGATTGAACTGTCATCAGAAATCAGGTTCTGTGTGTGTAATGACCATCAGATTGTGCTTGTGTTTTCTGTGTGGTTTTAAATGGAACACTTCTGCAACTGCTGTTTTAAACCGCACCAATACCATGTTTAATAGAGGCAGCCATATGCTTACATAACCCTGGGATCCTGAACTTTTTCAGTGTCAATATTCAAATGTGTTAGGGATTGGTCAGGTGGGTTTCCATCCCTTACTGAAGCTAGTAGGGTGTTAAGTTGCTTGCTCTTGCAAGGAACAAACAAGATTTCTTTCCATCTAAATAATGACTTTGCACTTGCCTGCTTTTCATGCGTTGAATCATTTTGGTAACTTCTGGAAACTTTTCATATCTGATGTCTGGCTCTGTCTCTTTAAAATAGCTTTCCTCTAAAGGAAACTGATCTAGTCTGGAAAAAGGTATCCAAGGAATTTGCCTTAAAGATTCCTCTGTTTTACTGTCAATGAACATAAGTGGCTCCAGTATTTGTTCTGTTTCTTTATCCAAGATTTTCTCAGACATTATCTGTGGGAGAACATACAGAGGCTTCAGTAGACATCAGCAGGGCTTTAATCAGCAACAGCATTTCTTGTTCTAAGCAGTTGGATCCTGGGCAAGTGTCATCAGTCAAAATTTCTTTATTCAAGTGCTTCAAAAGAAGTTGTTATTTATTAATGAGGGAGAAAATGAACTAATCTTTCAAAACAGTACTTATAAGCATCTCTTCACTCACTCCACTGCTGAACTAGTGCATGCCTAGGTAAGTATGCTATCTGAGGTTTTATTGTTCCTCTTACTGGAAGGATCTGCTTCCAGGACTACTTAGTCCATTTTATTAAGGAATTTTTTCAAATATTATACCTCAGACATAGCAGAGTCAGCTTTTCCCGTTGCTATTTGAAAATGTTCAGGTTTTTACTTTGATCTCGTGCTGCTAGGAAATACCAGAGGAATCCCTATTTTCAACAAATAGCATTTAGCAAAATTTAAATACCATATTATTCTGCTGCATGTACTGTCTGAAGTGATCACTACAGTGTTGGGTTATCTCTTAGTCTGCAGAGTTTCTGCTCTTAAAAAACTTGATAGGTAAGAAAACAGATGTAGGCAGGAGATAATGTTGTCCTGCACAAAAATATCTATCTTTTAATCCTGAAAAAAATGTTTATGTATGTTAGGGGCTAATACTCAGTAAGATGGTCTATAGCTCTATAATATAAGAAGGCATAAGTAATCTGCCACAGTGTGGTTTTAAATGTTGGGTTGGTTTTTTTTTGTTTGTTTTTTGTTGTTGTTGGTTTTTTTTTGTTTAATTATGTTGGAGAAAATCTTATTAGAATCCTAACAACTACAATATACTAAGGTGATACTGGATGTGAGGGTCTTTTGCTTTCTAAAATCTCACATTATTTGGAGAAGTTCCTGTATATTGTCATGAAATGCCTGAAAAAACATAAATCCCATGCAGGGAGTAATTGCAGTGGTCTTTGGCAATAAATAACCTTCTTAATGTCTTCTAAACTTTAAGTAAATCAAAGTAAAAATTAAAAAAACAACCAAACAAAACAAAACAACTTAGAAACTGCATCTGTATGGTGTCGGGCTCCCAGCTTTCATTATGGTTGCACAAAAGAGTTATAGAAAGCTTTAGTACTTATTTCTCCTAATGCTTGTTTTTTGTTTGTTTTGGTTTTTTTTTTAAAGGCCAGCTATCATTTTCAGGACTTTATATAGTTTTAGCCTTACTCACCCAGCTTTTTGACTGAATAATAGTTCAGGCTTGACGGCAGGTATTAACAAATAGAAATTTACATAATATAATAAAAATGAATAACCTAAAATTACCTGTTTTCACCAATAGGTGGTGGTGCTAGCTGTTTCTTGATCTGTTGCTTCTTCAGTCTTCACTGGAAGTAACCATAAAAATATCTATGTATTTCTAGCATAAAAAATATTAAGCAGAAGTGATTCAAGACACTGGGAGCCAGACTGGCTCTGCCTTGGCCTAGAGGGAGGTGGGGGGAATGCAGGCACATAAGAAAAAACACAAAGAGTCGTCTCTGTTTTGGCACCCCTCTTTTTGTACATTAACCCAAATTCCTTCAAAGCTGTGGCAAGGAAAGCTTGGCTGTGGCAGCCTGCTTTCTGAAGGTACCGTGGGAAGGGGCAATGCCAGCTCTATGAAAGGATAAATGGTAATAGAGGAGAGACAGAAAACTGTATATGATCTAGCTCTCTGGTTTACTTAAGTAGCAACTCCTGCTGGTTTTAGTTTCCACTGCTGCAGTGTTTTCCGTAAAGGAAATGGTCTGAAAATGCTGTCATGTCATATGGCCTCTCCTTCGGTTATCAGTTTGAGGTGGGGATAGGATGATTTGCATATGTGTGGGTGAAGGGAATGGTTAAATTTGAAGAATAAGTCAATGGCTGTGAGTGGTTAAAAGACTGGGAAAGAGGGACCTTTCAGGAGGGGCAAAACTCCCAAACCATCAACTTGGCAGGAATCTGCAATGCAGAAAACATACAGGACAGGTTGAGCACAGAAGAAAATGAGACAGATGTTGTTTCTCACTTGAATTCTTCCTCTGAGGGTGAAAGGGAGCTTAGTCTGTGGCTCAGTTTGCAAAGTGCTTATTTGAGAGGGTAAGTTCTGAAGTCAGATACGTCACAGCTAGAAGGCAGTCTGATAGGTGCTGCTCGGGCCTAGCTACAGGCCCTGCTTTACAATAAACCATTCCAGTTAGTCATGAGTTCCTCTAAAAGAACAATTAAAAGTTGACACACTTCACATGAACTGAAGAACAAATTAAAACGTGCCTATAGCAAGGACCATGTCTTTAATTTTGTATAACCTTCATTAAAGCCTGTGATAATGAGACGCAAGAATTCTCAATGCTAAAAAAAGCATTGAGAGTACAAGTACCGCTGTGTTCATCATCTGATTGGGTGTTTTGGATTTTGGGTTATTTTTCTTCCCCTTCTTCCCTGTATTTCTGGCCTATTTGCTTGCCTGTTTTTCTGTGGTCTGCTCTTACTGCAAGGAATAAGATAACTCATGACTGGCAGCCAGCAGCTTGGAGTGAGAATTCTCATTTGTCACATTCTGCTGCCAGCTGCCAAGTGAGATATGCAAAACCTACTTTCAGAAAGTTCCAGTATTGTCAGATTCTCTTGGCTGCTAAAGTCTTTCATTCTATTATTTTGTAAGGGAAAAAAATCTTTAGGTAAAATATTTGAGCCTCTTTGTTTCTCCTTAGAAAGAAAGATAAAAGGGAGAGAATAGATTGAATTTTGTCAAAGACGAAATTTTAAAATGTCTATCTTTAGCAGTTTTACATGTAGGTAACAAGTTAATATACATATAAGCATGGTAATTACTGATGGGGTTCAAACATGCAGTTCTTGTGTCAAAGTATCTGACAGCTTGATCTTATGTCTGACTGCTCTGAACTGAGTTTATAGAAATACATGCTAGATATATTCCAGCTTTTCGTGCTACCACCTTAACTTCCTTAAGTGCTGCTTTTATACTGCTGACTGGACGTAAAGACAGACCAGCTTTAAACATTTTTGATGTATCTACACTTTTGTATTGAAATGGCCAAATTTTGTTTCTTTTTTTTTTTTTTTCAATTAAGGCTTCAGCTTTCAGAAAACGATTTCCTACCTTTATCATCAACTTCTGCTCTTTTTCGAGTCTTTCTAGATGTGCTGTACATTCGTAGCATCTCTCTGATGTGATGTCCTTAAGTAACTGTGTGATGTCCTTAAGTAACCGTGATCTGCCAACTGCAGCTCCGCTTGAGCATTCTCAGTGTTTGTGTGGTTCATTTCATAATCTACTAGGAAGCATCCTACAGGTTTCACTAATTTTAGTTTGCCTTGGTGTGATTTCTGACTTCATTTTTTTAATCAGAACTATAAACTGAGCTGACGATAATGATAGTAAGGCGTCAACTGTTGAAATTCTAATAAATTAAAACTGAGCTCCCTTTAGTGGTGGGGTTTTTGAGTTTGGGGGGGTTGGTGTGGTTTTTTGTTTGTTTGTTTGTTTTGTTTTTTTCATAACTACACAGAGCATTAAGAGAGTGGTCAAAGTTTTCCAGTAGTTGTTAAATCAGAATAATCTCAGGATGAAATCCGTGGTTAAAACCTTACTAGATGATTTTCTGAGAGCCCTCTAATCTCAACAGTGTGGTTAATATAAAAACATTAAAATAATGTTACCAACCCTGTGTATCACCCATGTAATTCAAGATATGATGCTATCTGCAAATGCTTAAGAAAAAGCAGTAGCAAAGCAGAATTTGCAATGTTGAAAGGTAGAATTAAGCAATAATGGTTGAGAAGATGGTCATCTAGGAGCAGCTGATGGCTTGAAGTGCACAAATCCTGAAGTACTAAGAGTTTAGCATTCACAGAAGTCTTTCTAGCAGCACCGACTAAATGTACCATGAGAACATGCTTCCCCAGATCTATGTCCTCATCTGGAATGACTCAGCTTTTGCACCAAAGGTTGAAATCTACTAAATAATGACAGTGTTCTCTGAGGGTGCTGAGCCTCTTCAAGGTGTTTGTGTCACCATTTCTCTGCTTTCTGTAGGGTTTTTCCTTCCAGGGAGATGAGAGATTTGCAGTAGGGAAATACTGCACTCTGAAAGACCAAGTTGCTTTCTAATTCAGAATTGCAGCAAATATTGTTTGGTCACTGTTCTGGAGACTTCATTTTTAGCAGTGTTTTTTTAATATTTTTTTTTAGGTCTTAGCATTTCAGCTGCCTCAGATTGCTGATAATCACCTTAATTCATATCAGAACTAACTTTAATGGCAAGGGAACCCCATGTCATAATTAGAAAGAATGAGAGCTGATGTGTGCTACTGCTCTTCTGTATTTAATGCTCTATTTTGATGTGTCTGTTTAGGCAAGTGTACTCTCAGCATAATGTTTTGAATGAGAATAACTACCCACATTCATGTTTAACAGTTGCTTATTTCAGATCTTGTTAAAATTAGACTGCATTTTCAACAGAAAATTATAAAATCCTTCTACAATGTCATCACCGTCTGGGTAGAGCAGTTGATGTGATTTACCTTGACTTCAGCAAGGCTTTTTGATACCATCTCCTACAACATCCTGATAACAAAGCTGAGAAAGTGTGGGATAGATGAGTGGATGGTGAGTTGGGTTGAGAGCTGGCTGACGGGCTGGGCCCAGAGGGTTGTGATCAGTGGAGCAGTCTGGATGGAGACCTGTGACTAGTCATGTTCCCCAGGGGTCACTGTTGGGTCCAGTCTTCTTTAACATCTTCATTGATGACCTTGATGAGGGAATAGTGTTCACCCTCAGCAATCACCCTGATACAAAGCTGGGAGGAGTGCTAGGCATGCAGGAATACTGCACTGCCATTCGGCAAGATCTGGACAGGCTGGAGAGCTGGACAGTGAGGAACCAGATGAGGTTTAATGGGAAGGAACAACCGCAACTATCAGTCCAGGCTTGGGGATAACCTACTGGAGAGGAGCTCTGCGGAGAAAGACCTGGGGGTCCTGGTGGTGACAGGTTGGGCATGAGCCAGCAGTGTGCCTTGGTGTCCTAGAAGGCCAGTGGGATCCTGGGGTGCATTAAGAGGAGTATGGCCAGCAGTTTGAAGGAGGTGCCCCCTCTACTCTGCCCTGGTCAGGCCTCACCTGGAGGCCTGTGTCCAGTTCTGGGCTCCCCAGTAAAAAACAGACAGGGATCTCCAGGAGAGAGTCCAGTGGAGGCCACAAAGATGATTAAGGGCCTGGAGCATCTCCTCTGTGAGGAAAGGCTGAGTGAGCTGGAGCCCCTCAGCAGAGGGGATCTGATCAATATTGGTAAATATTAGGAGTGTGGGAGACAAAGGGAGATGCCAACCTCTTCTCAGTGGCCTGTGAGGACAGGACATGGGGCAATGGTCACAAGTTGGACAACAGGCGGTTCTGCACTGATGTGCCAAAGAACTTCATGGTGAGGGTCACAGAGTACTGGAACAGGCTGCCCAGGGGGGTTGTGGCATCTCCTTCTCTGGAGATATTCAAGACCTGTCTGGACGCCAACGTGTGCGACCAGACACCTCTAGGAAACCTGCCTGGCAGGGGGTTGGACTCTCAAGGTCCATTCCAACCCCTACAAATCTGTGATTCTGTGAAAACATGAGAGTTCTTGCCCACATTGTCTTTGAAAAATATCTTCTTCTTCTTTGCATATGGTTTAATTCCCTTTATTATGCATATTCTTCATATATTTACTGATTCCTATAATCAGCTTCCTCAGATCTTAGAATATATCTTAGAGATAAAGGTATTGGGACTAGCTATTAAAAATAATGAGAGTAACCTTTAGTTGCTGATCTGAGGAGGAAGATCACATTTTGATACACTCATTTCTGGAGATATGCCTGAATGTATAGATCCTTCTTTGTTTACTGAGTATCTTCTCTTTTTTTTCTGTTAGAAAAAACCCTGTTGTTTTCTGTAATTTTTTGAAGAGGTCATCCATGTTAAGATTGCTAATATTCCTTTCCCTACATCAATTTCTTAACATTAATTGAATTTTTCATGTATCTACAATGGGCTTCTGCACCTGGCACACTTGTTTAGGCTAGCTATAACATTTTTCCCAAGAGGGATTTTCCTTCATGTACATCCCACTTCAGATTTTCTGCTGGTAGTGGCATCTGTCAGAGATCAAAGAGAGGATTAGTTCTCTGTACTTCCTCAGATAAGGATATTTCACGGAGGAAAAAAAAATATTTACTTATGGCTGAAAAGTAGCAAATGATAAAGTTGTAACAACTTTATTACAATTCTGCCTTTAGGATGAATTATCAAAATTTCCCAGCCCATTACTAAATGAGCCATTGCAATGGACAAATGGAATTGGTCTCCCAGAAGCCTTCTGAGTCCTCTCCCATTGTTCAGTGGGACTTTCTTGCTAGTTACATTAAAATATTAACATTTTCTTTTATTTTGATGAAATAATTCCAGGGGATAATTCCTTTTAAGACTTAATAAATTGTTCTTGATTATTTGAATAAGGCTAAGAAGGATAGGCAATTTTTTATGTACATAAACATTCCACAAGAAAAACAGATTCCATTGAACCATGAATGAAGGAAAGTGACAAAGAAAATTAGAGAAAACTAGTGCAGTGCCTAATGTATTGTAACAGAAGTGGATTCAAGAACAGAATTTTGAAGATAGCTCTGGTTGCAAACACATAACCAGTTGTTTTGTCCCAGGATCCAGGTTGCCAGCTCACAGTTGTATTGAGAGTTCAGGGCTTTTTTAGTGTTTCCCCCTCCCTTGCCCCCTGCCTCCCTTTTGGTCCCTTAAAGCCTTATCTCCTGGGGTATCGTCAACACAATGTATGTTGTTTAGACCTAAAATCTAGGAAATAGTACTGTTATGGTAAGTGAAACCCCCTCTTTATACTAAAGTTCCTGAAAATGCAATGTGTAAGTGATGCAAAAAAGTTTGTGTTTTTTCAAAGGTCTTGACCTCTTAAGTTTTCAGTTTTAGAAAGCCTATCTTACTGCCTTCATTGTGATGTGACCTTGTAACTTGGCAATATTGGCAGATCTACAGTCTATAATACAGTATCATGCTCTTTCTGCTAAAACAGAAATTAGTTTCTCTTTGCAGCAGAAACAGCAAAACAGGCAGAAAATATTTCTATCCTCTGTAATAATCCAGTGTGGTTGAGTCACTTGGTCCCTCCCTAAATCGGATACAAAGGTATGACCTCATTTTAGTAGGAGTGCTAGAGACGTACCACTTGTCATGCAGTTAGAAATACCTCATTCCTCTCTGTGGTTTGCCCTTAGGTTTGGGAAGAGGGAAGTTGGTTCCTGGCTTGCAATTTAATAATCATTCAATGCAGTTTTTGTTTACTGGTAGGGCCATATAAATGCTACAGAGATTTTCAGAGACAAAATGTGCAGCTATTTAAATAGAGCAATGGTATGAGGTTATATTGTGATCACTTTTTCCTTAGTGATCACATCTTAAAGGCTGTTCCCTTCTCCCTTTGATGAACATTTCACTGCAATGTGGAATTTATAGCTTTGAACAGTTGCCGAAACATGCTTGGAGAGCCTCTTGATGTTTGTGGTGTTAATAGATTCTGCCCTGGTGTTCAGTAACTCTGCATTTTAAAATTTGACCCTCCACATGGCACAAGTCATTCAAAAAATTTCTTACTGCTAAATGTCAAAGTTCTGTATGTTCTTCACAGTTCTTCTACGGTTTCCTTATGGAAAGTATCTAAATCTGACTGTGCTGCTGAATGACTTTCAGGGTAGAATGTCATTTTGTACATCTGGTGTTCTGTTTAATTGTCGTCAGACTTTGGTTTTCAACAAGATAATTGCTGAGCTGTCTTTGGTGCCTTGAAAAATAAGTTGTCTTCAAATCTATTAATGTTGTTCAAAGATGTGCTTTTCTGAGAACCTGTTTCCTGTCAAAAGGCTTCAGTGGCATAGACAGAGTTGAGAGTTTATCAGGCTATTATTGTCACAGATGAGAAAGCAAAGTGTTACAGATAAAACATGAACGTGACTCCCCTCTTGATCACTGTGGAAATTGGGAAACCTATTTAATTTACATTCAGGAAATTAAACTAATAGACATAAAAGATGAATAGGATGCTATTTTTTTACTTCTTTCCTAACTTCTCCCAGCAGAGCAAACCAAAGGGCTAGTTCTCAGGCCCTACTTCACTTGCTTTAAGGCCCCACTTACTATTCTCCAGTCACTGAACAGCAAACCCCAAAAGAGGAGAGAGCTACAGAAAGAGGGGTCCTGTCAGGCTCAGTGACTGTGTGCTTTGTTCTTGAAACATCATCTTCAATGAAAGATATTACTGGATGAAGACAATGGCCAGATGAGAGCTTGTTTACCTTTTTCTTCCTGAAGGGCCCTTCTTGTTCACTGTAGGAACTAAGTAATTCTGGAAATATATGGGGACTTAATGGGCCCAAATCTGCTTTTGCAAGATACAGATTCCACTGAGATATCTGGAGGAAGAATAAGTTAGCTCTCTATAGAACCTCTGTCAACTCCCATAGCTCTCCATAGGTTCTCTTAATCTCTTCTTTCCCATCTATGTTTTGGTAACTTACACATAAGATCATATTACTGCTAACAAAGAGAATCTCTTTTTCTTTTTCCTTGCTGGACCTGTGAAGGTCAGTGCAATTCCTGTAGCTTGTTGCATGGGATTAGGCTGCACTGAGATTTGTGTGACTTACTTGCCGCGGAACCTCTGGCAGATAGATGCATGTCCCATAGCTGCTCTGCAGCGTTGCCATCTCTCTCCAGCTCCGGTGCTGGGCTGAGGAACAGGAGTGTGACAGGAAACGGGACTGGGAAATGGTAGGATGTGGGATAATGAAGTTCTGTGGAGTCTAGGGAGATGGGCTGAGTTCAGAGATAGTTTTTAGCACTTGACTTTGCAGGTATCTTAATGAGGTGGTAGGCAGCTATGAAACCAGACTATAATGTTAGAATTCATTATAAAGGAAAAAGCAAGCCAAAGGTTGCTTACCAGAATTGCCATCTGGCAGTCTTTTCAAATGAGAGATATGCCACGAATGGGCTGCTAGTAATTCCAGTTGAAAGGTAGCTCTGTTGCAGCATTACCGACTAAACCACTCGATTAGGGAAGAGCAGAGCACCTCACTTCTCAGAATCACACTAATCCACAGGCTCCTTTTACAGCTATGTGTGCAATGCAAGAACATATCTCTGACTAAATGTTGTCATAAAGAAATCATTGCAGCATAATACTGTGTCTGTGCTCCCAAGTGTCCTTAAACATGGTTTTTTTACTTCTACATAATTACAACATAATCTCATGATTATTTTTTTTTTTTTTTGTGCACACTGAAGTCAGGCTTTATGTGACTGCAGTGTTCACAGGAATTTGTGGTTCCAAAAAGTTTTAATGTTGGATTTATAATGTAAGACCCCTATATTTTTAAGAATAGGGCTGCACTTCTAAATTGTAAATGATATTTTCTGATGGAGAAAAGTGACTAAGTGTAAAATATGAATCTTGCATGTTACAGTACTTAGCCATGCAATCATTATTTGAAATTCTCTTTCAGGTCTTTACATTTATATTCATTTGATTTTCTTGAAATGGACATAGCTAATGTATTATTAAAGGTTTAAAAATTGGAATCCATGTAGTAAATGTTGATGTGTTTTACGATTCAACTGAACTGATGTAGCAATGAACTTTGTGGTACTTGCCAGCCCACAGGTAAAATGCTCATACTATTTTGATTTGCATATGAGAGCATTGATTTGATTAATTTTGTATAGCTGGGTAATTTTCAGCAGGAGAGCAAGCAATAGCGCTTCTTAAAAGGGAATGTTATGTAGTGTTATAATCATCTTTTTCATTTACATCCACAAATAATGCACACAATTAACGATGTGAGTAGGTGTCAAATATTGAGATGCCTGAGCAGTCCTCAGATTTACCTTATAAGCAGAAATAACTTATGGTTTTTAAGGAACAGCTCAATAGGTGCAAAAGATGTGTCCTGTTCTTTTTTGCTTTGTAGGATTGTACCTGATTCATCAATTGTTTTATTGTTTTTAATTTTTTTATTTTTCCTTTGTCATTTACTTGGACAAGTATGGAGAAAATGTCATATATATATATAACTGAATGGCCCTCTGATCTCTCCTCATATCCTGACCACATGAGGAGAACAGTGGTTTATACGCATTATAATGTTCTTTCAGTGAAATGAATATGTAGAATTGTGGATTTCTGCTACCTTCATGCAGTTCCAAAATACAGCTTTATGTAGCTTTAGCTCAGAATTGTCAAACTCTATATGGATTCTTGTTACAGTCAATTGATCTGACCTCCTGATGCTTAAAAATGTTCTACTCGGTCATGTGCTTCCCCTTGGCAGTTTTGATCTGATGTGGTGTCCTAGTACTAAGGTTGAGAGAGGTACTGGAGAGTTTCATAGAAGATAAAACCTTTTAGTTAAAACACCTTCGCTTCCTCCAAGGGAAGAGGATAGTATTTGGAACACTGCATTTGTGTAAAATGATCATAGTACAAACTATGCTAAAGAAAATTTTGCAAAAGCCTGGAACTGACATAAAAATTATTTAGTCTGACTTCTTCATGTCAAATTAGAAATTATCCTAATTAAATCTGATCCCCCAAAGTTTTCCAAATTCTCAAATTACTGTAGAACATGCTAAATATTTCACAGTGGTAAACAGCAAAAAGAAATGAACACCAACACGCTGTCATGTGTAGCTAAGAGAGAGTAGACAGTGGGAAAATGAGCTTATAAAGTCACTCTGCAATCCCTGTCTTATTTGTACTTTGGGAGATAAACTGAATAGAAGAAATATTTAGAAAGCTGGTGAAAACACTGCAGAAGTCAAGAGATGTATCTTAATGTAGGTGCTAAAATTTCTAGAGCTACTTAAAAGTTGAGTAAGAACAGATTCATAAATGTTTGAGTAAATCATAAAACTGTAGTATTCTTGAGAATTTGTTTTGGTTCTGGTGTAAGATAGTGGCCAAGAAATGGACTGCATGTTGAGAAAGAATATCCAGATCAACGGCTTGCAACTGGATGCAATAGAGCTTTCACAATTATTCATGTAGTTTACCATCTTAAATAACAAAAACAAACCCCAAATTTTTAAAATGTCAGAATCAAAGTGATCATGTTTGAAATTTGGAAAGAACTGTAGTTTTTCAGTCATTTGGTTTGTGCTTTTAAGTCTTTGTCAACACCATTCTTCAGAGTGTATAAACTGACAAAAATAAGCGTGATAATGGCAATAAATGTGCTGCCTCCTCAGGTTTCTCGTGATTTTTTGTCCACCGTCTATATAGATTTGAATCTTGCTTTAAGTGTATTTTAAAAAAGTGTAATTTCTCATTGTATTAATAAAAATGAACAAAGCACTTCTTTGTCAAATCCACTCAATGGAGGCAAAATAGATATATAGCCTATTTTTCACTGATAGTTAATCCCAGGTCGCCAGGCCATATAGTTTGTGACCTGAGACATCCAAAAAGGTCACTGAGGATAAAAGGAAAAGATTTGCTTCAAGAGAAGTTTTTCACTTCAGCAGTAATAAATTGCCCTGATAACTAGAATCTTCCTTATGCTGAAATGAAGAAGTAGGACTTATATTTTTCCCCTCAAAGTTGCTGCATAAGTAGCATTTTTATAATGGACTCTTGCCATTATAGCAGTGCTAATAAATTAAATTATTCTGTATTTGAATTCAGTGGTGTGCTATGTAAGGACTTATCTTCAGAACTGATTTTAAGACATTTGTATTGAAAAGCAATTATTAGAAGTTAATTTTTCAGCAATGACAAAATAATATTCTAAAAAAATATTAATCTTTGGTAGTGAAAGTGCTATAAAATACATTGGTTTTAATACATTCTGAATTCAGATTTACAGTTCTAGTGAGAAGTTCCACTGGAAGTTGTACCAAAATATTTTTGGCACCATTCATTTTTGTAAATAATCCAACTTAATGATCGAATATGTGTATTGGAATATAAGTAACCCTATGGTTTTGGTCTAAAATTTAAAAATTGCATTTGAAAATACAATTTCTATTGAAAGCACACTTCTTGCATTACTTGAGTTTAAAATCAATGCAGCAGATATTTTTTTTCTGGTTTTCATGGCCTAATTGAAATACCATGGAGCCAGAGATACTGAAGTTTTTGAAGACAGCCTTGCAAAAGGATCTCTGTATAGAAAACAATTAAAGTGTATTTATTTGATTGTCTCAAAGATGCATAGAGGTACTCGAAAGGTATAGATTTATTTTTATGGAAAAAAATATTGAAGTATTTTTATACAAAGAAGCAAAACACTGTGACTGTTGAACGCTGTTTATGATACAAAAATACCATAATTGGTATCATAAAATATGTAAATTTGTAGTTGTCAAGCAAAGTACATAGTTACTTAAGAACCTTACAAAAGAGTTGGTGTTCTATATATTTCATGTTTCACCAAAATAAAAGTAATCTTCGTGCTTTGTGAATATTTTTTCCTGTAATTGAGGTTGTGCTTATATTTTAATTGTGTGTTTTGTAAGAGGGACTTTGGTAAGAATTAATCAATTTTGTGGGAGGGGGGAAGAGTCATAATTCTCACATCATGTTGTAAGTTAGGAAAGTTTAGTGCCTTTAGTCATATGAGAGCTACACTGGAAACCATTGGTTTTCAAGGAGAATGAAACAGAAGCACAGGTTGTGCTTTCTATATGAAAAACCTTGGAGCTTCATTTTATAGGGCAAAAAGGAAAAACAACAGCAATGACTCTAGAGCCAGCAATTCCCACAGCTACATCTGTATGTCCATCTCATGTAAATCTAGCCATAAGGCATATAGCAGCCTGAACTCTAAAAGCAGTGTCTAGTTCTGTGTAAATGCAACCAAATAGCTTGTGGTAACATTTTAGAACCAGTGTGTGCCACTGAACTGATGAACCAACAGCAGTGGCTCATTTAACTGAGCATGGGTTATTGGTTCATAACCCATTTGTGAAAATTGAGTCTAGATTTGCTTACACCAACATGGTTATGCCTGGGGATGTGGCATTGCCTGTGGCTTATAGTGACATAAGTCTGCTGTCTCTCACATCACAGGAGACATTGTTACATATAGCTTAGGGGTATGACACACCTCTATCCATTTAGGTGCCTAGGTCTTAGTCCCATACTCTGTGCTGTTACTTTGAATAATTAATGCTGTAATGTCATAACAAGGGTTTGGTTGTGGGCTGGTGGAATTTGCAGTCTGGCTTCCTTCAGGACCAGTCCTCTTGCAACTTTTAAAGCATCTTCCTCTAGCTTCAAATCCATTGTGGAATTGAAGTTAGAAATTGCTTGCGTTTACGCTCTCCCACCCCATATCTCATTTTATACATCATGTCTTCTCCTGTAATTGCTGCTATTTGTAATACTGCAAGTATAAAGCAGTGACATTCTTGTCTCTAGTACTTCTTCTGGAGGTGGCAGCAGGTAAAGCTGATATTTTGTTCCTGGAAAGCTAGAGCAGTGGAATGTAGCCACTGCTGTGCAGTACATTTGGGTGCTACCTCAGGATCCGACTTACCTAGAGTTATATTAATTGGGCAGCGACAGAGCTAAAGGATAAGAAATGAAGTCAATATAGCATAAGATTTTAGGGGGAAAACTCTTTTAAGTGAACTTCTCTTCCAGTGATGGTGTTTCTGGGCTGTGAAATGGGCTGACCAGTGGGAATAAACTGAACTGCTAAAATTCAGGATGATGAATTTCCCAATAAAACATGCTAGAGGACATCCAAGGCTTTTAATAATTAGAATTTATTTTTACTGGAACACAGACACTAAGACAAGATAATTCTGTATATAGCAGAAACAACAAAGTAAAATGAAACGGCATAGCTTGTCAACAAATCTGCCCGATCCACCATATTGTGGCACTTTATAGATGTAGATGGCCTTTTCCCCAGCCCAGCAACTCTAAGGGATTGCCTTCATTTTCCTCCTCATATCTTATCAAGGCTGGCTTTGCCTTTACTCCCAGTTAATAGAGACACCTGGTGGTTTTGGCCATCTCTATAGGTATGCTCGTGCTGCAACCAAATCCTCCCTTCCCACCATTTCTGTCTTCCCACTGTGCCCCAGTGCCCTGGAATGGGCTTCTGCTGTGTGTGCCCAGCTGGGCACTGGAAGAGAAGCCTCCCTGTCATGTTCCAGTTTGCGCTAACACAAAGAATAGAAGCCAGGACATAGTTAATAACAGTAAATGGTCAGATTTTCATCCTGTTGACCAGCTGTCTGTTTTTTGGGGGTAGTGTTGGGGGTTGTTTTTTATCTGGGGGGCAGGTGGTGGTGTGTTAAACACAATGTGCAATACTGTATTTTGTGTTTGGGTTTTTTTTATTATTATTTTTCTTGTGTCCCGACTCTTCAAAGCTAGTTAAGAAACACGGGTTTGGGGACTGAAGTCTAGGTCTGAAAACTTGCTTAATGTTTGAATTTACTTTATAAATATGCCTACACCTCCTGGTTCAGCCTAACTTGTTAACTGTTTTGTAGTATTTTAAGGTAGTACTGCAAATACCTGAGGAAATAGATCATTACAGAATCCAATTCCTTGCAGTCAGCACTGAATCAGGTCTAAATTTATTTTACATGACAGAAGCAGAGTGAATATCGCAATGTCCTTGGAATCCAGCATGGTTTTAATTGGATTGTATCTTTTTCTAATGCTACTATGGAACACCAATTTAAATCCTTGGGATTAAATTTATATGACAGGCTGCCATTCTCACTAAAGTGGAGCATCATTTTAATTTATTTATTTTGCTCTGATGTTTCTTGACAAGTAATAAAGCATCAGGTCCTTAGCTGCGAAGGTCTTGTTGCTGTTTTTTTCTAGAGAGTCCTTACATTTAAGAACCCTTTTGCTGACATGCAGCAAAGTGCAGCACCATTCATTTAGGAAAAAAAGAGGGGGGGGGAGGCCAACAGTTCTCCAGCTCAGCAAGAATTCTAGTGAGATACAATTTAAGATAAGGAAAGCTTCATTTATGTAATAAAAAATAAACCCTAGTAAATGAGGTTTGTAATGTGTTATCCTTCTTAGCTTTCCACTGGGCCCATAATTATGCAGAATATCTAATGTACTCTAATAATCTGATTTTAACTTGATAGTCTTTTCACTTTATATACAGACTAAAACACTACAACCCAGTAGATTAGAAAATAAAGACAGTGATTACTTAACTGTAATAAGTACATGAAGCTGTGAAGGTGAAGATAAAAGCATGATGTGCAAAGTATGAAAATAAATTAAAATGCTAGGAAACAGGTGTGGAGCGACTTTGAAAATAGCTTCACATTTTTCATTATGGCATTACTGTGGTTCCATGTCCCACTCACAGTCACTTTTACTGGCAATAAGAAGGTAGATAAAAGTAAATCATTCCTAGGCTAATAAGCATATTATTAAAAATTTAAAAAAATTAAATATGGGCACATTTGGAAAAATAGAGTTGCTATAAATTAAATTTTAAAAGCTCATTAGCAAGGAGTATGAAAGATTTTAAAATATTATTTTTCAGTCCCTCTGTCCTAGGCAGCAAACCTACTTTAATTTTCAGTGTGTGAGAGTCTTGTTGCCTTGCTAATACCCAGTGAAGTGCATTACCTCTTAGGTTTATTTAAATTCATTTTATTATTTCCTCAGGTAAGTTTGGACAAATGGCAATGATGCTGATGAAGCACTGTGCTGCAGATGTAGCTACATAGGTTCTGTTGGAGGCATCCCCATCTGAATGATTTCATATGGCACAAATAGCTTTTATATAGCAATATAGATATATATTGACCTTGGAAGGATTGAAACAAAATAACCTAGTGCTTACCATTTTGGCAATAGGTACACAAATTGTGAATAGATGTGTAAAGTCAAGAATCTGATAAGATCATCAACCTGTATCTTCCATGTCAATGTGTGGTGAGTGAACTCTGGCCAGCTGCCAGACACCCACCCAGCCCCTTGCTCAGGCTTCTCCTCAGCAGAATGGGGAAGAAAACAGCTGAAAAAACTCATGAGTTGAGATAAAGACAGTGAGATCACTTAATAATTACTGCCATGGGCAAAACAGACTAGAGGCAAATTAACTAATTGCCAATTAAAACCAGCTTTGGATGGTGAGAAAAGCAGATGGAAACAGGCCAGCTTCCTCCTGCACTGTGCTTCTCCCCAGGCTTGCCTTTGCTCCTTCAATGCCAGGCCCAAGTGGCACAGGGCAGGAGGCTGTAGTCAGCCCCTGAGACTTCTCCTCAGCTCCCTACTCCAGCGCGGCCTCTCCGCTGCTGAGGTTCCTGTCAGGAAAACCATCTCCCATACAATTCCCTCGCCCCTTGCTGCCCGTCCGGAAACACCTTTCCCTGAGGTGCTTCCCTGCAGTGGGGATGCTGGCCCCGGCCCCCAGCACCAGGGCAGCCCCCGGCTCTCCTCAGGGGGCACCCTGCAGCCCAAGGTCCAGCACCTGGCAACAAATTACAACACTAAAGTAGGTAGTACTTTTTTGATCACAAGTGTGTAACATAGATATGTGTGCTTTGTGACTGAAATAACTTTAACCTTTTCTGGAGTCTTGAAGTGTTGGGGTTTTTTTGGGGTGCGGGTGGGGTGCGGGTTTGTTTTAATATTGGGTATTAGCAGCTGCAGGCTTTTTATGAATTAGGACTTAGCACATGGAAAACATCACTGTGTAGAGAAGAACTTGGTGTATCCAGGGAATGATGCTTTACTTCTGCATGGCTATGGTGTTTGTTTTTCTATTCTCTCCAAACAACTTACAAAAAGTGGGGGGTTTTAATTGTCATGTTTTAATTCATTTGCCTTTTTGAACAGCTGAGATCAGGCCTTGCTATCCTGCTTTTTCTATCTACACTTACTATACTAGAATGAGACCAAAATATTAATGATGGAAGCATAAAACCTGGGGGGAATTCAGCTGTGTTCAAACCTCAAAGGGCTCCCGAGTGTGTCGCATGTGTAATGGCATTTAGCTGTTTAGTTCTCCTTCCCCTACACCAGGACTCTGCCCGCTAGAGAGAACAGACTATTGCCTCATGAACCGTATGTGGAGAAGCCCCTTCCTTTGATTCATGTGGGGAATAACAGTTCATTGCAAATCCACAAATGGGCACAGCCCCATGACATAGAGGGCTTCTCATGCTAATAGACCTTTGGTTTTGACCTGTAAAAATGGTTTCTTTTTTAACAGGTCTCTTTTTCTAGGCCATTGTTGATTAGGACCTGTCTATTTTTACTCCCTACAAACTGCATTTGCATTTGGTCTCAGCACTCCAAGTTATTAAATTGTACAATAAAGTCCTTGCTGTGCCTTTAAATCTGATAAGCTATGAATTTTGAGACCACTTGTGAGTTTGTTCAGTCTTGAATTGTCTGTAGATATAAAACTGGAACCACTATGGAGGATATAATATTAGTCTTCAGCAAAGTTCATCCTTCAATAAGATTTAAGCTAGTTGTGAGTTACTGTCTTCTGAGGGTATGAGCTGGGCTAGATTTAAAAATACACCTTGATTTTTATTTTTTTTCAGAACTATTGAGAAAAATCCTAAGGGGAAAATGTAATATATTGTGAATATTGTTTTTTATTTCTTACCTCATAGCTTATTTTATTAATGTCTAAGTTCTGAATTCTTTAGAATAAGGAGATAGGATAACAACATCCAATAGCAAGTAATTCACGGCAATCTGTGAGGTTCACTAGATCAAAACAATTGCTATGGAGACCCCTGTAACATATTTGTTTCACCACTGTTACTTTGGACTAGGTTTAATCTGGTGCTTGAGATTCATCATTTCCATCAGTAGTCTGAAGCTGTCCAAAAGACAACTCACTGCTTTGAAGCCTTATGTCTGTTTTAGGGATTGGAGCACGTTTATGCATCCTCTCATATCAATTCCAGTTCATTTTCCTAAAGATAAAGACGTTGTATAGGTCAGTCCACTCTGCAAATCTAGCCAATGTAGGGCATCTCAACCATCTTTACCTGATGGATGGCATGCACAGCAGAACTGCTGTACAGCTCCTAAACAGGTTTGACACTTTCTTCTTGAGTTGGGCTACGTGGATTATTTTTTTATTTCTTCTGCGATGAAAGGTCTCAAAATTTCTCCAGTGGCTATACCTGTTTAGAGAAGCAGCACAGAACTTGCAGTCTTTGTTGTGGGAACAAAGATCATCTGGGATGCCTATGTTTCTGTAGACCTACTTACTTTTTATGCCTGCCCATGTAAGCTCACTCTTGGCAAAGCCTGTGGGAGTGCTGGGAAGAGGTGAAGAAGGGAGACCTATGAGTTAGGAATGCTATGTGGCTGTGTAGTCACAGTGTTATTCAGAAACTGTATAGTGCTGGGTTTTGAGCTTCATCCCTGTGCCAGAGTATGTAATGAGATGCTCTGAAAGTAACACACTGACAGTCTTTAATAGTGACTGCATTGAAGAGTTGAAATGAAACAGAATCAGAGGTTTTGTGCTCCTTTATACTAGTCAAAGTAGCTAGAACTGAGGGTGAAGTTCTCATTTATAGGATTTTACTTTTGTAGTGGCTTGTCAGTCCGGGGCATATGTACATAATATGTCTGTCTCATTGGAGAGCAAAAGGTCCTTAAATGTTACGGGCAAAAGAGATCTGCTTTGAGCAATAACAAAAGGACAGGTCACAAAAATCCACCAACTTTATTCTTTGGTGCCTGGTCTCTTCATCCCTTTCATCTTTGGTTATTCTCTCTTATTATTAAGCTGTAATTAATTGCAACTGTTAGATATTAGAAACAGTATGTGTAGGTTACATTGAATACAGTAGTGCCAGGCTCTCTGGGAACTCTTCTTTCAATGTGTAACCTGAATTATAACAGAATATTGTAAGTATCTTTTAAATAAATTCTGGTGTTGTCTCCTGCTATCTCCTGCTATTGTTAAATAGACTAGTTCATGCTGAAATGATTATTTTGGTAAGTTGTCTCAAGCTGCCTGAGGATATGGTTTGATCATTCAAGCAGCTGAAGGGATTGATCCTAGTCCTTGTGAACAATCTCTCAATCTGTGCTTGTTTATTACATTTCTTGTCTTCCTGCTAACCACTTATGGCCTGATCAACTTGGTAAACATTTTCTATATCTGACAAAAATGACTATAGTATTTTCTGCAGTTTCCGTTATCAAAATAACTAAGCCATGTACTGAGGCAGTACACACTTAACCATGTCAGTCAAAATGCATCTAAGGCATTTCAATCTCACTTAAAAAAAACCCAACAAACAAACAAACAAAAAAAACCCCAAAACCCAAAACACCCAAACAAACCCGAGACCATGAGTTGTGGTTCTTTTTTTGGACTTCAAAGGTTTTTGAGCATGTGAAAGTAGGAAGGAAAAACTGATTTTAATATTGAATTGGTTATATAATTAGAGAAATATTTCTGTGACAGAACATAATTGTGTTCAGGAACACATATTTGGAGCTATAGGCAAATTATATTTTCCTTTTCTTCTAATGCAAATTACAGGTTCAGTGGAAAACTGAAAAGGTTTCTGAAAAAGTTAGCCAACTTATTCTCCTTATTTAAGAGAAGTAGACCCACTTGAATCAAGATTGGCCTTCACTCCTCGTGGTCCAAGTTTGAACAGTGAGTAACGAAGTATTTTATCTCATCTTGTCAAAGTTGGTTTAATTTTATTTGAGAAAGATCAGAGGGGTTGATTGGGCCCCAGAGGAAAGAAAAAGGCTTGTCCCAAATACTGTCTGAGACCCAATGAGAAATCCAAGGCGAATACCAGTTTGGAAGGAGCAAATAAACATTCTCCAGAGTTTTGAAAAGATTAGGTGTTACTCTGGAACTTGGTAATATTATTGATTATAATTTTGGAATTTTCTTCCCATTTTGTGCTTGGAAGATGATTGTTTCCAAGATTCTAAAAAGTTATTCTGACCTTGATTAAGGTTTACCACCATTTAAATCCTATGGCAGACCAGATGAGATAGCTAGGTGACTAATACAGTAGGAGAGGGTCTCCTTTTAATGGTAAAAAAAGAGAAAAAATCTGAATAATAATTGAGACCTGGGAATTTTTTTTTTAGATAGGTAGCACAAATATTTATCTGCTAAGGCAGATAAGATGGGTATGGCTGTATCACTTTTTTCATATATTTTAAATTTAACTGGGGTTATCTGATCTTTAACTGAAGAGGCTAGTTGTAAAATAGTCTCTCCTAGCTATTAAGGGAGCTTAAATTAGAATAGTAGCAGTAAAGCAGTAAATTTAAAAGAGCATTAAATGGTATTGATTATATAGTAGCCTTTAGATCAGCACAATTGGCCACAAGTACCCAGAAATTAAAAATTCCATTTGCTTCTGAAACATTAATGGGAGCACCGAAATTTTAAATTAATTATATGAATAAGCACTGTATTTATAAGAAATTTTCTTGTTACCAACTATTGTGATTTCACAAAGAGTATTAGCCTGAACATTCTAGAAATAAAAATTTCAGTCTTATAAAGACACTAAAGGAGAAAGTGACCATTTGTAGAACTGAAACATTTTAAAGTTTGTTTAGTGTCACCTGTATTTATTACTTGTTTACTGCTACTTACTATTCATAAACAGCTGCTGCATTGACAGAATGAGAGATTTAGACTATAATTTGTTGGTATTTGAAGAGAAACAAGAACACTTTGATATAAGCAAAAAAAAAAATATTTGTTTACAGTTACCAGAGTTCAAAGTAGCATAAGCTAGTTGGAAAGTAGGTAGAAATGCCAGTTTACAAATTCCTGCAGGTTCAAGCATGAATCCTTTCTTACTCTGTAGCGCTGTTAGATCTGACTGTGGGAGTCTTTCTATAGCTACGTGAAATAGAATGTTTAAGCTATGACTGGTAAAGTTAGAAAGCTGTATGTACATGCTCACTTAGTGCAAAGGGGCTGTTTTCTTCTATTTACCTTGCCATTGTTGGCTAAAAGTCTGTTTGGTTGATGTAATTGAGAAAACATTTGGTCCTTGTTCAGGATAGGAGTAGAGTTAATGATGTTACATGGAACTGAAAGCTGGAGTGTTTATGTCTCTGCATTTGAACAATTTCTCCCTGAAGAAGCACCATTCTCTTTTTGGCCTAAGAAATAAAAAGGCTTGAAGAAACCACATGGGGTCTATTGGCTGTTTTAGCTAATTATACAGAAACATAGGATTTATGTTGGTATTTTCTCAGGAGATCAGCAATACCTTATATGTGTATTGGCTTTGATAGAGTTATTTAATATCAACAACATATTACAGCACAGTAAATATTTTATACTTCAAAGAGAAATAAATGTGTTGTAACTTGTGACATGCATACTAACTCTGCATGACCTCTTTGTCAGACTTTATACTAACATAAAAAATAAACTACTTAACAGATGCTGTATTGCTAATCTCAGGGGTTTATTGCTTTTACACATTTTTATGAAGACATTAATTTTCCAAAAGTATTCTTCCTGGAGTATTGTGAAGTATCTTCAGAAATTAGCAGATACCAGTTTAACACATTGCACCTCCTGGAAACCTGATCTTAGCCATATTTTACTTCATTTTATTTGAGGAGTCTTTTTGGTTTGCATGAACTATGTATGTAGTTTTCACAATCTGTAAAGTAATTGGCATATAACTTAGACATGCATGCTGGGACTATTTATACTGTACTCTTTATTTAGTTTGTATATTAGTGTTGCAAAAAAGATTATAGAAGACTAATTTTCTAAAATTTTAGTGGATTAGACCAGTCCATTACTTAATAAATGCTTTTTACAGTTCTAATTTTAAGGCACTGGCTTATTTAATTGTACAGTTTGTAGCAGGTTATTATTATTAAATTACAAAAATTAGTTTTGGCATAATAAGAATGTATTTCATAATCCATATATTACACTGGTTTATGCAAAAAAGTTTCATTATCCTGTAATTGGGGCTGTATCTTTACCTGTAGGGACAGATTTGAAAGTTACACAATAGATCAGAAGGTTATGTTCCACATAAATGTCTGCATATTGCAAATCTTGAATTTATTTTGTTCTAACAGCATGTGTGTGATCTTGAATGCCTTTGTAACAGGAGACTTGAAAGTCATGCTGCCAAGATTGGGAAACCCACATTTTACTTTGTCTTGTCTTTTCTCCATTCACATTTCTTGTAAATGTCTGTTGTCAACCCAGATATAGTCTTTTCATTCTTTTTGTAGCCTCTACTTCTAATAAAATGAGAGGCTTTGTGGATAGAAGCATGAATGGTAAGCTTGTTGGTTTGGTGAGGGACTGGACTCATAGACCTCAGCAGATACAGTCAAGCAACTGTTACGGGTTTTTTTCTCCTTTTTGACTTTTTTTTTTTTTTAATCTATCATAGCTTCAGTTATATGGTGTGCAAAGCTTGATATATTTAGTATATGAGCACCTTTCTGGATTTATCAAAACACTGTATTTTTGAGGCAAGAACTAGCTCTACTACTGCGACCTGTATGGGATAAGAAACCATTCAGTGTTAAATGGTGGATTTTTCTCACTGTCCTCCCTGGCTTTCCTCCAGTTTTCCAAAGATGCAATAAGTAGGTCTTGTGATTTACATCCTCTGTTTTGACCGTTGAAAACCAACTCAGACCTGATAGTCCTCATAGTTTTAAACTCTGAAACTCACAGCCACACTAGAGTGGAGAACCATACAAGCCTCTAGCTGGCAATCAAAGGCATTACTGGAGCAGATGTTGGAGACTTTCATAGATGCAAATCTAATTAAAGCAGAATTTTTCTGACACCTTAGCAAAAAAAATGAAAAAAAATGTTGTAAGCCTTTGGTCTTTGTCTTGTTACAGTTGCTTTTTTTCTGAAAAACTACAGTGATAAGTAGTAAACACTTAAACCCTGTGATCAACTGTCCACTACAAAAATTACCTGCAACCAACAGCCTGTTGTATTCTAGTAGCTGTAACTGTTTCTCTAAAATAATATATCACTAACTTTTAAGTTATCACTTCTGCCTTTCTTTTTTATATTTTTTAAACAGCAAGGGAAAGAAAATAGCATCAGAAATTACATTTTATGGCTACAAGAAAGAGAGAGAAAGGATGAGCATGTTAGCATTTTTTCATAGAGGGTTTCTGTGAGAATACATGCTTCCATGGGCATGTGCTTCACTAAGCCTTGAGTCTACCCTGCTTCTGCAAGATCTGGCATTGAACCTCTCAGGAGTGCAGGCTGTCTGGCTATATAGGCTAAACCTGGGAAAAGTTTAGTACAATCTAAACAAAGAAAAGTTAGATTTAATGTCTGTAAATCAGTGTTGTCTCATTCTATATCATAAACCCCCACTTAAGATAAAAGTTATCTTGTGTGACCTTTGTGAATGGAACTAGAGACCTGGCTTTGCAGTTTTGAAGATTTCAGGGCAACTTGGAGTGTCTGTTTCTATAATTTCCTGGTTTGATTTAGCACCACAATATTAAGAGTTTTCAAAATATCTTTGTCTTAGAATTCTCCTCATTCTCCTCACAAAAACTTTCAACATTACTTTTTATTATGTCTCCCCCATATTACTTCCTTGCTAATGTCACTTGGGTGCAGGGTGTAACTAAAGGATCTTCTGTCTCAGATAATCTCAGTATAATGAAAACTTTCTTTTCATACTGGTAATGGAGAGGATCAGTAACTTGGCTCCTGCCATCATCTGCCTTTTGTTAGGGATTATTGTAAAATACCAGTCCTATGACCTTTTCCCTTAGCAAGGAAGGAGATGTTTTCATAATTAGAAAGCTGTTACATGCTGTTTCTCATCTTGTAAGTTACTCTTCAACATATAACTAATGATTTGGGTTCTGGGGAGACCTTGGAGCAGCCTTGCAGTACCCGAAGAAGATACAGGAAACCTATAGAGGGGCTGGTTACAAGGGCAGGGTGAGAGGACAAGGGGGAATGACCTTAATCTGGAGGAGGGGAGATTTAAGTTAAACATTAGGAAGAAATTCTTCCCTGTGAGGGTGGGGAGGCCCTGGCACAGGCTGCCCAGAGAAGCTGTGGCTGCCCCTTAACCCTGGGAGTGTTCAAGGCCAGGTTGGATGGGGCTTTGGGCAACACGGGCTAGTGGGGGTTGTCTGTGCCCATGGCAAGGAGTTAAATGGGCTTTGAGGTCGCTTCCAACCTCAGTCATTTGATCAGAATTTGATGATTCATACACCTTTGGAGTCTAGCATTGTGCTTTATTAATGTTTCTGTGGAAACCTATTAGGTTAATGATTAGTGATTTTTCTCCCCAAAGCTTTAGCATGCAACCCAATTATAATTTGTTGGCATATTCCTCTTAGTTGCCCATTCTCTTGGGCCTTTTCTTCCCTTTTTCTTCCATGTTACCAGTTTGGTGCCCAGAAAAAGGATATGCATTGATGCAGTCCTTTGTGGTGGTTCAGAATGCCTCCCTGTCTCCTGTTGTGACATATTCTTTCTTTCCTGGAACTGCAATTCTGACTTACCCATACACGGGACATGAAAGATTTTGTAAAATGCTGCCTCCTGTGCATCAGCAGTCTGTCAGGATCTGCTCTGTTGTAATAGCAAGGAGATTCTTAAAGGTGAAAAAGTCAGTTTGAGGTTTTGAAAAATGAGGCCACTTGCTTAGATGCTTGGCTTGCTCTAACTTCAAGGAGGGTTGGATGTATCAAGATTTCTCCATGGTTTTTCAAAAAAAAAAAAAAAAAGATTGTGAAATTGGGCCTTGTCTGCTGCAGTGTGGATGGAAGGGAAGATTGACTTTTACATTATGTTTTATGTGTAGAGATTGCTTATTGAAGAAAAAAAGGGTTACTTTGTTAGTTATCTCTGGAAAAAAAAAAATCAGACAGCTTGGGTTGGAGGGCCTTGCTGTTGGAAGGGGACTCTGCTGATGCATTCTACTACGTATAAACATGTAAACATTTTTTTTTTAAATCTAGTGAATGCTGACATGCAACTAGCTGATTTGACATTTTTAGGCATTTTCAAAAAGAGTTGACTTCTTAAAGTAGGTCTTTTACTACTTAAAGATTCACTTTTGCTTTTTTTTTTTTTTTGCTAAGGCAGTACACAACTTATGTAGTTTGCTTTATTACACCCACTCTGGCCACTGAATTTGCTGTTTTTCTTCACTATTTATAAGTAACAATCAATAAAATATTAATAAATGAGATCCTTTGATTTACTCTGCAGTGCATATAGATGATATTATGAAATCATCCCACTTCACTTTTTTCTAGTGTGTCTTAGTGCTGTTTAGCTCATTAGTACTTTAATTCATGCAGATGAGGTTAGTCTCCGCTGAAAAACAATTCCTGAATCAGAAGCCCCATGTTATCTTTGATTTACTGTCTCCTTGAGCTGCAGTAGATGCTGTGCCTTGGGAAACGTGGGGTGTCAGTACTGTAAACTGGGAGGCAAAAAGAGATGTTTGCTTCATAGAAAAAGTGAGGAATGATTTCTGTATAAAATAATTATGAAGCTTTTATACAGGACCCTATTAGATGCATCCCTGATGTTCTTCTCAAAGCAGAGAATCTGGAGAAAATACAGTATTTCTTATAGTGCCAGAAAACACTTTATTATATCTATGCCACATCAATAACAGAACATGTCAATGGTTTAATTTATAATTGAGCAGTTGTAATTTACAATTCACACTTGTGATCTGCTGGCAATACTGACCAATAATGCTTTTCTTTTGTCCAGTCCAGCACTAAATTCTAAAACAACATTGGGTGTAGGGGAGCATACATATTTCCTTTAAAAGTACTGCATGATTCATACACCATGTCTTGCTATTTCCCTGCTGCAGTGTCTCAAAGGAAATGTTTTAATCTTATAAATAAAACCATAAAAAATAATTTGCACACTAGTTGGTCCCTATGTCACTGGTATTTATCCTTTGTTGATAAGGCAGGACTGAAGGTGTAGGCTGACAGTTGTAAAATATGTTTTGGGTTGTTTTATTATTTGTTTGGGTATTTTGAGTTTTTTTAACAGTATATAATAAGCATCAGTTTCTACATCACTATGTAATGGTCAGAGGTAGGCATATCTTGTGGCCAGCTCACTTGAGATAATTACATTGGCAAATATTTTCTTATTCTTTTCTTGATGCGAGCTTGCAAACATTTATTGTCCATTACATGTGGCTCCCTGTAGTCATAAGAAGTTGGAGATCTTACAAAACTGAGTTGGCTGAGGTTGAGGATAAAGAAAGCTAAAGGAAATATGGTTCCAATATCTTTGTCTTAAATATCAGATCCATGTATCTGCTATAAAAAGTACTTTGATAACTTCTTCCTGTGCTGTAGGATCAATAATGTTTGCAGAGGAAGAAAATAGTATCGTTTCATATGAGAATATGGTTCTTAATAAAAACCTGAAAGTTCTCTGGCTCAAGTTTGGGTATGCTTCCCTCTCTTAGAACTTGTCTCTGACTTTATTAGAAATGAAATACTATGCACAAACCAATTCCAGGGAATGGGGAAGGTTGCTGCAGAAAAGAATGGAAATGGGATTTGGCTCATAATCCAGTTGCTGTGCTTTTCTTCATAATGAACTCTCTCTGTAAAGAATGGATGAACAAACTGGTGTTTAATGCATTCTTTTATCTTCTATGGATGTAATTAGTTTTTGGAAATGTGGCACTTTGGAGACCTGTGCAACTTCTATATATGATTCATAGTAAAAGAGATAAATGCATTAAAATTTGTTGGGAAACATTATTCATTTTTATTGAATTTTACCTGTTTGCACGACTAACTGTATGAATACTTGTTATAACACGGGGAATAGTCTAGTGACTTCAATTAAATTATAACTCATATATTATTTTCTCTTTTAAACTTCTGTTATGTGCAAAATAAATATTTTTTGTTTATATTCTTTCTTTAACCTCAGTTTTGACTTCATCACCATAAAAATCAGATTCAGTTCCTGGTCAGGTAAAATATCTTTTTGCCTGATCTTATAATATTGACAATCCTACTCCTCAGAATAAGGAATAAATATATTTCTGAGGTTATCAATTATAAGTTTGGAAGATTGCTTTAGGGGTTTCTATTCACTATTCTTAAGATTATAAAATAGGCTGGGTGGGGGTAAAGAATGAATTTACAACTGAATAATCAAACTCCTGGGTATTGTAATGCTGCACTGTAGTCATAAGGAAGGTGTCAGTCTGCACTTTCAGGTGTCTTTTGTTAAGATCAAGACACAGATAAATTAACAGAAAATGTCCCTATCTTTCTTATAAGGCCCTTAAAGTACTGGAAGGCTGCTGTAAGGTCTCCTCAGAGCCTTCTCTTCTCCAGAATGAACAACCCCAAATTTCTCAGCCTCTCTTCATAGAAGAGGTGCTCTAGTCCTCTGATCATCTTCATAGCCTCCTCTTGACTTACTCCAATAGGTCTTCTCTGTACTGGGACCAGAGAGCTGGATGCAGTACTCTAGCTGGTCTCTCATGAGTGGAGTAGAGCGGGAGAATCACCTGCCTTAACCTACTGGTCGCACATCTTTTGATGTAGCCTGAGATACACAGCTGAGTTCCTGGACTGTGAGTGCACTTTCTGAGCTCATGTCCAGATTTTCATCCACCAGTACCTCCAGGTCCTTCTCCACAGGGCTTCTCTCTCAGGCCCTTCATCCTCAGCTTGTATTTATACTGAGGGTTGTCCCAACCCAGGTGCTGGACCTTGCACTTGGCCTTGTTGAACCTAATGGGTCCACTACTTGTCCATGTCCCTCTGAATGGCATTCCTATTCCTCAGGCATGTCAACTGCACTAATCAGCTTGGTGTCATCCACAAACCTGCAGAGGGTGTCCTCAGTCTCACTATGTTATTGATCAAGATACTAGAAATCGGCCCAACTTGTCACTGATCTACATCTGAACATCAGGCATTGACCACTGCCCTCTGGATGCAACCATCTGGTCAATTCCTCATCCACCGACCACTGTATCCATCAACCCCATAATCTCTCCAAGTGCTGGCTACTGTGTAAAACCCTACAGGCAAAACTACCTGGGTATCATCCTGTCTCTACCTCCTGTCACTCTGTCTTCACTGAGACCAGCTGTCACTGCACAGGACTCGGGAGCTTCTCAGGGGACTGTTCCTCCACAGGGAGAGAGGAGTTTTACAACCCTGGAAGTTGCATGTAAGAGATAGGATAATCAGAGCTCAATATTATTTATTCAGGCTAAGGTTTCAATCCAGCCCTTCTTATTTTTGCAGTTCCCCATCCACTGGAGAACAGACAGCTTTTTTTCCACCTGCATCATCCCATCTCCCCAAAGACATTCTATCTGAATCTGTATCTTTCCTAGTCACAAGATGAACTGGACATTTCAGGTGGGACATTTGACATATTTTCATTAAGTCTTAAGTGTCCCTTTTTACCTAGAACAAAAAAAAAAAAAAACCCAAACAGTTACAACTCTGCACAACAAAGTCTCAATAATATGAACCTTGGGGAAGCCATAAGGTAACTAGAGGTAACAAGTTAAAACTGAAGATGATTAAAAGTTCTGGTTTTCTATTCCAACTGTTACTAATTTTCAGGGCTTATTTTAGGGCACTTGTTGCTACCAGCTGGCAGGAGCACAATGAGGCAAACTGGAAACTGCCCTAATCATATTACTTGGAGTAACAAGCTGAAACTTGAGCAGAAACCTGATGACTGAATAATTTAGAAGAGGCAGGCAAAGGCACACTATGTGCGTGTTACAATTCTATAAGAGTATGAAAACTTCATCATGTAGCTCAGTGTAACAACAAAGTATGCTTTAAGAGAATGAAAGGGAGCTAGTAGGTATAATGAGCAGAATGCTCACCAAAAAATCCCAGCAAACAACAATACTAAAACCTAAAACACCACTCCCTATTTTCTGCAATATTCAGGTTAAAACCAAAAATTACTTACTGATTGGTAGTCACTGTTGCTGGTAGTTCTCAGAATGCCATCTGGGTATTGCCATCTGATTTACAATATTGAGAAATCTACTGCAGTTGGATTTTCAATATCTGAAGCTTTCTGTTGTTTTGATTTTTGTGTGTGTTTGTTTGTTTTCTTTTTGGTGGATTTTGTTGTTGGTGGTATCTCTATTAATAGAAATTTCTTTTCCTTTAAGCTCTTTTAAGACCTCAGGGCATGAAGTTTCCTACATAGAAAACATCCTACATAGAAGTTTCCTACATGGGAAACTTCTCAGTCAGTTGATTTTTCCTGTATCTCAGAGTAAATGTGTGACCTCAATTTCTTAAAATTACAGATCAGATATGGGGTTGGTCCTAATATGTGTCTGAATATTTTATTCCAATAGAACAAATGTTCTAGGATTGTATTTTATAACACTGTCTTTATTGAACATATCTTACATATCAAGTGCTGCATTACTAATACATATTGAAATGAATGTAACTGTGACATGCCTGGAAGGTACAGAAGATGGGCCAGCAAAGCAATATAGTGACACTATCAGTATTCAGTAAAGTATATGCCTAATATCAAATATAGCCCTATGAAAGTCAATTTAACTGTAAGCATATATTCAAGTGATTTGTTGCATTGAACACTACTTGCAGAATACAGTGCTTCTGAAAAATAGAAAATGAAAGCTCTTTTATTTCAATCAAGGGGAAAAATACATTAATTTTAGCAGATAGTAACCTCTATTTCTTATCTAACTTATATGCAAAAGGATTGTCATTTACATGTCTATTTTTCAACTTTACGTACTCCAAGTATGACAGTTAACATTAGTAACGAGCAATATTTTTGTTCTCTGTTGTCTGAAAGGAAGGAATAGACTTGCCAAAACTTCCACTGACAAGGAGAGGCTTGTCTGGCCTCAACTCAGGCAAGAGCCAGCCAAGAGAGGAATCATTTAGGAAAATTGACTGTTCTGAGCAATACTCTTAGTGTTGGTAGAAATGTTCTGTACTTTGGCACTTGCTGCAATAGCAGTTTTTCTTTGGTTAGGATTATGTGCACTTATACAGATAAACAAGTGTCAGCCTCTAAATTGTCACTATCTTGAGAATATACATAAGACTACAATGTCTTCAGATAACAATTCAGGACACATTTTCTGCTTTAACAACTTGTCTAGACAGTTATATATAATTTTTATTAATTAAAACTAGATTAAACCAATTTCTTCAGCAGTTGCTGTGTAAAATAGAAGACATGGGAGAGCTTCAGGGGATGGGTGCCACATAATAAAAGAACTTCCTCACTCCCTTATGAGCTATTTTGATACTCTTGTACTAAACTTGTCCTCTGATTCAAATACTGAGAAATTTTGAAATATGGGATGCTGGATAAACCCTTACAATATCTCCTCCAGGCTTCCTAACTCAGAGCTGTGATAGGGAACGGCCTCAGTCGCAACACGGCATTAAATGCAATCTGTGCATGCCCGATGCTATCACTACTGCCATGATTTTTAAAAGAAATGTATTGAGTGTCCTATGATGCAAATAAATTCACTATTAAGGGCCATCTACTTCCTTCTGCTGAAGCATAAGTGCATATAGGTGATGATCTTCTGATAGCTTTTTGTTATCTTTGCTTATTGTGAAAATAAGTTTGGAGGTATCCAATCTAATCTGAAGTCCTTTTCCCCTCAGATGTGGTAGCCATGAAGTATTCCTTTATGTTGCCTTGTCACTCAAGATGTATTATCAGGGTGATGGTTATAACCTTAACACTTCACAAATCTGACATCAGTTCTAAATTTACATTTAATTGTCAACTTTAAGTTTTGCTCATGCAGTGAGTTTCATTTTGTTTGGTTGTCATTTTAACTATAGGAAAACAGATCTTTTTTAGGGAAATCAATAACTGTTTAATGATGACAGTGATGGCACTGCTGAGAGGTACCTTTCTACTGTAGCAGAATCAGTGTCTCATAGTGGCTATGTAAGGAGTAAAGGAAAAGGTAGAGATCAGAAGGATGTATCCAGATTCCAAACTTCTGCTGTGTCTGTTTTTTTTTGG
>VXBZ01000393.1:460572-677489 GCA_013399135.1 Heliornis fulica | reverse complement strand
TTTTTTTTTTTTTTTTTTTTTTTTGTCACAGTGTTCCTGAACACTTCACTCAGCAGTTCGGCTTTTATTCTCTCTTAATCACTTTCTTGTTTATCAGGCAGACAACACTTGAAAAAAAAGCATGCTGGAATGCCTCAGAGTTGGTTTGTTGGTGGATTAAGGAACAATTCAATGTGTATATTGAGTCAGAGAACTGAAGAACCATTAGCATTTCCTGAGTCACTAGTTTTCCTTATTCTGTAAGGACACTTCAGAAGGGAAAAGCTTGCTTGAAGTAGGAAAAATCAGAATTTCCAGCACTGCTGCTACCTGGTTAAGGTGAATTCCCATGAAATGTTAATGACAACTGATATCCATGGGCAGCATTGTGAAGTTAGGTTTACCTTCATGTTTTGTTTCTTCATAAAAGTTGTGAGGTTTTTTGTAACCTGCTTAATACACAGATATTAATTTAGGTGGGGTTAAATATTAATTTTTGTTATTAATTAAAATAAATGTAAACATAGGTTTAGTTTTATAAATGTTGTAAAGGCTACGTGGGCCCAGCTCAGTGTATGTGCAGAAACCTCCAACACTAAAAGTATTCTCTCAAGACTAGTAAAAAAAAAAAAATTAACTACTTTTACAGTATATTTTCAAGGATTTTTTTTGTAATTCTGAATTGTTTGTCTTGAAAATAGCTTTATGTAAGTTCTGCCTTCCAACTCTGCTATCACTTACAGAAATCTTACTGGTTTATGATTATTGCATTATTTTTCCCTGTGAGGAAAGATTTTAAGACTTATTCCTTATTAAAGGAATAATAAGGCTTCCCTTATTAAAAGATTTTAAGGCTTAATAGGCCTGCAACCCTCATTCTGTCTGTCCTGATGTGTAAGGGAAACCTGGAATTTTCTCCAGTAGCTCTTGGAAAGTAGTCCCTGATTTATTTAGAGCTTATATTTTCAAGAGATATTGAATGCTGATTTGGAGACTTCAAGCAATGAAGAATTCAGCACATCTGTAGGTGAATTTTGCTAAGGTTTGATTATCTACATGATAAAAATGTGTTCTTTATTTGTAATCTAAATCAGTTAAGATTTCAGCTACTGAGTATCAGATGTTCAAAATTCAGCACTTATTTCACAAAGGTATTCACGAAAAAATTAGCCTAAGTGTGAAGAGTGAAGAAACAGATTTATTTGAGAAAAGATTCATCTTTTTGGGGTAGGGATTTTAAAAGATTGAAAACAATTGTGGTGAGCAACTGTAAGTGTGAAATGCATTGTAGCTGCCTAAAACCAGTGGGGGAATATAGGGAGGTAAAAATCACCTTTCCCTCCCTGTGCTAGTCTAAGCCTATGATTTAAGGCTAAAATGTAATTTGCTAGCAATACTGAATAATAAGACAAAATTTTCCCTAGTATAATCCATAACTTCTCCGTGCTGCCACTGAATGGAGCAGCCTCAGAATGTGAGCGAGAAGCCACGTTTCCTGAACAGAGGGGGAATGCAGATGCCATGTTCTCTAAGTTTTATGTCCCCAGTAGATTGGTTAGGCTTCATAGCTGAACTAAATCTATCCCTAGCTGAATTGCTCTGTTGTGCAGCTTGCACTCAGAAATGTATTTCAAATGTCCCCAAGACTTCACTGTAGGAAAAGAAACCTTATTGAGTATACAAAGGCTGAACAACTCTAATCTTAAAGATTAATGTGAGTTTGATTTATCAGCAATATGTGCTTCACATCAGCTGTGGAATGAATGGACAATCCATTTGGTGAGAAAGAAAATTAATGCCATTAAATCTTTTTTTTTTTTGTCCATTTTAGCTGTCATCCTTTTCCTACCATGTGAATGTAGTCGTAACGATATTCAGTGCATTCAGTCATTCACTGACTGTCACGAATTTCATTTGTTCTAAAAACTGCTGCTGCTGCTGGGGAAGAAAGCAAAGCAAAACAAAACCATTGCCACAGGTCAAACTTTGAGGAATCCAATTTTATCAACAGAAGTCTGGAATTCACAAGCTCTAATCTGATGTTTTAAAGTCCCTAAGGTCAGCAGTGTAACAATCCAATAAAAGAGGCTTAAAAATGTAGATCTATATAGAATTTGCCTCTAGAACTGTTTTAAAACTACAATATACCACTGGCCTAACCTATTAAAAATTGAACAAGTTAATTGATTTGGTGAGTGGGGTTTTGTGCAGTTTCATTGTGCAAGATTTAAATTCATTTGGACTAAGAAATGTTGATAGTAAAAGCTGATGGCAAATGACACCAAGCTAGGCAGGAATGTTCTGCTTGAGGGTAGGAAGACTCTCCAGAGTGATTTGGATGGACTGGATTGATGGCCAGTTATATGAGGTTCAGCAAGCCTCACTTTTCGGTCCTGCACATGGGTCACCAGAAGCCCATGCAATTCTGCAAGCTTTGGGAAGAGTGACTGAAAAGCCACCCAGCAGAAAAGGTCCTCAGGCTGTTGGCCAACAGCCAACTGAATATGAGTCAGTAGTGTGTGCAGGTGGCCAAAAAGGCCAAGATCATCCTGGACTGGATCAGGAATAATATGGCCAACAGGACCATTCACCCGTACTTAACACCAGGGAGACTTTACCTGTCATAAGGTTGACTTAAAGTCAGCCATGATAAATATTTAGTATTTGCTAGTTTATCTATTGTGCTATGGTAAACTTAAAAATATTCCTTTTGCTGAGGCATGGAAGGTTGTTGGTAACAAATCAGCACAGTAACCATTCACAAAAGAGCTTTCATGTTAAATCCTTAACGTTGTTTTAATAAAATGTCACACATCCATGAAAATGTCTGAGTTCCAAGATAAGTAAAGAAACTTTGAACTTTTAGATAAGTACTTATTTATACTCTTTTCAAGTTGGTATTTTATGATTCATTCAGTTTATGTCTGTGTGTTACTAACTTAAGGCAGTAAACTACACCAAAAATAGCTAAAATAGCTTAAGTCCGTAAACCTCTTCAAAGCACTCTAACAATACTTCCAAGGGAGGCACTGCTTAGTTTGACATCTGTTTGTATGGTAGGTAATGTATTGACCTTTTAAGTGAAGAATAATAAAAAGATGTGCTTATAAAATAACAATAATTATATTACTTGCATGTATATATACATATATACTTAAAAGAATACCTTTTTTGTTCCCTTGCTCTATCTCTAGGAAAAAAATATATATTTAAGAAATAGTACTACTAACATAGAATTTCTGCATAATTTTGGGACTAGATAAAAATGATAGTTGGATCTTAATTTAGCCAGCTCTTGAAAACTGGGGCAGTGTCAAGTGATGAACACTGACTCTAGAGAAACATGCATTGCTTAAGATTAAACACATGCTTAATAAAACTTGGGAAAAATTCCAGTGCTCCCTGGGCTTAGTTATCACAGAGGGGCAGAGCCTGCACAGAACTTATGCTGAGCATTCCTCTGTATCGTTGTTGTTAATAATGTCTCTCTTGTCCTGTGAGAGTGTTATTGGTTGGGACATGAAATCTTGTTCTGAACTATATAGCTTCAGTTGAGAGTAATGTTGAAATGTATCTTAAAGATCTGTTCGAATGAAATCACTTAATACTAAGGAAAAAAAGAATTCTCTTATTTTTCTTCAAAACTAGGCTTTGTAAAATAAATGTGAAGATGATCAAATGATTAAATTCATTTCATGCTCACAGAATGGCTTTTTTTTTTTCTCCACGAAATTGTATCACAGGACTAATACTTCTATAGGGAATACAGTGTTAACTGCTGGTCCCTTTTTGTTTTGGATGATGAATGACAGGTAGAAAGTATTGAATATTTTTGCACTAACAGTTACAATATAGCCATTATTCAAAAAATACAGCTAGCCAAATCATATGTATCAGGACAAACCTAGCTTGACTCTGACATTAAATGTATATTTTTCTCTCTGCAAAATATCGATTGTATAGATATCTATAGTAAGAAATAATGCCAGGGCAGTAGCCAGTCTCGAACATAAATCAGGGTACTCTGTCCTTATCAGGTTTAGAAAACATGATTTTATGGGCAATGTTCACTAAATCTCAATAAACTAATGCAAAGAATTGTCAGTCTCTTTAAAAAAAACCCCAAACACCTCTATATGTTATCTAGCATATTGCTCTTCTCTCCCTGAAAGTTAGGCAGAGCATTACTCTTTTATGTTTATGTAAAGATTTTAAATGAGATGGAAATTTATATTCTGAGTTCCAAAGAATAATTTTCTAGGCATTAACCTGGCCAGAAATGAGTAAACCCAACCAACAAAAACTTCTGTGACATTATGATTTGATACAATTGTTGCATAAAAGGCTACCCTCCATTAAAATAAACGTCTCTCTCAGTCATTGTAACTGCAATATGGTTCCTAAACTAATGAAAGTATAAAATATTTCTCTACCTAGTCTTGGAAGCATCATTGGCCTGTTCTTGTTGCAGCTTTTCAAATTCAAAGGGGAGAACTGCAAAAAAAATAAAGCAAAATGTTGGCTTTCTTAGGGGTTTCTTACTTTTTTTTTTTCCTGTTTGTTTTCCACACAAGTAGCAATGCCTGACTGCTAGTCAAGGACTCAACAATAAAACAGTTAAGTCTAACTTCATGAGCTCTTTCTGATGTCTTAAACTGGTTTAGGGTGGGTTTTTTGAGGATATTTTGTTAAGGTTTGGGTTTTTTTGGTGGGTCTTTGGGGTTTTTTTGTGTGTTTGGTTTTGTTTGGGTTTTTGTTTTGGGGTTTTCTTTTTTTTCAATTTTGGTTGCAGGTGGCTATTTGGGGTTGTTTGTTTTGGTTTGGTTTTTTTGTTTGTTTGTTTTTCTTGATTTGTTTTTTGTTTCCCTATTTCTCAGAGTCAAGTTTTGCTAGGGCATATGGAACTTGTACTCCTTCCCAAGCAGGGGTCTTAAGGGGGCATGTTTGACTCCTTATCCTGGCAGCAGTCTGCATCATTTCCTCCTTAAAAAGATGAAAAGAGCTCGTGTTTTTTTTGCTGACTTCCATTTCATCTTCCTGCTATGTAACCCGATTCACAGGTAAACAGGGAGGAAATGCTGTCTCCATCACCATAATTTTAGGCTTTGAGTGATACTTTGCCATGATTTCTAAGCAAACCTTGCATTTGGTTGCAGTAGTCTTTAAACAGCGGTGTGCTTTATGATAGGTACATGGAGAGGGCTGCCCTTTTCATTCTCACATTTTAAGCTGTCCCTCCTGGCTTTGACTTTTCATTCAGATGTAAAAGATAACATCCTAGCATCAATATTGAAACTCTGTGCTTAGATGCTGGCATAATTGACTTAAAGTTGTTAAAATTGACTTAAAGTTGTTAAAATTCACAGGATCATCAGCATGTACCACACTTAATCAATTTTTTAGAAACACAGAATTGACAGTTTAATGAGAAAAGCTTTCCCAGGATCACAGTCCCCTCCTCCTCATTACGACACTCAGCCTTACATTAAAGGACTAGTAAATCCTATTTGATTTCCCCTTCATGAGGACTGAACTGCCCCAGGTGTAACCTTTCTTTTTGCTGCAGGAGGAAGACAAAAGTAATGAGATAATCAATAAGCATTGTTTTTGGACTGTTCATCTTATGTACATATGGGCATGTTCTGTGTTCTCCTTCGTTTTTGCTCCTTTGTTAGTCCAGCCCACTACTGTAAGAGCCAGGCAGCTATTCAAGGTCAGGCAGTTCCTTGGTTTCAAACTTTTCTTTGGCTCTTCTCCCACTGTGATTTGAATTAGCCTTAGCTCATCAACATAGCTTTTAAAAAATGCCATTGAGATCATGGTTTAACGAACTGAGAAATGAATGTGTTGACCTTACGGTTTTAAAGGGGACCACAGTATGGTTTTGCTCATGGCCTCATTGGTCACATTGTGAAATAATGCCTTCAAGTAAATGTATTTTTCCACAGGTCCACTCTCCGAGTTTAAGGCTATCTCTCAATTAGCTCTAAGTATTCTCCTTTTAGAGCTCAAACATCTTGGAGTGGGTTAGCTGAATGGTGTAATTTCCTGGAGACTTTTTATCAGGTCATTGAACTTTAAGCTATATGAAAGTCAGGGTCTTAGAATCCCAGAGTGAAAGATTATTTAAATATTTGTATTTGATTATTACCTAAATCTAAAGATTTCACAACTCCTCACCTCTCATTTTCTGACAAAGCACTCAAGCTGTATCATACAAGCAGCTCTCCTGGCTGCAGTGGAAAGGATTGTAAGGTAAGAAGGAAAACCAAAACAAAAAATACTTGAACTCACAAAGAGACAGCAGAGTAACTTCAAACAGAACCTAGCATTCTTATCCCTCAGCCCTGCATCAAACTGCTGTGCATGGGTTCTTCTTTTTCAGTTCAGTTAGTGAGTAACCTCCTATCACAGGATCATTTGGACATATGTGCCCTAGTCTCAAGCCCATGACTTGTATTAGATGGACATTGCTACTCATGTTCATTTCCTAGGAGACTTCTTTTTACTTTGTTTAAAGTAAGTAATTTATTCTGATTTGTGGTGTCAGATGGGAGGGAATATTGTCATACCAGAAGGATGAATCTGGTGAAGTATTGACAAATACTGATGTATAAATTTAAAGTGAAGAAAATGGATGCTTTAGATAGATCTTGCATTAAGCAACATGGCTTAGCCACTCCGGTAATTTAAAATAAAAATATTAATTTAAAGAAACTCCACAACAAAACAACCTTGAAATTAATTTCATTACGGCCCGCATGTTCTTCGTGCATGCACAGTGACTACCCATACTGGGATGAATTGAGCATGCTGGATTTCATGTTAAGAAAAGTATGAAAATACATTATTTAATTCCACTCATTCAAATTAAAGTTCAGTAGGGTGTGTGCATTCCAGCATAATTGTTTGAGTATGATGTACAAACCTTTCTTTTGCTTCCTTTCCCTATTCATGATGTGATTTGCATAATAATTCTTTACATTCTGGGCTGTGAATATTATCTCATTAACATAATTACCTAATTTCTTGTTTTGTGAATTACAGTAGATAAGTAATAGTCTCAGCTTATTATCGCATTTTCTTCCATGCTTTGTGATCACAGTAAACAGATTAGAAATGTGATTTATTTTTTTTTTAAGGAGGGATTATTCAAATAGAGCAATGATTATGCAACCCATTTATGCACATGTAAAATACCCAGGGGATTCCAACCATGGGCTTCAGCATCCTTTCCGTCACCTGTCTGCAGCCTTGGTCTTCATTAAGGCTTTCTCTTCATCAGGGAAGAGTTTCACTGTATTTGGACACCACAATTGGTACATTGAACACAATTTTTAACCTTTAATTTCAGGAAATTAAAACCAGATTATTAAAGAATTGTAGTCCCTGTAGAGCCAAGTCTCAGTTACCTATGCTGAAATGTGGAGAAAGTGTAGTTATGTTTAAAACATAAAAGTTAAGGAAAAATAGAGTTTAATTGCAGTTACGAACTCATTTCCTGTAAATATTTAATACCTAAATTATTTGTATTGGCACAGATAAAACTCTCCTGGAAGCCAGGGAAACTGCTTATGCACATATAATGTTTTGTGTATGATTCCACTGCAAAGAGAACTACTTTTAAAACAGATCTTCAGACCTGACTTGCTATTTTTAACACACAAATATTTGCCACATGAATAAATATCAGTGTTGGAATTTTTAGTAATATTTATTTGGGAAACCAAGGAAGGCAATTGTAGTTTTCAATTATATCTGAATATATTTTGTCTTAACAAAAATTTATTTCAAATTGCTTTTGAGATTTTTATATTAAAGCTTCTATGATGTGAGTCTGTGCAAGGAACTCTTAACATGAGAGATCTAACATTCTGAGAGATCTAAAGCCTTTTCCCAGAAAGCATTTGCTCTGTGTAGGTACACTCCCTAGAACCTGAGTGTGTTTTAGAACAGGTAAAGTTGCTTTTAATATTGGTTGAGAAGACTTATATGGGTTATATCGTTTTCTTCTACTCTTCACCCTAAGTAGAAAATGTGATAGTGGTCAAAATCCATGTGATGTAACTGTAAAGTCAGAGATTCCATGATCCCCACTCATCAGATGTACATTTACAAGAATATCATTATTATGCTTCCCCCTTGTGAGCAGATGCTGGTTGTGGGGTTTGTTGGCTGCATGCAGAATGCAGATGGGTGAGGACAGTAGGAGATACACATCCCCCCTCCCCACCTTGAGTTTGATTTTCAATTTAGCTGCTCATATATTGAGAAAGGAGAAATTTTCTGCACTTTTATTAAGTTGTGTTAAAAGAAATCATAACGTACCAAAGCTATAGAAAGACCTTGTGGAATTCCGAGTGTCATTTAAAAGTAAATATGAAAGAAAACTCATCAGAAAGCAAAGGGGCCTATGAGACTTTCCTGGGCAAATATTTGTATGTTACTTGGTATGTACATGAAACAAAAGTGATAATAGATATTTGGCTTTTTCTGTGCCAAATCAGAAGCTTACCTGAGCTGGTGGAAGAAGGACCCTCAGCCTTCATCATACTTAAGTGGTGTGAAAAAAATAGAAGGAGAAAGCATGTAATAAATAATAGCTGGGGTGGGGTGAGGAGGTGGGGTGAGGTGTAGACACAAGTCATGTTTTGAATGTTTATAAGCCAATTTTTACTTAAAGTCTAACCTTCACAAGATGTTGAAGAACCCAGTAAAAGGTTCCTTAAAAATTCCTTCAGAAGATAGGATTGTAAGGCAAGCTGACAGTGAGGAATACTGTGGTAGTAGAGTTACTCCTTTAATTTCTGCTAAAACAAGTTTCTATAACACATCTGATCTATAGTGTGCTTATAGCTTCTCTGCTTGTGAAATTAATTGTATTGGCTTCAGAGGCACCAGAAATAACTTCTCATCACCATGGGGAGCAGAAGTGGCTGGGGGGGAGGAGAGTGGCATTTCCTCATAAATGCTACACTTTATGAAGATACAATTAGATTGACAAGCTCTGCACAAAGGAAGCGCCAGTGACTGCCTCTGGGAGATGAGGAGCTGCCTGGCAGCTCCTCTGTATGGCACCAGTGGTGATTGGTGCAGGTCTGAGCTGCGGAAATTGCTTCTTTCAATACTTTCTGGTTCTCTGCCACGTTTTTCTGCGTTGGCTACCAGCAATAAAACATCAGGAATTACAGTTGGATTTTGGTATTTCAATCCAGCGTGCAGCAGCATCAGTCTTGAGTAAATTTCTGTTGTATGAAACAACAAGAAGAAAATGTATCGAGAGTGCCCAAAGCTGGTTTTTAATTTGGTAAATTAAGCACTGCTGAGAAATTAGTGATGGGAAATAAATGCACGTCTTAAACTGCAGAAAATATGGAGCATCATAGATCATTTTGGTACCTACAGACCAGGTAAATTGCTGCTACCACAGTTCAGTGGAAAGAGAATAGATGATTTTCTGTGCTGGGTGAACTGTTAGTATCTTCAAGCATTTCCAGAGAGGATACATACAAAGTCATAATAGGTTTCATCTCTCCAGATACAGATTCTGACTACCTCCATGATTCCTTTACATGTTTCCATTTAAATCATATGTGTAAGATGTGTGTTTAGTTAAGTAGTTTGGCTTTTCATTTGAGAGAGACTAATTAAAGATTATGGTGAGGAAAAAAACCAAACCAAAATAGCCTTATAGTGTTAGGAGCTGGGACCTGAACACAAAGGTATTGAGATTTTTGCAAAATCTGTGGGAAACACCTCAATTTAGATACAGGATTTCTGTACCTTCATCTTAATATTTTCTACGAGACAGTATTTAGAGGTGATGGAACTTAATCTCTTGCTTATTTTTTTGTTTGTACTGTGTCTTTCAGTGGGCAGCAGTAAAGGGATGGAAATAGGACCCTTCTTTTCTAGCTTCCGTAAAAACTTGTATTGCAATATTATCTTTAAACATGTGTTTTACCATCTGGATCAATGAAAATGTCCTCATGGAAGAAACAAAGTTTTTGAGAAAGGCTTTTCATTGTAACTGTCTCTGACAGAAGTAAATATAACACCTCTAGAGCTTTAAGTTGCTGAAATAAATATAAAAATGGAATCTGACAGTACTCTTATAAATGCATTGCCTCAGATCTATATGGGTCATTGTAGTCAAATAGGCATTAAGTGGTGTGTGCCTAGAAATACTGTGTTTCTAATTTCCAGTTCCATTGAAAATGGAACTTCTGTTATTCACGTTGATGAACAAAAGGAACTGCAGGATGTTGTTTATGGATAAAATCTCTATGAATACATCTGTTTGAAAAGTGCATTGCTATTGATACTGTAACAGTGATTTGTTTTAACAGCTTAACATGGAGTAGTATTTTCTTAAGTAGTGTTCTTTCAAAGAGCATAAATGCAGAGGGGTACAATTTTCAAACACCCCACCCTGCCCCCAGTTAATTAAAGTGATTTTTAGATGAAATGCAAGTGCATTCTATGTATAATCAGCTTCTTACTTCCTGGTATGAAGCCCCTTCTAACAGGAATAATCAAAATTAGTGTGGAAATCTGTCTCAAAATGAATAATACGTGTGATCAGCTGCTTCAGCTGTCCCACATGTGTTGTACATGAGAAACTGATTTTGGATTTCAGTGGATATGGATAGAGGAGACTACCTAAACAGCATCATTTGCAAAGTAAGGATGTGAACATTTCTTAGATCCTGGGTTGATCCTCTGAACAGAAGTGAATTTTAGACTATGTAAATGAAAAATGATTTAACTTTTTCCACAGCACTATACAAAATCAAAGCTTTGCTTTGAGGGCCAGGGGGACAAAAATCTGACACAAGCCTTAACTAACCCATGTACATTTTCTGCAAAAGGCAATCAAGAAAATCTTTTACTTCAGCAATCTGCTACAAGATTTTTTTCCACAGAACAAACTCAAATAATTGCATGGTAATATGGACAGTTAGATGATACGTGAAGTTGCATTCAGGTATCTGTTATCCTCTCTTTTAGGAATGACCTAGCAATAAGATTTTTTTCTATATGATCTTTAATTGGGCATTTAACTACAATGTATGTAATTCACAAAACCATTAACGTGTTTGAATTTAGAAATTTGAGTTCAGCAGTATGAAATCCTGCCAGCTCTTTCTGCTCCAATTAACTTCTTGTCGATAAATATGCAAGACATATCTAGAATTTAAGTAAATTCCCTGAAGTTTGGTTGTTTCCACCTGTCATTGCTATAAATAGAAATTATCTATTGTGTCATTTCAGAGGACACTATTTTCATAAATTAAATAGATAATGGAATAAAAAAAATCTGTAATATTTATAAGAGAGGTCTACATTAGGAGCATAATTTGAGTCTTTTATTGACCTGTCTTACACGTAAATGCTAATCAATTTAAAGGTTGGAGGGACATACTTTTAAAAATCTATTGAAGGTCAATAGAAACCTTATGTTTGTGAAACAGCAGCTTCCTTCCACGGCAGTGTTTGTTGGGATTTTTTTAAACATGCTTCTTTTCTATTAACTTCCATTGTTGCCATAGGTCTAAGTTCATTCTAGCTGGCTCTTGTAGCTGTTAACTCATCAGGAATAGTGGAACTAAACATTAGTAATAGCAAGTTGTCATTCACTGCAGTTATATTCAAGGCCCTCATGCATCTTCCTCTCATCATGTGGATTGGTCTTTAAAAAAATATAAAGATGCTTTAAGTTGTTCAGTGGAGTTTGTTTCGTGTATGGAAAGCCTAGGAAAATGTGTGCTTGTACTCAGGGAAGAGACAATAACAAAACAACTGAATGCAAGCAGCCTTTCCCACAAACCTGTAGCTTTGGCGACAAACTTCAATGGCTAATTAGCTCTGTCACTGGATAAAGTGGAAGAGGTTATAGTTTCTTGTCATCCAGTGATTTTTCAAGCATATTTTTCCTGCCAGTACAGCTTAAATACAGGGTGATTGAGAAGTGGTTGATAAACTGCTAAAAAGTAAGAAATGCAATCAATAAATGGCAAAACCCGAGCTGTGAATACTGTTCCCGTGTGTTCCCAATGTGTTTGCCTAACTCTTTTTGTCTGGAGTTTGGAACAATGCATCATATCTCTGCATGCTTTTGTGTTTGAGACACACTTTAGCAGAGTTCAGTTATTTTAGTACTGTTACTCCACGGCTATGTGAGGGTGAAGGCTTGAGTTTCCAAGCCTGCAAAGATAATTTCTAGGAACTAATCAATTAATTGTTGGCCTTGTCACTCTGAAGGTGAACCAAGGCAATCAGATGGGCCAGACAGAGGACAAGTTTGGTTTCTCATGTGTGAGAAGGAAGTGCCAAGCTGGGGTGCAACTGAGGTACCAAATGTCTGGTATAAGGCTGCAGTGTCATGCTGGATAGATTACTCTGCCTTCTGTTCAGCTCCCAGGTCAAGCTGCTCTATGCAATACATGTACCTAGCACAAATAAATGTTTGGCAGGTAAGCACAGACCTACATCCTAAAACAATTCTAATTGATAACAAAGTAGCTAGATTAATGTTCAATTTTGATTTAAGGATATTGTAAAAGAATTTTAATAGTAGTAAAACAATCATGATATTTAGCAGTGACCCCAATATTGTCTATTAAATTTTACATTTAAAAAAGTGTGAAGGGGAGCTCCTTGGCTGTACTTCATTTGTTTTCTTTTCATAAAGTAATAATATTTTTATTTGTCCGGATAAATTCAACTCCAAACTCTAAAAACAGATTTCTAATTTTAGCATCACTGGAACAGGCTGCCCAGAGAGGTTGTGGAGTCTCCTTCTCTGGAGACATTCAAGACCAATCTGGACATGTTTCTATGTGATCTAATCTAGGTGGTCCTGCTTGGGCAGGGGTTTGGACTAGGTGATCTTTTGAGTGTCTTCCAACTTCTGACATTCTGTGATTCGTAATTTTTATAAATTTGATGTTTGTAAGGACATATGAAGCAAAAAAGATATGTCAGCCTAGTGATCAGTGGAGGTTTTTTCTGTTTGGATTTTGAGATCTTTGAGATATCTTTCTTACTATTTCTGTGGTTTTATTTAAAACAGCACTAAACAAATACATCTTTTCTTATATATTAATACTTTAAATTGCATGTTTAAATGGAAGTCATAGAATTTAACCTTTTAACTAGGTGGTTCAAGTGTCCATACTCTTTTCAAACATTTCTCAAACAGTGTTTGAGTACATTCATTTGTCTGTTTATTTTGTTATCTTGTTATTTATGTTGAAATAACCAGCTTTCATATTTTGATTATGCAGGAGCATAAAATAGATTGTAAATAATCAGTGTGGGACTGTCAGGAGTGTCCAGAGGAGATTGAATAAGCTAAGCTGAGGTGACTTCAGTAACATTAAATATTGTAAAATAAGTGATTCTCCATTTGCAAAGTACAGCCCATGTTCTTACTTCACTCAGTAAAGAAATAGGCAGAGTTTCCACTTACTCTCAGCTCTAGAGAAGGTGACGGAGGAGAGCAGTTGGGTCTTGTGGAAAAAACAGCGCTGCAAGGTTGTCTGTAAACTCGTTGCAGAGAAGCATTTATGTGACTGAGGAAGGTGAGATGAAGTCTGCATCTCTGAGCTGGAGGGTGCAGAGGCAGGCCACTGTTTTTTGTTTAAATGCTTCAGTTTGTTAATGAGTGGGTTTTTGTGGCTGGTAAGAGACAGAGAAAAGGGAAATTGTTCCACTTGTTTTGAACACCTTGTTTTTTAACACAGTGCTAAGAGCAAGGAGGAAAAGGTGCAAAAACTAACAGTATTTTTTGTGAATGTGGTGAAAAATAATTACATTTTAGTGTTGAATAAGTAGACATTTAGAAAGGGTGGAAGATAGTTTTCTTCATAAATTGACAAAACAGCATGAAATAAGCATTTTAGATATTAAATGGTCTTTATTCAATAACAAAGTGTGTCCTTGCTTGGATTAAAATAATTGCTTTGATAACAGAACATCTTTTTAGCATAACAGGATGGTTTACTTGGACAAATTCTGACAGCTTAGACATTGGGAACATAATCTCAATAAAGATTTTTTTATCATGAGTTTGAAGTCTCATTTGACAAGGTATTGGAAAAGGAATTAAATTTCAGTTTCAACTGTACAATAGCAGGCCTTTAGCTCATGTAATTTTTCTCCTTTAGTTTTGCTATGAAAGCGAATTCCAATTGATTTGTCTAACCTCTGAGAAATTGCATGTAACAATGAATTTATAGTGCCATTTTTGTATTTGAGATGAACACATAAGAACTCACATGTCCAGAAGGGCCTGTGAACTATGCTGCTTTAAAGTTGGGAATTTTCTATATTAAAAGTCACTATCACCTGTAGGTAGTAAGTTTAAAGATCCACAGACCATGTCTCACACCAACAGAAGGCATTCTGATACTAGGAAGTCAAAAAGGAATCCAATATTTGTATGTAGATATCTATTAAACCAGCTTCACAAAAAGCTAAAGTGATTGATGAGATCAGACTTTCTGCTGCCAATAGAAGCCCCAAGAACTCCTGTTAGGCCAGTATCTGCTTGAGAATACGTCTGAGTTTGCAGACTTGTCAAGCACTGCAGCACAGAGCTGGACTTATTGGCACTTTACCTTCCAAAACCTCTCTACTCTACGTGTCCTCAAATTAGGAAACCTCTGTCTTTATTGCTGCTTTTAAAGGGAACTTGGTGCAATGCAGAGATGGCCTCATATAAAACCAGATCTTCTCCTGACCTTTTAACATACAAATGCTTGCAGTATTTTAGCTGTATGCCAAAGCTAGTGCACCATAGCAAAAAAAAAAAGGTTGTGTTGCCACTAATGCTTTGCTCACAGGGCCCTAGGGAAGGTGGTTATATGCCAAAACATGTTGACCTGTTTGTTCATTCCTTGCCAGTAAAAAGATACATGACTATGTAACTGATTTTTGGTACATAAACTTTTCCATTTTTGCTGAGAATGCAAGTCTCTGCTTCTTCTTAGTTATTATCTCACCCCCGGGAGCAGCTGGATCCAGTAGAAACTACTGAGTGAGATTTTCCATATGTATTTATTCATGAAGTGTATAGTGTGTTCTAATATCTTTGACTTCTAATTATAACAGTGGGGGGTTTTTCCGTGCCATTTAAGCTTGGAGGAGTTTATAGATTATATTTACTTAGGAAGAGACCCCCAAGAAAATATTCTTTGAAGGTTTAGCCTTTTGTGGGACTTTGTATTTACTAGTTAATAAATCGCCCTATTCTCTGTCACATCAGGCAGTCATATGTTCAGTCTTTCAGTTGCAAACAGCAATGGAGAGAATGCTTTTTTTCTTTCTTCTTCTTTTTTTTCCTACCAGCCATGTCCTCTCCTGATTTTTGTTTGTCAACTTTGTTACATCTACCGACATCAAAGGGTATTTTTTGTGAGCTAAGCTAAAATTTATTGAAGAGCCCACATTTATTTCAGTAATGACAAAACAGAAACAACTGCATTAAAGAAAAACTTTATTTACTGTGGTGTTAGTATAAGCAGACCTCTGTAATCTGTTCTTCAGCAGGCTGAAAGCACACTCTCCATCCCTTACAGCAAAACCCCAAATATGCTCCCCGAAACTAGTTCATGTCGAAGCGAGTAATGATTGCTGGTATTCTAATACCACCTTGGTTTACTATTTCCCCTGGATGATTAATGGTGTCTTTTCCTGAATGCATTTGTTTTAACTAAAACATACACCTAGAAGTTTGGATATTTCTCCAACTTTTTTTGGCTTGTGAAGAATAAGGCTCTTATTTGTTGGAACACATTTCATCACAGTAGAAAGTTAAACTGGTTTTGGTTTTGGCGGTTATTTTTGTTTTCCCATTCCATTGTTAGTTTTCATCTCAATACAGATTATAGAAATATTTTTCCCTTTAAAAAGCATATGCATTTTCAGGAAAATCCCCTGTATCTCCTGAAGGAAATAATTTTTCTAAAATCTTTGTGAAAGTCTGTGGCTTAATCTCAAAACTGTGACAAAGCAATTGCTTTTGTTTAGACCTATTTCTGTTTAGGTATATACAGACTAAATAAATGATGGTATTGGTGGCTTTGAAAGAAACAGAAATATGGACTCCGATATAGATTTTTGGTTGTCATTGTTCTGTGTGTGAGTAAATGATACAGCTTTATGGTAATGTTTTTAATAAGCAAAGTAACTTATTTTAACTGGTACCTTCTCTCTCCTCATATAATGATGTAGTTAAGACTGAGAACTAACACCAAAGGAGATCAATTGTCTCCTGCAAAGCACTAAAGGAGGGATTGGCCTTCCGCTGTGTCAGATTTATACCTGTCAGGTCAGTGACTACATATAGGCTGTGAAAAGCCTCTGCTTTACAAAAGTAATTTTGTGATGGAACTGTGAGAAGGATAAAAGTAATAAAGCAAACTTGGGTCTTTCGGCCTGCTGCAGATGCTGCCTAGGAAAAGGAGTTAAATCTCTAAGGTGCTGAGTCTAGAAGATGTGTAGGACCAAAAATGGGATATCTGGGAGAGAGAGTGAAGAGAATAATACAGAGCACCTGGAGTAGCGCTAGAAGGGGAAAAAAGGCTTATGGTACTGATAGCAATGTTTTACTTCTCACCAATATTTTATTTAATCCATAAATTTCCTTAGCAGCAATTCAGACAGATGGGTGTATGAAACCCCAAATGAAATGAGAAGCCTATAGTACAAAGGTTTGGGCCAATTCTGTTTTTCTTTGAAGACAGTATTAACTGCTTTAGACAGTTTATCGGAATACCATCAAAACCAGCCCACAATTTCATAGTCTCCATGATTGTGGCAGATCTGAAGCATAATTTATATTCCAAAATGTGCCCTTTTTCAGGGATCAGGAATAAATATTTTCTTGAATATAGGGCCGTAAGCAATGGCCTGTGCCCTGCTATTGACTTCATCAATGTGCAGAATCACAAAGAGGTCAGTTTGTTTGCTATATGTACATATATTTGCCTTCCTCAAACTGAAGCTTGGTGATGCTGTAAAACAACTACCAAGCATGTTGAATTAAATCTAATAAAAATTAATGGAAATCAAACTGTTTTGCTTATATCTGCCATAAAATCACAGCAGTTTTTATATAATTATAAGAATTTCTCCCCGCATTACTAAGTTAAACTGGTTTCACTATGGTTTATTTCCCATTTTTTTACCCTTTGATGATCTAATGGTAAATTAATAGCTATTATCTATTATAGATTTAATTTACACTAATTTAATTAACATCGGTGCATCTTGGTAGTTATTAATTGCAGCATCAATTTTAGCAATCAATATTTCCTGGAAAATAGACTAACAATTATTACTTTAATTTGTAACAATGTAGGAAGTGGATTTGCAATTTCTGTACACCTCTATTTGATGGCAGAATTCTACCCAGCATGTAGAGTTCAAATAGTGGTCATTATTCAAATAGGATTTTTCTTACTACACAAATGTTAACTACTAAGTATGGTTGAATTATTTTTTCAGATACTATAACATATTTGGAACTGGGTGCTCTCTGCTTAAATTAAATTTATGCTACAATTAAATTTGGATGTAAGTGATAAACACCTACATTTTCAGCATCTGTCTGTAGGCAAACTAACTAAATTCACCTCTTTTATGCCAAAGAATCTCATTAAACTAAGGTGGGAGTTTTGATTATTTTCGGTTTTACATCTATTTTATTCAGTGGATTAAGCAGTCATCCTTGTAATTGAATTATGAACTTCATCCCATCTCCAAGTAAAGTCTGTGTTGCTGATTTGCTAAAGCAACCTAAGGGCCACAAGATATAATGACTCACTTGAAATGGTTTCATGTGGATTGCAATTCAGATAAGCATCCAGTATTTCATATTTGAAGCTTATCATGAATGCTCTGAGTCTGGGAAACTAAGCTGTTGTCAAACTCTAAACATTTCTTGTGCATCTGAAAAATACATCTTCAGATCTCAATGAAAGCCATAAATAAAAAATGAAAAATTAATGGTGTTAATTCTTTTTTTTTTCTCAGCAGGGTTCTAGCAGAAATTAATTCCAAGTAATTCACTCATAAATGCTAAAATTTAGGTTATTGCTTTTATTCTCAGAAATTTTAGAAGATAATTTTCCTTGTGCAAAATGTATTTTTTTTTCCATAGCATTCAAATGTTCTACTATATTACAAAAGAAGAAATTGTTCTAATAATTGTGGGTTTATATATCATAAATGTTTAGATAAATGGGAAACCTGGAATAAAATATAATAAGCAGGTATATGCCCTATAAATATAGGTAGATATGCAAATCAAGATCACAGTTAACTACATATAGTTGTCAGGATAATTACAGTGTGTCAAAATGTGGTATTTACTAGTTCGTAGAGAGCTTGGAATTAGTTTTTTAGATGCAGTTACATTGTTTTCTAGATTTATGACAATATTCTCCATATTTGTCAATACCCACGTAGCTGGCTTTTTGATTCTGTTAAGTGATATATTTCAATTTACCACAAAATGACCAAATACATAACTCTGTTATTTCTTAAGCAGGCATGGTTAACAAATGTTACCCATACAGGCAATAGATTAGGAAACACTAATCATGGAACTACAGAACATTAGGAATTGGAAGGGACCTTGAGAGATCATCTAGTCCAACCCCCTGTCAAAGAAGGTTCCCTAGAGCAGGTCACACAGGTAGGCATCCAGACAGGTCTGGAATATCTCCAGAGAAGGAGACGCCACAACCCCCCTGGTCAGCCTGTCCCAGTGATCCATCACCCTCACTGTGAAGTTCTTTGGCACATCGGTGCGGAACCTCCTGTGGTCCAACTTGAGACCACTGCCCCATGTCTCACATAGATTGTGAATACATTTCCTACATGAAGGCCAGGATAGAATTCTATATATATCGAAGTGCTCTAACAGGCAATGACTAAGTTTCCTATGGCTTCCCCATTAAATAATGTTAGATTAGTTTGTGAAGTGATTTAATATCCTTAAACTATATTAGTCAAATTTCTAGGACAGGTATTGTAAGCTCTGTACATTTCCCTAGTAGCTACTGTAAAGAACTAGCATATCATCCTGAAAAGATATTGGCAGAGGTAGGTGCGATGTCTATCATTGAAATGATGGCAATAGCAAAAGCAATATTTTCATGTAAGAATCTGTGGGTTTGTAATTCAGAGATTCTGTAACTATGTATTATTACCATTACATTACTTCAGAACTATTTTATTCATGGTGCATAGCCCTAGAATCCAAAGGACTAAACTTCTCCCTGGATTTATGCTCTGTAACATTAAAGTGTTTATTTCTAGAACCACAGTTTTTTCTAGATAAACTAAAATTGTGTAATGCACTGTGTAATGATAGCAACTAATTGCCCTGGTTTCAGACCAAGGTATTGGCAGTCCAAAGAATATAGAGAGCTTTTACTGATGTTTTTAAAAAAATAAATAAAGAGACTTTTTTGGTTGTGAGGAATTTTTTCTTGTTTCTGCCCTCAGAGAGGGAGTAGAGGTTTTCACTTAGGCAGTGTAGCTCACCAAGGCAAGTTGATTCAAAAGAGAATCTTTTTTGAATCAATAGTAGTATAGTGTCACAAATTTGTATAATTGGATCTCTAGCAGGATAGCTAATCTTGCTATCTTTTTAAAGTATTTGTTACTTCATAAGATTGCAGGAGTAAAAACAGGGTAAAGCCCATAGCAAAACAATTTTTTTTATCCTCTTTGATTTATGTCTACTTTAAACTGTGTGTATTTTAGAAAGAAACCTCTTCTGTCTTCGGAAAGATGAGATTCAACATCCCTCAGCAGCTAATTTTTAGCACTTAGAGGTTCCCTTGGGCTGCTGTCAGCTACAACTTATTGCATAGGTACTTTTCACTAAACTCATTATAAAGTGATTAGCCTCAAGGAAGATAGTGCAATGTTACAGCCTGCTCTCATTATATGCAGTTTTGTAGCTGAATTCTGCGTTGTCAAACTTTATCAAATGGGGAGCATAGAGAAAGGCATGGGATTAAATAGAGAGGTTGATAATAGGGATGCTGTCATTTTCAAGCTGTAGCTGTTTATATGAATGTGTGTTTCTAAGGCATGTTGCTTTGCTTTTTCCACCAGACTTTCATTTACTGGATTGTATTATGGTAAGAACAGACAGCAACAAACTATCACCCAGGTTATTATTGCTGTTTGCTTTTCATTTCTTGTTAGGCAAGGGCTGTTTGGTTGAGTATTGGTTTGGGGGGTTTTCATGTGTGTGTTTTTTTTAAAATAACATTTCTATTTAAGTAGAAGTTTCTTCATTAATACTTTGCCACAATAAGGTAGGTTGTGGAGGATGTGCTTGGTCCAGGAAAGTGTCTCATGTGACAGCAGACTTGGTCCAAATTACCTAATTACTTCCAAAGATCTAGAAGTGCAGTTAATAAAAATACAGCTCTGACTCTTTTGACATAATCATTTAAAGATAAATGGCACATGTATTGGTTAAAGATCAGTGCTTCTGGAATTATACTCTTTAGTAACTGAGTAGTCCTCTACAGACAGTGAGAACCTCTTAGGGGCTTTCTGCCCTTGTAGCCATGGCAAGTCTGGGAACAGGAGCAGTGTTATGTAACATAAGCTTTTAGACATGAATTTTGAGGAGTAAGCAGTACCCAAGTATTGCCCTTGTAATATGAATATTTTAAAGAGAACAATATGGTATCAGTGACCTGTCACTTCTGTTTGGGGAAGCTGCTGTTGTGAAGATGAAAGCAAGAGGCAGCAGGGATAAAGTCTTCCAGGTGCAGGAAAAAGCCTTTCAGTATCTAAAGTGTATCTTATTAGGGACTGAAAGAGACCATTGTCCAGACCAACAGAGGAGCTCTCATTTGGATAGAGTCTTTGAGTAAAAGGCTTTTGACAGGAGGGTGAAAGCAGTGGCTGAGAAGAGGGAGCTGTAGCACTGGCAGCAATGACTGCATCACACCAGGTTTGGGGGTATGAAGTGGGGCTCGAGAGCATTTTGTGGTTGCATTTCCACTACCAAGGCAGTAACAACTGTGCAGATTTTGCTTCTGTTTCTACTTTTAGTCTACACTGAGGATTTAAAAAACATAACCAATCAACTTTAGTGCAATATATTTCTCTCTCTTTATTGTTTGTGAGGCAAGTAAGGGCGTAAGAACAGCACTTAAGGGTTTCCAGAGGACTTTCAGACTTTACCTCTTTCAGAAACTGTAGGTATATGCTATCTTTTTTTTTTTTTCTGGATAAAGTAGATTTTTTTTCATCTGTATTTTATCATGTGGTCAAAGATAATGCCTTCATGACAGTAAATCAATGAGCCCGTAGTTATTTATTTACCTGAAGAGTAAAGGTGTACAGCATAGGCTACCATGACCAGGGGAACTGCATCCCTTGGAGTTTCATCATTTATGATTCACCCTTGCTCTTTTTTATTTTGTTTTTTGTAGATCTGACTTTTTTTCCATATTCACAAGCTGCCTTCACAAGCTGTTTTTAAGGGTTCTGGCAATTTTGATGAACATCCTTATTTGAATCTTAACTTCAGTGTGCCTTAGCACTGTCAAATGTTTTATCATAGCACAGTTAAAATTCCCTCAAAACCATGGCACATGAACAGACCCTTAACAGTCCCTAATGAGATATTCACTTTGTGGAGTAGAAGAGAAGCTGAAATGTCAGTTCTGGCAGCTGAAAGGGTACAGTTAGTGCAGGATTTCCTAAAAGACAACTATGGGAGAGGGCAGATGTTTCAATAAAAATGTTAAAAGTAAAGCATCCCTTTTGTGCCCCAAAGTCCCTAATTAATTAGAGTAGACTTACTGGAGCTTGGTGGTGCTGCTTAGTCCTACCAACCAACCACCTTGGGGCCAGCTCAAAACCAGACTCTGAACAAATGGTAGGCGACTGCTCTGGAATGATTCCAGGTGAAGGAAGCATCACACCTAAGAGCTCTCTGTGGAGGAGGAAAACGTGCAAGGCAGAGAGACAGAAAGTAAATGGAGTTCTTGTTTTATTAAAAAGAGCTGATAAGGACTGCTGTGTACAGCTGCATCCTATGTCATCATAAGGAGAGCACCACATTTGTAAAGCCACAATGTGAATCATGAGATGGAGAGAAAATTCTCTTTTTAAACTTTTTTTTTTATTATTCTTGTTTTAGAAAAATGGACAGTAGCTTGCTCACTGCTGTGTTCTATTGATTTGTGCATTTGTAACTGGAAAAAGGGTGAAGCGAAGGAGTAAGAGGTTGGTTTGTTTTCCCCAGAACTGTTGGGGAATGCTTCTGATGTGAAATCTGCTTCCTGACTTGACAGCTAGCAGTATAGATGTATACATGTGCATAACAAAAGTCATTTGCTGCTGCTGTTCAGTACTCTAGTTTTTCTCTAAGAAGCTTCCTTAAAAATAGCTGAAATACTGATGTTATTAATACAGATTCTGTCAAATGTCTACTGAGTTATTTTGTGAATATATAAATAGAAGATGCATCCTAAAATACATGTTCATACAGTACTTAATACAGTGCAACTAGTGTCAAATTGATATGTCTGAAAACTCAAGTCTTTTATTTTGCTGATTTGGTCAATATTTATGTTGACAAGAAAAGAAATGGTTTCTCAGCTTTATAATAAAGTCTTTTTAGGGCAGCAGAAAGAAGATAGATACTAAAACATTACAGTGAAAAAACACCACAACTGGTCAATCAATATGTGTCACTAAAGCTTATTCAGTATGAGTCACTCTGAGGTCTCTGTCTACCCATATACCAAGAAACTGCTAACAGTCACCACTGCATGTTTCCAGAATAATATTCCACTTAACATAACTCCTTGTCGTAAAAAGTTGCTATAAGGTGTTATTTAGCTTTACCTCTAAAATTATCTCAACCAAGCGTTTGCAGAATTTTCTCCCACAAGTATTTTATCTTTTTTCACAAAAAGACAGAGTTCAGCAACAAGAGATCTGAAATGAAATGTTTATTTCTTGGGGTCAGCTCTAGTTGTTGCTATAGAAAGATTTGCAAACACAATTTACTGTAAAATCCGAAGCTGGAAAACAAATGTGGTATCCCAAATACTAATGTGGATATGTTTAAACTTATTGTAGGTGAAAGTTAAACCTCAACTCTGAATTATTTACAGGCTGTGAGAAAAATCCGGATTTTTAGTCAAAGCAGTGCTTCCTTTCTCATGAATTGCTTAGGTGATCTTCTTGACTTTTTAAATTTTGGTTCAGGATCTTGAAGGCCACAAGATTTATTTCTACAAAGTAGAAATAAATCTTTGTCTTCCTTGTGTGAAGATATCTTAATGTTTTAATTATTTTGGGGTGGGTTTTTGCTAGATTAATGTTTGGTTTTTTTTTTCTTGATGAAGGTCAAATGATCTAATTTTAATTGTCAATGCTTGCAGTGTGATTGTATCCAAGGAATGTGACTGCCTTAGTAAAATTTAACTAGGTTGGCCGTTTTCATCTCTGAAGTTGTGTGTCACCTTGTGAGTAAGTCTCTAACATAGTTACAAGTGCATGCTTTTTCAAGTAAATTTTAATTTACTGATCTTTAAGATTGGAACAGTATCCTTGAATGACATCTCAAGAAAGAAATGTTAATATATTGCTTTTCAAAATTCTCCCACTCTACATTTTTGAGTCCAAACCTTATTTTTCCCACTTACATGTTTCTAATTTGCTAGTTTGCCTCTATCAGACATTTTCACTCCCATGATTTATAGTTTAAGAACTGAATTTGTTCCCCATCTCACCTTTTTCCTTGGGGTATACTGTAGCCTTTTGATATTTCTTTGGCATCTTCTAATTATACTGGGATCAAATAAAAGTGTTAGGATGACAGACACTACTATAAGAAAATGCAAGAGATTTATAAAGAAAATATTACCAAAACATTTCAAGCAAATGCAAATATCTTCCTACTGTGCCATTCCACCAATCTAGGCCTGAAGAACTGCTTGAGCATATTCCACTTTTCAGACTCGCTTGTGAAGTGCAGACCATCTGTTGCCTTAGCTTTACATCATTAGTCATTTATTTCTATTCAGATAATGTCTAGCAGATGTCTCTCTTTTTCAGACCATTTCTTCAAGATCTTTAATGTGCAATAATAGTTATTTTTTAAGATATCTATGTACACCTGCCAAGATTCAATATCTCTAAGTCTGAACAGTTTTAACAACTGAACATACGTTTTCACTGTATCCCTTCCCTGTTTCCATTGCAGTAAAGAAAGTAAATATTTGTAGATTTTTAAATTGTGAATTTTATTTCTAAGGCTTTCTCCCACTCTTGTCAATGTGGCAAATGATGACAACATCATTCACACTTTGGCTAATGGAAAAATCACTAAAAATAATATTCTCTCCATGACAATTCTTCTCTTCCCTTGGTAAATCTTATCATAATCCTTTATCTGCCTTGCCTTCTCTTTCCTTAAACTTTCCTCTTGTAAAAATGCTGGTCTTTGTTTTGGACGTGGTACAGACAGGGGTCTTTTGTCAGAGCTGTGGTTAGTGTGCCTCATGTCTGCAGTGTCCCATGGCTGGTGCTCAGCTCGTGCTGCCAGTCTTATCCTTCACTCCTGATTTTCTGTGTTTGAGATGTTACCTCCTAGGATGACATGATACGGGAGAAAGCAGGGGTGTATAAGGCATCCTGGAATCAATTCAACTTATTGTTTTTAAATAAGAAATTTAATTTTAAACTCCTACTGCTTAGCTTTCTAGTGTAAAAGCTGATGTAAAGGAAAATATAGGTTAGCATTGCTTCTTTCCTTCGCTTCAACAAGATCATTCTTCAAGGAAGGCTGCTCAGCCCAACCTTTTTTTCCACCATGTTTTTCCAATTGTTTCTCATGAAATAAGAAACCACGTATTTCAGGAAGAGCTTGTAACCTCTTTATCACTCGTGTTACTGGGATCCACTGCTATTGTCACAATGTGGTGTTTCAGGCAAATATTTGCAGCCTTTTGCACACTTCCACTTGGTCGTGATTCAAAGCCATATGAAACCACATATCATGTGATTTGGTGTGAAATCATAAATGTATTTTGAAAACATAAATATGTTTAATCATGCACTTGAGAAAACCTTTTGAGGAAGCTGAATTACTTGAAAAAAAGAAGTCTGCTCTTGTATGGAATTATTTGAGGAATAATTAATCTCTGTCCTAGGAAATGTTGTGACCAATTTCATAACATTGAATTCAATAGTTGATTTATTTACTGTGATGTTGCATTTAAATCATAAATAACATTGCTTCTATTTGGCAAAAATTGTTGCTATATGTATTTACTGAAAGAAAAGCTTTTGATTTAGAGCACTAATTGAATCATAGACTGACAGATTTGGGTTGGAAGGGACCTTAAAATCCATCCAGTTCCACCCTTCCGCCAGGGGCAAAGATACGCTCCACTAGCCCAGGTTACCCAGAGCCCCATCCACCCTGTCCTTGAACACTGACAGGGATCCAGGGACAGCCACAGCTTCTCTGGGCACCCTGTGCCAGGGCCTCATCACCCTCACAAAGAATTTCTTCCTAACATCTAATCTAAAGCTGCGCTTCTTCAGCTTAAGGCCATTCCCTCTTGTCCTCTTGCCCCACACCCTTGTAAAAGGTTCTTCTCCAGCTTTCTTGTAGGCAGGCTTTGAATTGAAGTTTCATAATGTCCTGCTCTTGTATTGTGATAGATAAATACAATGTTGGTCTCACTATAGGAACATAAGAATGTGGTGAATGAAATCTACAGAGTTCTGAAGCCTGCTTTACATTTTCTAGCAGTTTAAGGGTAAAGAATTACAATTCCAATTTCTCATCTTTAAAAAAAAAGCAGAAGTGCATAGAAATACTGCTGTTATGTGCTTTTATATGATTTAATTTGCCTTGCATATATTGAAGGAAAAGAACATGCCTATCTGGTGGAAGGGGGAGGAAGACAGCAGAGAGATGAAAGAGATTGCAGTCCTTGCATTTGCCCCATGTCCTGATGTGTTGACCCCTGAGGTCCCTCAGCTCTGAGTGCCAAGGCTGTGACAGATGAGGTCAATGCCACAGCCCAAAGCATCATCCGTTCATATGGTGGTGACATGCTGCATCTGGCACCCCAAACTACTCTGCAGCACGCAGTGGGTCTCCAAGTGGCTCTTTCCTTCTCTGGGTCTGACTTATAGCAGTATGATCTTCAGTTGCGTGTCCCACACAGGGAGGGCGTGTATTTCAGATGCTACTTAGGCAGTAGAAGTCCTGACCTAGATAAATATTATCCTAATTGGATAGGTTTAATTGGTTTTGGAGGCATTTTTAGGGATCTTTTTCTATTTCTACTGGGAATATTTTCATATTTTTGTTTATAATTTACTCCACAAATTTGTTTATTAACAATTCTTGGCATTTCTTTCATCTTCCTATGAATTCCTGCTTGAGAGCAGGGAAAGTGTATCTTTGTTCTCAGGAAAGAAAAGTTACTTTGAGTTTTACTTTGAAGAACCCAATGATATAACTGAAATGTCATGAATAATTTAAGCAAACATTGATGCAAATGTTACTAGAAATAATCAAGGAACTTTAGAGGTTGTAAATAAAACCAATTTAAAGATTAAAATTGATGCAACTTACAATTCTAATTTTGTATACACAGAAAAGTAGGACAAAATAGTATTCTGGAACATATGGGAATGGAACAAACAGCACCGGCATTCATGTGGATGATTCATTTATGAGTAAAAGAACTTAAATATCTTACTCTGGCTTGCATAAGTACAGCAGGAACGCTGAATATAAAAGTTTTTTTAGCTTTCACCGTGATATTTTGAAAGAGGTATATGATTTAGTAGCACGCATCTTAAAAGTCTGACTGTAAACAGTTGCATCATTACCTTATCTGTATGCTCCAACATCCTAAACTGCTTGACCTAAATGACCTTGTGATACCTGCTTTGCAATAATATAGACCATTGCCTAGTAATTTAACCAAGGAAACTTCAGGAGTATTATGTAGATGGAGGTGGTGTTCACCAACCATGATGTAAAGATTTCTGGTATCTGCAAGTCTTTCACTTTCCTTATTCTAGGATTCAAGTCTTTAACTGTTGTTTTTTCTTATTGGTTAGCTGACTATTCCAGCCCCTTGTTGCCAGCTGGTTACATGCTTTGTAGATAACCACAAAATTGATATTTCACCTCAGTGTTTTCATGGGCTTTTTTTTCTTTTTTCTTCAGCTCACAAGCGATGTTTCAGCATAGGGGAAGGCTGGCAGCATTGGTGGGTCTGTGCTGGGCAGCAGAGCACCATGCTCCAGATTGCCCAGAGAACAGCTGGCAAAGTGCAGTTGCTGCACAAGGCATCTTGGTGCTGCCCTGTTCACCCCTGTAAGCTTGGGACCTGTATGCACAGTAACAGGTTCCTGATGGCATGATTTGCCCAAAGGGCATCAGAACAGTGATGAAGGAATCCAGAGGATATCTACAGTCCTCTGGATTATGCTCAGTTTTAAGTAGATAAGAGAGATCTTTTTCTGAATTGTATTTTTCAGATGAACTAAAAGGTATTTCAAATCTTTTAAAAATATAAATAAGGGACAGTGAGGCTAAGGCAGCATTTCAATAGTAGTAAACCACTGGGTTTGCTCTGTATCAGTACTAGTAAATTAAATAGATTGAGAGAAAAGAACGTAAATCTGTACACATGGGATTTTTAATAAACAGTAAATAATAAGTAATGAGTTCACGTGCTGCTTTTGCCTTTTTTAACATTATGGTGATGATAGTGCAAAGTTAGCTGATTCATATATGTTACTATAGTTTATTTCTCAACAGAAGAGATTATAAAAAATGCTTGAAAGATTTAATTAAAATCTGTTCTCTCACATTTAATACTGCTTAATGCTTTTAATTAATCTGAATACCCTTAATTACTTCTGTAATTTTTACCATGTGTAAATAGCTAATTAAAGTATTAACCACTATCAAATCTAGTCTAGAATTAAATATATAAATGATCTGTTGCTGATTAAGAGGATTACATGAAAAAATAGTCAAGTTTCAGGTATGAATGGTTTCTGAATGCAAATACATGCAGATTAGCTGTACTAAAAGGGGAAGCAGATGAAGGAGATGGTTATAGTTTCCTGCTGAGCCAGTCAGTTTAAGACTTCTGTAGTTCTAGTGCTGCTTAGAGAAGTTTGGAGGTTGTTCTAAACTTCACCAGTTAGTTAAAATCCTTGAGGGACTGTCTGTCAATGGAGATTGCTGGAATGCAATATACTCAGCCTCCTTTACTGAGTTTCAAGGACCAGATGGTAGGGGACATAGTTATGACCTACATCCTCTGAGAAAACTTCCTTTTTCATTTCCAGAGTCATGCAAAAGGAACAGAGAGCTTTTCTCGCTCCTGGAGGCTGCACTAAAGAATAGGCTTGTGTTTGTATTTGAGCCAAGATTGGATGGTGACAAATGCAGTATAAATGTTGAAGGAGAATAATTTGACCTCTTCTTTATGATCAGCTTAGGAAAACCATCAACACAAATTCTCTGTAAAGATATCCTGTGGCATAACTGTCTGCTGTAATGAAATACAAGCCAGTAACCTCTTAGCTTAGACAAACCTGAACCAGTGAATTCCCATGGGTGTCTGTTGTGTGCTTTTTAGCCATTATGACTGTGGAATTACCTCATGCTGAAGTAATCCATCCCTGCTCTGTGGCACAGGGATGCCATGATCAGAACATAGGGGAATTTCTTAGGTAGATAATCAGGTGTTGTCTTTGGTTTTTATTTTTTTAATGTGGACGAAAGTAAAAGACCTATAGACAGCAGTTGCTTAAGAAGACCAAGGCAATAACTTGATTTTGGTTTCCAGTGGGTTTTGATTATTCTGGAAATTCAAACTTCAATAAGTTTTAGGATTTTAGGTCATTGCTCCAGGTCCTTGTGATACTTGTAACAGCATTCTCCCCTTAAAAAGCGGTGAACTCGAAATAATTGAATTAGATAATATATAGTGCTATCATTATTTTTTTATGTCCTGAAAGGTTTCTATAGATAAATTATACAATTAGCTCTTTTTGCAGGCCTTGCTCCCAGTGGTCATTCCAAGTCTCATTTAAAAAATGAGGTGGTGCAGACTCTTTGGGTGGGCAAAGCCTCAACCCAGTTTCAAAAAGCAGAAAAGCTTTCTTCTTTACAGTAGTCTCCAATACTGACAAAACTATCTCACAATACATAGAAAAATCTCATCAGGTTTTGTCTTTATTATTTTAATAGTGTTTCAGATATAGTACATTTTTCCTCTTGTGTGTCTGTTCCAAGGGCTTTTATGGATTTTGCTGTTAATTAGATAGTGGCAGATAGAGGGTGGGTTTAGGTGCCTTTTAATGCTTTTATTCTGGAGAGCTAAACTGAGCATAGAAAAAGTTAATTTTTTGTTCTAGTACTACTTCAATGTTATCTAAATGCCCACAGCTAGGATGCATTAGTTCAAGTGCAGTGGTCTTGGAAAACCTTCCTGCCTTGGTATTCTCCGTAGGTAGATCTACCACTGATGGTGAGGCATGGCTTTTGGGAATCAAGTAATTTATGCTTCTGTACTCTGGGTTAGAACTGCTAGGCCTGGCCTTGAATCAGCTCTACAGATATGAGACTCAACAAATAATTTTCTAATATTTGCTTCAGCTTATTGTACTGTAGATTGTACTCAGTATCTCTAGCTTACACTGGAAAGATGACAGAGCAGTGTTGCATGTCTGGCTTCTTCCTGAATACACAGTAGACTATATAAGACAACTCTACCACGTCTTTCTCCCACCAGAGAAACTATTTCAGCTGAGAATTGCATCCAAGTCACGGTGGGATTTTTTTGAGGTTTTTCCCCCCTATAATTCAAATCAGGAACAGTGGCATTAGGAAGTATAATTTGTCTCTTTAAGTATTTTATTCATACTTAACCATTAGACATATTTTATGGCTTTGTAGTTTAATTGATGGTGGGCTCAAATTAAGTTACAAACAGGAAATGAATATTTGGATGAGTCAATCTTTTACATAAACAAGCATTTCAGGGAAAATAGACTACCTTGAATATTGAATATTAAGTGTTCAGTCCTGAACCTTGCTGAATATTGCATTTGAGTATTTGAAATTATTCCCTGAGATCCTGGAAATCTTGCATTAAAAACAAGTTCAATTTCCTTTGTCTTCATTGACATTTTGACTTAATTAGCTAAAATGATAATATGTCCCTAAAGTGTGGATAATTATATTGATGTCACTTTTGCTTAGACTGGTGGCATATTTCAGATTTCTAAGTTTTATTCTGAAGTGTGTTTGAAATTTGTGGTGGTACTTTCAGAATTGTAAGATTTACTTCAGGTACGTTTGCGAACTTGTTATATCTAGTATCCTTTAGAGAACTGAACTACCTTCCATGTCAGAATAACAACAAGCTAGTTTGAGATCTGTCTTCCCACCAGAAGCAAGGTGTGGGTACTCTGATGGGACTCATAGGCATGCTGGCTAGCACCATATTTGCAGAGGAATGTGAGGAAAAGGAAGTCTCATGTAAGGCAACTGAGTGCTCCTCTGGATCTACACAAGGATAGGATTTGACAGATAGTCACCAACTGTGGTTCATTTTGCTGTTGCCTAACTTAATTATCAGGGTCTGATTTATAGAAATACAGAGCACTGGCACCTTGTAGAGAATGGGGAGTTGTGCTTTGAAAATACAAAGTGCTCTAACAGAAAATGCTATTATGTAAACAAATGAGATCTTACATTTGCAAATTCTGAGTCTAAAATGAACAGAATTTTTGTTTACCTGATCAGCTTATTGTGCCTGATCCATAAAATTGGAATAATAGCTGTTTGTTCTACTTGAGGCTGCTGTGGAAATTAACTTATTACTTCATTAGCAATTGCTTATAACCATATAAAAATACCACATTAAATAAAATTGGAAAGGAATTCTTTCAATTCTTCACAAAGCAAATTCTGAGCAGGGTCTGTGAGTCAGTTATTTTTTTCTTTCTTTTTTTTTCCTTTTGCAGAGAACAGTGAAAAAGAGAAATTTTAATGTTGGTCACTGGAAGCAAATTCAGCTCCTGTTTTCACAGACAAGCTGAGGTCTCCAAAGACTCTGTTTTTTAAAGATTGCCCTTAGAATTTGTTGATTTCTGAAACATCACCCTTCTGGCCTTGAAGGTCTAAAGTTGTTTTTTTTTTCTTGAAATCATTTAGCACACATGATGAAAATTCCTTTTGGGTTTTTTTTTTCCCTTCACAGTGTAGGAAATCAGCAGAAAATAGTGGCCAGTTTCATTCTCTTAACAGGGATGAACTTTAAAACTTGAATCTGAATCTGTGTAATTAGTTTTAATGAGTAATTATGTGCCTTCTAACTTTGGAAAATAAACTGTCTCCTAAATCAATTGGCAAATATATACAAAATATGTGTAAAGGAAAAAAAAACCCAAACAAACCAACACCAGCCCACAGAAAGAAAATGTAGTTTAGTACTTGACCTCACCTCCTGTCAGATGCAGCACAGGTCAGAGGTGTTCTTTTTCCTCCCCATAGGAAGAGTTCATTAATAGAAGACCATTTGGCAGATGAGGCAGCAGTGTTTTGCACACAGTTTATGTAAACAAATACTCAAGCTGACTTAAAATCACACTGAGAAGCAGCATTAGGCCTTGCTTAGTAATGCTCATGCACAAACTTTGACAAAAAACGGTGATAAAGTAGCAGAGAAATGTGGCAGAGGAGTAACGTCTTCCTAAAATGATGATGATGTCCAACTTGTCTCATCTTCTTTTCCCATTTTTCTTCTTTCTGTCTGCAAAATGCCGTGAGAGTTTGCATAACTGCTTGCAAATAACTCAGGAAATTCAGGTCAAATAGGCTGACTAGTAATTTGTAAAACCTAAATGGTGTTTGGCAGACACAGGTATTTACCGTATGTTGATAGTGTTCTAAGTATCTTCTTAAACTCTTGCAAAGCCTTACTCCAGAAACACAGAATCGTTTTTCATTTGTTTTGGGATTTTTTTGGTGGGTTTTGAGGGGGTTATTTTTGATTTAGGTTTTTCTTTACATATGAGGTAGTCTACATATCTGTACCTATATAAACTACTACTAGATTTGAAAGATTTTTCTATCGCTGCAGAATCTAGGTCCATTTTTAATTAATAATCTTTTTCATTAAAGTAAATGTATTTGTTAATGTTTTAATGTGATTAATTCTTTGAAATTTTAAGCACAGCTTTTATTTATTTATAGGTGAAATGTTTGAATCTTCACCTCCTTTAAAATAAAATGTTTAACTTGGTCAAAGACCGAATTATAAGTAGTCTTCTATCTCTCAAGACCATGCATAGCTATTGTTAACAGGAAAAATAAAATAATATTTTAATAGCTGTATAAAAAGAGAGGATTTTAAGGAAAAATATTTACAATGCAAACTTTATTAAAAAAAAAACTCTCTAGAGTAAGAGAAACTCTAAAGCTTGATTCAAGATCAAAGGTTTTCTCATTTTCAGGTTGTTGGTCAAGGATGTAGGGTAGAGCACATAGGTTCTAAGTTAAGGACACATTCACTCTGGGTATAAGTCTTTAATGAGGCAAATCAAAAGCTACTTTCAGAAAATAAGTATCTAAGTTATAGAAACCAATTGTACTTGTTAAATTCAAAGGATGATACAACAGCTGTTTTGGGAAGAACCAGATCAACTGTTTCTGAACTTGGGGTGACATTGAGAACATTTGCAACATGCTCCACTGGAGTGCCAGAAAATGGCACTGAGACATGGGGAACACCTGTCTGGAAGCACTAGCTTCCAGTAGTATTTTGAAATCAGCTGAAGCAATGGAAGATGTTCAACTTGGTTTAGTTACCAGCCCCTGGAAAGGAGATAGTAATAGAGGAATGTGTGAAATGAACAACGGGAGGAAATAAAAGAAAGATAAATGCCCATTGCTGCAGCTCAGCTACACTTGCACCTGCAACCTCCTAGAGATTTCAGTACTAGAAACGAGGGCAGACATTCCTCTCTTGTGTTTTTACATAGGCTAATTTTCCAAATAACCTTTCTGTGTTCTTCCCATCTTCCAATGTGTCCTTGGAACCAGTGCCTTAGTTTTTACGTTTCAGAAGTTTCTTGTATCATCTGACATTTCACCTGCATGTGAGGAGGCTGAGGCATAGTTTGCTGAGATGGAATTAGAGAATAAATTCATTAGATGTGAGAAGTTTTGCCTTTTTGCAATAGATTAAAAGCAGCTGTACAGTATTAAGCTACAGTAAAATATCATTGAAAAGTCATATTTTAAATCCAGTTCTGCTCTGTGACAGTTAAGGAATGCTGAGTTTAGAACTACAATGGAAGAGTTTAAAATCATGGAATGCCCCAAACAGCTAGATCTTTTCTCTGAACTACAAAGGAATGAAGTCCTTATCTCACTGAGATCTCTATGGAAGGAACTGTGAGACATTTTGGACTCATCTGTGCTCTTCATAGGGACAGCAGTGTGCAGGTTTTCTGTTAAGTAATTCTTTAACCGATACCTGTTTAAAGATAAAAATTCTCACTTGTGCACATATTTCATTGTAGATTGTGTATATGTATTTCCTCTTTAAAAGAATTTGTAACATCAATTTATTTCAGGCTACATTTTAATCCCATTTCCATATCTACTGCTTGTTCTGTGATGGTAGTACCTGCCTGATGGAACAGTGGGATTATGTGTGGCAATCGGATACATAATGTTTGGATTTGTACATGCTACTGTGAGAGGACAGGAGATTTCCAAATGAACAGGAGGAAGTTTTAAGTAAGAGAAAGACTTCAAATTGCAAGTTTCAACAACTTTGTAACATTTTTTCCCAAATACCTTACTATCTTTAAAATAATTAAGATAGAAAAGATGATTGCTTTATTCTTATGTGACCTGACAGTCACAGGTGACCCAGAGGAAGAGGCCTTGTTTTCCTTCAGGGAAATTATCTGTAGAGGTGCTGCTTGGCACTGGCCCCATGTGCTGCTGGCTGTAAGCACAGGGTGGGGTGAGACACCGAGGTGAAGCACCCGGCATGGCAGGGCTGGGGGCAGCACCACGGCCTGGTCACTTGGAGGCCCTGGCGGCGAACTCGTGTACCGTCTCATACAGAGACTGTGACTGCCTTGGGCGAAATGGCACTATAGAATAAACCACAGACACAGGACTCTCACAGAAGCAACTGCAGCCCCAACTTACCTGACTTCTGTGTAGAATGTTACAGATATTCATTTTTATAATTATACCGCATTTGTAATCTTTGTGCATCATAACTAAAAGTTAGATTGATTCCCCCTCCAAAGGATTTGGGGTTTTCTTCAGTGAGGCAGAAAGCTTAAAATAAAAAAGTTTGGAGCCTCCGTAATCAGCCCATTTGAAGTTTCATATCTGAAAATCCAGCAAAGTGAACCAAGCTTTAAACACTGATACATTTTGAATTTTAATAGACTTTATTACAAGCCTTCAAATTAAAAGCTGTCAGGAGAGATAAAAGGTTGGGGATTTGGATTCAAAGGGACTTTGATTAGACATAAAGGTCAGCAATGGTGGCAAAAAGTCAATGCATCTAATTTAAGCATAAACCTCTGGAAGAGGATATGCTAATCTTTCATGTAAAGTACTTGTCAGGCTGATCTTGGCTCATATCCACAACAGTTAAACTATTTTCTGTGATGAAATTTTAACAAATGGTAATCCATGTGTAATTTGCCTGTCAAGTGCGTGCCATTTGTTTTTACAAATGTTAGATTTTAACTGCTAAAGAATCGTATTATAATACATAATGTGCTCCTGATTAAAGATTTTGTTTTAGAATCTTTAGTTCAGTTCTTGACTGCAACTTTTTTTCTTTGGGAGTGTAAAATATAAACGGGAGGCAGGAAAAGAAAGGAAATCGAAACTCTAAATGTCACTGCTTTTTGTAAAATCACATATAAATGTATAAATTAAGCTTTAATTGAGCAGCTACTTCAGATGCTTAAAGTTATAGTATCTGTTAATATTTCTGAATGTGGAATTAAGATTCTGCTCTGTTAGTGAGAAAACTCATTAAAGACATAAAAGGATGACAGGATGAAAAAGGATTTACATTTGTAGAATCTTCTGTAAAATTATGAGAAGTGACAGGCTCCATTTTTTGATGGTGAAATCAAGGTTGCATGTCTAAACCACAGTGACACTGTGGCTGGATTTTGCATAGCTGAGAACTAATAGGAAATTAATAGAGTGTAATGCAGGCCTATTGAATGCAGTCTGACTTTGTGGCTTTGATGTGTAAGAACAGAAGGCATAATTTCAGTCTTTGTTTAGTGTCCTGGACAGATAGCTTCACTAACATCTAAGTATGGTCAGGATTAAAAATGTGATGGATAGCACCACAGCACCTTCTTGACAGCTTTTCTGTTCAAATACAAATTTCTGTCACAGCCCCAGAATGTTTGAAGGAGCATTCAGAAATGAAATATTGTAGCTGCAACAAGCCCAGTGTGAAGCTATTATGTTTTGAAAGGAAAAATAATTACAAACTGTACATCTCCTAGGCACATATCTGTATTAATAATGCATAGTAATAAATACACTGGAGTGTACTAATGAAATGTTATTGAACATTAAAGTTTTGGGAACCATAAGGTTATGAATCTGTCAAGAAAAATGTCAATGCATCTGTCTGGTTTTAGATTTTTCTACCTGTTTTAGGCAAATAAGCATTTGGGAAAGTTATGGTAGGTAATGATTTATTCTAGCTTTCATAATGTCTCTTTGGGATAGTTTCTCAAAGTTGAGTTTTTTAAAATATCTATCTGTTTCTGTACTGAAAAATATTTCCTTTCTCTTAAGACTGTCCCTATTGCCTCTAAAAATTTGTGGCAAAATGAATGCTTTTATTGTAGTGCTCTGTAGATGGAAGATTGTCCTTATTATAGCAGCAAAGTAGGTCAGAACCTCACTGTTTGACAGATGTGACACACAAAGTCCCTACCTCCACATTAATCATGAATAAAATGAAAAAGAAGCTGATTAGTATGAGAGAATGTCTGTATTTAAAGAGCTAATACCTGCAGTGATATTCTTTGTGCTTAACCATTAATTGAAGGAGAGACTTAAACTTTATGCTGTTGCAACCGATTCCCACACAAGCACAGGGAGTCCATCTGACACTGCAAGATGGCATAAAGCATTGTAATAGGAGCCATTGATTTCACTCAATAAGAAAGAAAATTGAGCTCCATGAAATGAGAATAAATTGTCTGACTGCTGAATCTCTGTCATGAAATTTCATCTCTTGCTCACGTGTTGTCCGTGAGATGTGATCCTTTGTCAGATACCAAAGAACCCAGTTTTCTACTGAAGCTGTTGTATGGTACCTTAACTATCACAACAGAGTTAAACATAGATGAGGCTGCTGACTATGTTGGAAAGTCTGTAGCCACCCTTTTGTCAAATTTAAGCTTGAAAATAAAGGAAAAGTGGGACAGAAACATATTAAATCTCATTAGCCTTAGTATGATATGTACTTTTTTGAAATAACATTGATAAAATCCTTCAGTGTGTGAGGATGGGGAGGCCCTGGCACAGGGTGCCCAGAGAAGCTGTGGCTGCCCCTGGATCCCTGGCAGTATTCAAGGCCAGGTTGGATGGGGCTTTGGGCAACCTGGGCTAGTGGAGTGTATCCCTGCCCATGGAAGGGGGATGGGACTAGATGGGCCTTGAGGTCCCTTGCAAGCCAAACCTGTCAGTCTATGAGTCTATGAAAATGTTGTTCTCTTTTCTCCCGAGTAGTTCTGCAAATGTTTTTAAAGATGAAAGCACATGCCTTAAATACCAAATAAACAGGCAATTAACCTGTTTCTTCAGCAAAGTCTTGGTCTTATTAGAATTTATTTATGTATTTCTAAATATATTTCTAAATATTTATGTTAAGTGTGCCTTAACTGTGCTATGAACAATGTTTCTCAGACTCCTAAAGCAGTTCAGGATAGAGAGACCACCTCATTTCACATAACATTGACGGCATCCTTGCTGCAGTAATGTACTACTTTTATTTATTCTTGGCTTAATCTGTCAACCTTAAAGTATTTATATCAACATCTGGGATCTTTCCTATAAAAGTTAGTGATTGATAAAGATGCTCAGAAAGGCTGAAAACCTGAAGCACTTAAAGAGTTTATTGTAGTTAAAAGTGTTGATATTCATATATAATGGGAGGGGGATAGCAGAGTGACGGATGAGATAAACCACTGTTAATTTTTACTTTTTATTAAAATAGGGATAGAATAACCAGATTTAAAGTTTCTTAATAGCTCTATGGCCGAGTAGACTTTGAACAGTATTATTTGCATGGTAACTAATGTTAGGAGTTGGTTAAGCTGTGAGAAAGGGCTAAGCAAACAAAATCTTCAACTCCTTTATTCTCCAGTTCAGTCAGATAACTTTGTACAGTTTGCTGCCTCTCCCTTATTTCTATTTAATGTATTGCTTAGATTTTTATTCTAAAAATAAGTAATATATACATATAGTTTTCTAAAGAAGTTACTAGGAAAAAAATAAATTAGGATTAAGAGTATGAAATTTAATCTAAATCAAAATTATTTGCTGGCTAGAGATAGATAGATGATGATATTTGTTTCATTCCAATTATTTGGGTTTGACTATGCAGATTTACAGCAGTGAATAGACACATGGTTTCTTGGCTATGGAGGAATCTGCCTCATAGGTCTTCCCCAGAGTCAGCCCTGTCTCATTGCTGGAGAAGAGGTAAGCCCAGTGCAAATTTGGGATCTATCAGAGCTTCCAAGGCAACTTGCCCAGATAGCTTTCTGGAAGTTGCCTTAGCTTATTTTTTTTTTATTTAAGTTTTAACAAGTCAGTTGTTTACTTAAATTCAATTTTGGACTAAAATATCAAATAACACAATTTCCTGTAATTCAATTATATTCTTTCAATTTTCTCTTCTAGCTCCTGTCCATCCTTTTAGCTGAATATAGCTAGTCATCATTCCCCATTTTCTGAGGAAATCAATAGTGTCTCATTTCACCAGAAATTTGGGGTTTTCTTCATTGAGGTAGAGAGAAGGAACACACTGACATCTGGAGTTGTATGATAGATAATATCTTGACATTAGTCTTAAACTAAAAGGGCTTTCAGGCTTGAATAGTTTCCTTAATACCATATTTTATAGAGAATGTGATTTCTTAAATAGGCAGGAACCTGGACATTAAGATTTTATAAGTAAAAAAAAAGACCTTAAGCTTCATTTAGCAGAGAGAGAGAGCTGCAAGGGGGCGATTACCTGGCTGGTGGTGGTGCACATATATTGTCCTTGTCTGAGCATATATCATGGGCCAAGGTGACAGGCTGCCTGAAACAGGGAGTGCAAGACTATGCTGTTTTCAAACATTTTTTTTCCTTTAGGCTTACTTAGAAAAAAAAAGTTGTTTGTCTTACATTTGGAAGTCTGCTATGTTTCATCAAACCTTGAATGACTGATGCAGAGAGTGCCTTCTATTGATTTTTAAACAACCTGAAACAGGGATTGGAAACAACAGTTGGAGCAACATTTCAGTCTGTATGATGCTGAAGTTTTGGGGGGAGCATAGCCATTGTCTAAGGTACCTATACTAACTAAGCAGATGACCTTTAGCTTGAGGAGGGATTGTTTGACTTCTGGAGCATCTCATTGGTGTAGGTTGAGTCTTCTGGATCACCATCAGGAAATCAAGCCTGGTTATCAGAGCACCTTTGTCCAAGCCATGCTGAAGAGCACATTTGATCTCTGGCAGCAGTGAGGTCATGCATCAATATTAGTTACTCCCACTCTCATTGTTTCTAAATGAGCTTTTCAAGTTAGATATCAAGGCATTTTCTGCTCTGCTCTCACAAATATGAGTTTTCCTCATGTAATATAATTTAATCTCATCCCATCCTATCCTCTCTGAAGTTAGAAACAAACCTCTTTGCAAAAAGGTCATGCTGATTGTCTTGTGGATATAACATTTCTGAATAAAATACTTATAAAGCTTTTTCTTTTTAAACCTCAATGGTATCAGAGCACATTACATTAGGTACCACCTTTCCAGCTATAGGAATTGTGTAAGACTGTGTGTTTGGTCTTCTGTTGTCTTTTCAGAATGGTTTTGTGTCTAAACTGTAGAATGAGAGTAAACTTCTGTAAGCGAAAAATAATACAAACAAGCTTCAAACCCCCAGAAGTTCTTTTCTCAGCATGGTAGGTGAATGTGTGCACTGACCCATGCAGCGGTGGCTGGAGTACAGCCTGCTGAGGTGAGAGCCTGCTCACATTTTAAAGCAACACAATTTCTGATCATAGCTGTGTTGCTAAGGGATCTCTTATATTTCTCCTCTTTCTTTTGCTCTGTCAGATTTCAAAGAACAAAAGGAAAAAATGTTACATTGTGTTTGTGTGTTGCCTGTTCATGGTGGAGAGTTATGAATGAATTACCAAAATAAGCAAGACTTTAAATGGACTAGAGGATATGTAGCTTGTTTTCTCTGGTGAGATATTCTGTACACATACTCATTAGTAAACATTGTCATTTTCCAGATTTCAGCCCTTCTCTTTAAACCAGCAGATTTGGTGATTTCATACCGTGATAAAGGAACCTAATTCAATGATGTATTACTTCCAAAAATCACCACCTGCTTCCTACCTTGAACCTTGTTGCTCCTTGTGCTTCCTTTCCCCCCCATCCCCACTGGTAGTGTGACTGATCCAATGGAAAAACGACCCTGAAAGAGCATGAAGTTTTATTTCATAAGCCAACTGACTCAACTCTCAGTCCAACATGAATTGGCAGAAAGAGAGGAATTGCTCTTCCAGTGTCAGCTGAGTGTTAAACTGATTTAGATGCAGTCTGAGAACACATCTGCAGAAACACTAAGGATCCCAAACAATACAATGGATTTAAATAAACCAACTTTTTTATACTTCATTAACTAAATATGTATATTCTCAATGTGATTTGAATGAGCACACAAGTTGTATGTGTATATGGGAGCCCTAGAAGTAGAGGGGAGGGCAGCAGAGATTTATGCTAAAGAACACAAACCATGATTGTCACACGGCTGCCCTCTTGTTCTCTCTAAGATTATATAAACTGGGACATTACTAATGGAACAACATGATAAAAAAAAAAAAAGGCATTAAAATCATGTACTGTGTAAAAGGAGTTTAATTCTCCATCTCACATTTTTAAGATACCATATTAATAATTTAGTTGAGTTTTAGTAGCCTTTTCAGTTGTAGCCCACTAATGACAAGCTTGCTTTCTAATGTTTAATGCCCGCTGTGCAAGTGGTGCTTTTCACAAAACACATTTGCTGCAGGCTTTTTGACATGGCTTCACACTGAGATAAACACAATCAACATGAGCTATTTAAAATTCCTTTCTTTTGTGCTTGTTTATTAATGGCCTTTTAAGTTCTATTTTTGTTATTAATTTTAAAGAATGTTTAACAAATTTGATGGCACAGTGAGGGTATGTAATTTAAGTGTTTTACTCTTGAGAAATCCCTGGGTCATCTCCTGTTTGCAATAGCATATTCATAGATGTAGGCTCAAGGATGAACGCAATGGTCCTTCCTTTAAGATGTTGCACAGCAGAATGTGTTGTAGCAGCTAATGGAGGATGAGCCAAAGGAGTGCAGGCAGGCTAGCTTACACAGTATAAAAATTTCATTAGGAAGTATTTCCACTGAATCCTATTTTCTGTTAAAAGTCTTATCTTTTCTACATGTCACATCAAAATGGCTTTTAGTAAAAATAGTCTTGCAAAGAATGGCTACTTTGGGGGGAGGGGAGGAGCTATACTGAATATTCATAATGTAGTACATCTGAGTATGCTGAGACCTTTTGGAATAAATTTATTCTTTTTAGGTTAAGCTAGTTCAGAATGTTGTTGCTAATCTTCTTTACATCCTTCCAGACAGTCTGTGTAAGGCAATTTTTGAATTTGGAAAAAGAGGGGCAAAGAAATGCTAGCCTTGATGAGGGCCTGGGACTGCAGTCTCCAGCTCTCACTAAAATCAGTGGAAAGACTCTTGGCTTTGGTAGGAATTGGGTCTTCTCAGCATGCTTTTGAAGGGGAACAAGGAGGAATATATGCCTTTAAAAGACAAGTGCCTGTTAGAACAATCAAGGGTAAAGCTATAGTAAGTTATGGGGGTTTTTTTTGCTCTCCTTTTCAGGTTGCCATCTCTGCTGGCTGAGTGAAACTACTTACTTTTCTTGCTTTTTACAGGGGTTGGTCTGAAAGGACACCCCTCATGGCAGTATCAGAGGAGTGCTCCCTGCATCTTCCTCCTTGTGTCCATCTGTGCAAGTGACAAACATGATTGCTTTTTAATTTGAAAGAGGCTCTGCCCAGTGAATCCTGCAGCTGTTTGTGGGCAGTTCTGGTAAAGACTTAAATACAAGTAAAATGCTAAGTCTGATAAATGACACAATTATCAGATTGACTGTATAGGAACTGTGCACTACACTTGGGAGGGTCTGGCTGAGTATCAGGCTTGTTCCCTTCATCTCTGCTGATGGGTGAGACTGAGCCCCTGGAGGGAGAAGAGCTTGTTCCCTTCTTGAAAACAAAACCAGTGCTCATTTTTCAGATTGTGCAGGATGGCAACAGGACTGACGAGACTTGGGAGGCCTGGAAGCTGGAAGGCATTTATAAGAAAGACCAGTATACAATAAGTACTGCTGGACAGGTTGAAACTATAAAGGGTACACCATATCTACACTTGTCACAGGTTTCTGGTTGCTTCAGTGCTGGTGGAAGCACTGAGTCATGGTCACCCAGGGAGGCTTTCAGGGTACCATGGATTTTCTCATAAATCAGAGCAAGTTATAATTTGTGTCCACAAAGCAAGGCAAGGCAAGTGGTGGACAGTTGGCTAAGCTTTTATTTGAAAGTTAACACTTGACCCCTTTTCCATAAATTGACTTGTTTGACTTTGAACTATCCCAGCAGGATCTGCTGCTTAGGGAGTGGGGGAGAGAACAGCATCAGTTGGGAGTATTTCAATGATAAAAAGTTCTCAGAAGCCAGAAAATTGCTAGAGTGGAAAAAAAGGCCACAAGGAAAAGACATCCCACTCTCTTTCCATGCATGGACGAAATAAGAGGGAAATAATTTTGATTTCAAATGCTTTGTTTTGTTAGCCAAAGAACAGTTTTTCACAGTTGGGACTCCATGTACTATCTTAATTTGAGTCACAACTGTGGACTCCTCATGGCTAAAATGCCTACATATGAAGGTAACCCTCAGTTTGGACCCTGAAATTGCTTTGAGGCATCACTACTTCTAGCTCTGCTTTCATTTAGCTTTTTGAAAGTGAAAAAAAGAGATGTCTGAGACATCTCAACTATGGATATTGTCATTAGTTAACGTTAGTGACTTATTTTGGAGGATTGGTAACAAAGTATAGTACTGGGGATATTTATCCTAGCAACTTTAAATATGTGTGGATGTTCCGCTCTCTATAATATCCTGTTGTGATAATGCTAATAGAATTGTAGCACTAGCCCAGATACTGAGCCTTGTACTGCTCGGAGCACATTCAGATATCACCAGAAACCTCCTTTTATAAAGAATTTTTTTAGTATAGTGAAAAAAAAGAACTTTTTTGGAATGTTATATAATCAGAACTGATTTCTTTAAGGGATCTGTATTTGCCATAGTCAGGCTACTGAAATCTTACTTTCATTTGAACTCATATGTCTGGGATGTCTGTTACATTTAAATATTTATAGCTTTGAAGGTTCACCAAGTCTGTAATAAGCACAGGGGAAAATAAATACATTATGCAAAGGGTGATTAGTTTTATCACATAGTCTTCTACAGGGCAGCTGTTTATTTTCAGTGTTCATTTTCTTGGATCAGTCAGGTAGACAGCTGTTCTTTTAGGGCATTTTTGTTAATTTAAGTAACAACTTTGAATTGCAAATCTACCACCAAATTCACTTCTAAAAATTCAGCCTCCAGCTCATAATTATATCATCAAAAAAATCTTTAGATCACTAATTCAAAAATATCTACTTGTCACAGATATTTCAAACAAATGCAAAGCACACACACTGTAAATCACCCAATGCATCAATGTCTATATGAAACTGAATATAAAATGTCCATGTCTACTAGGTTTCCCAAATAAAAAATATACCTTATGTGCATTCCCGTAAGGCCACAGCCAGCTTGAAATACTGTCATCACGTATGTGTGACTCCATAAACACCTGTTAATATCACTACACCATTGCAAAGACAGAAATATAAGTGGGCAGCCTGTATTTTATCTTTTAATTTTTTGAATTGCTTTGGGTTTTGTCCAAGTCCAGAGGACTTAAGAAGAGTTATAGAATAAGGGAAGGAAATGAGTGCTGCAGTCTGGGCTGGCGCTTGTTACACCATCCAGGAACAGGGCTCTTTGTGTTTTGGAAACTGTCGGTGGCAGTTGCAGTGTTTAAGTGGAGTCTCCTTCTCTGGAGACATTCATGACCAATCTGGACACATTCTTGTGTGATTTAATCTAGGTGATCCTGCTCAGGCAGGGGTTGTTGGACTAGATGATCTTTCAAGGTCCCTTCCAACTCCTGACATTCTGTGGTTCTGTGATCTGTGAAGTGCTGTTTCTCCAGCATGGTCACCTATGTAGTGTTCAGTCCTGCAATATCTTTTTTGAAGTCAGTAAAGAACTGATTAAATATGCATTTTGTGTTTAGGCTATCAGACTCATTATAAATATTTGTGTCCAATTCATGTGAAAACGTAGGTCTCAGCTACCATAGTTTTTTGAGGGCATTATGGGAGTGTTGCATTTAAATGAATTCTTTGTATTGTAAAATGCTCAGGTACAGAAAGTGTAACATAGAACTCCAGCAGGTAAATGCTACTTGTTGAATGTACACATTCATACTGAAATGGTCATCTGATTTTTATTGACTGACCAAGTGCTATTTTTATTTCAGCATGAACCCAAATTTGTTCTATTATGAATTTATTACTGGGATAGCTTGTTCTGAAATATCCCAGCTGGAGTAGTGTCAGTTCCCAGCTGACCCTATTTTGGAATGAGGATACAGCTGTTCTCACCTTCTGTTTTGCATAGTGCCTGAAGCAGCTAATCAGAATTACCATCACCGTGCTTCAGGAGATAAAATGGCTGTCCTTCCTCCAGATCACCAAAATTACTGTGATGCAACAATTCTGCAGGTACTTTCAAAAAACCCACCAGAGGTCAAGGGAAGCCTGGCATGATTAATAGACTAGAAATGTGGTGGTTTTTTATCAGTCAGACCCTACAGTTAGTCAGACTATTTAATGGAGCCAGTTGTTTGGCAGAGTAATGCACAGAGACATCATGAGATTGTGTGTGTTTTCTCCTTTACCCACATCCGTACATTGATTTTTAGTATCTCAAGCATGAACCACAGAATATTTGCAAACCTCAATCTTTTGAAGCTTGAATGCATTTTCTTTGCTTTCAGTTGTTGAGTCAGGAGATGTGCAGGGTTCTTGTTCTTACAGAAGTGCTACCTTGTGTTCATGTTCCAGGGATGTGGTTTAGAAGGGTAAGAACTTAAGATTGGGTTGATTCCTTGGTGTAATTACAGCCATACTAGGAGTAACACTAAGAACACGAGCAGGAGAGAAGCCATCAGACACAGGCAGTGGTGGTGGGTGCTCTCAGTGAGCTTTTTGTAATGCCCAAAATGTTCCTCAGCAGCAGTTTGAGTCAGAGCAGGGAATGATCTTGGTCATTTAGTTAACNTTTTTTTTTTTTTTATTAAAAGTTGTTACTGGAGTATAAAGATTTTAGTCCTGAAATTTTGGAACCATTGGGTCTGAAAAAGCAAATAGAAGATTTGACAGTAAAAATAGACAAGGAATAAGCTTTTAATATGTGGGGCCAATGGGGTTTCATGTCATAGGTAATTAGTAAGTCTTGTGTATTCATTGGGACTAGAAAGTTTTGACAAACTACAACCAACTTCACTCAGATACTCATGGGTAATCAGACCAATTACAGTACTAGTTGTTTTAACTTTGAAATACTTGACATACCAGAGCAAAGTTAAGTGAAGTTATTATTATGATGTAAGTATAAATAGTGTTACACTAAATAAGTAGAATGTGGAACCTACAGTGAATTGTAGGATCATAAGTACTATATCCAGTTAATTAATATGCTACTTATCTAGTTTAAAGATAAAAGGGGCATTAAAAGAATGCAATAAAGAGCTTGTGTTTTTCTCTTGCTGTGCAAACACAGCTCCCTGTAATAACTTAATGAGGAAATTTCAAAGGAACAAAACTAACAACAAATGAATGAATTAGAAGCTTAACTAAGTAATTACATGGTGTTGCTGAGACCTTTTGGGTAGGGACTAGCGTAACTGTGTGTTTAGACTGTCATTACAGCAAATAACAGAGAGACTGGGATAACTAATAAAACCCATTTCTTTGTTGGAAAGCTATTTTTCAGAAGCAGCCTAAGCATAATTTGAATTAAAATGTTATTATTGAAATCAGTTTATTAATAACAATAAGATAGAAAATGTTTCTAAGGTAGAAGGATGTAAGCAACTTGAAAGGAAGAGAGCACAAATAGAGGGGAAAGTAGGACTTTTTCTGCAGTAATGAGAGTGCCATGAAGCAGGCTTTCAGCCAACCTTTAATATGTTTGCAGAAAAGGGACTGATGTTCAAAAACCAAAACCATGTTTGTTCAGGAATAAGTATCCTGGATTTGGAGACTGCTATGGAGGCTGGTTTTGATCTAAGCTGGAAAATCAATAGAAAAATCTTAATAGTGTGTCACTGAAAGAGGACAGATCCTTAAACACAATGACGATGTGCCTCAAACTGAGTAAGACCTATTATGGGCTAAAATAGGGTGTAAATGACTTCAGAACAAATTAAGGGAGGTCTTTCAAGAGGGAGTGAATGAGAAAAGAGAGCATAGCAAACCAAGAATTTGTGGGTTAGTAAAATGCCTTCAGATCTTTAAGTGCTTTATTAGTGTTAAGTTTCTTGTCTGTAAACACCTTTCCTCAGCTGGAGAAAGGCAGTGTTTGGAGTTTTCATTTCTGCCAGGGAGCCATGCATATTTAGGCGTGTTAAAATTATGACACTCCATGCTTGAGAAAGCAATTTGAATCACTGTATACAGACTCAGCTGACATCCACGCTTGATAAAGACAATAAGACTATCTCCTAATCACTTTGGCCTGTTACTAATGGGCTTTGTGTTAATACAAAAGCACTGTTATAGCTAATTTCAAAAGATACAAACATACAAAAGGAAACATGCAACACATCTCTGCTTTATATTTGTTTAAACAATTCAACAAGAATAAAATCTGTCAGCTGCTATATGGAAGCTAGAAGTTGGTTTATAGAAACAGTAAATATCACTCTGAAGATTAAATAGTATCAAATATTCTATTGTAGAATTGATTACACAGGAGTTTACTTTTTCTATTAAGGTAAAGCACCTGGGACATTTGTTCAAATTTAAGCCTTAACACATAATTACTATTGAGCAGTGGGAGCAGTCATAGTATCTCAGCATTGATAACCGAAGATGGTTTTGCTTTAAGAGTGAGCACTTAAATTGTCTGGACATCACACCTTTCCCTCAAAGGGAAACAAAGTTGCCTTCTTACTCTTGGAAATTTCATTGTGAACAGGGATGAGTCTCAAAGGAGGAGTTTTTCCCAAAGAGTGTGAATGATTTATAATTGTGGGTCCAGCTGATACTCTGTGTCTGAAAGCCAGCACAACCTTATCCACTGAACATTTGGGCATATAAAACCAGTAGAAAACTCTAACTGTGATCAAGTTAACACCAAGTAGATTAGCACTTCACACTCACAACTAAGCACACTATGCAGTTTAATGATTGGTCATTCTGATTGGTCTTTTAGTTATACATTACAGTCAGAAAATGTCTCAGATGCAATATATTTTTGATCCCTTTTGCTAAGGAAGCAAGATTTATGTCATGTCTTATATCCTATTTTCCCCTGGTAACTTTTGAAACTATTTTAAAATGCATTTCATAGAGAGATAGAGTTCACAAAGACAGTGAGCTCCTCCAAACTGAAAGTCCTCAAAGTAATCTCAGCAGCTTTTATCTATGCTCCCATCGAGGCTGTAGTGCAGGCAGGAGAGAAGCATGATCAGTGTTTGCCCTTGGAAGATTTTAGCTTCAGTCCTGAAGTTTGTTGCCAAAACATCCACACAGAAGAAAAAAATCAGATGATGAAACAGGCTTCATCTGTTCTACCATTCACTTAATGAGATGATGCACATTCTAGGTACTATGGTCTCAAACTTGGGTCAATATAGTTATTTTTATTAAAGAAATTGGTAAAGATAATTTTGGATTACATGAGAGCTCATGTAAATTTTGTCTATATTTATTATACTGCGAGTTACAGCTGGTTCTGTATCACTACAGATGGCTAATTGTACCACTGCTGGGAAAGAGAGGGACTTCACAAAAGTGGTATGGACTCTGAAATGTAGGAAAGAATATATTATAATGAAATGAACCCACTTAAAAGGCAGAATTGCATAAAACATAGGTTACCAATCTCACTGGCTTTGAATAAACTCAGACCTTTGCTACAGATCTGAGTGTGGCACAGATGTGACATTAGATAGAATGGTTTTAACTACGAAAGAATCATATTCTACATGTCTCATGGATTTATTTTTTTCTAAGTTGTTTTCTCTAATATTCATTGCTATCAATATGAAGTGGGCATGTTTGTAAGCTTTGGATTACTATAATTATAAAAGCTTAAACCTCAGTTAAGCCTTGTGTCAGTTTTGTCACCCATAGGGTCTCCTTGGTCTGGGGTTTGTATTTGAATCACTGGGTTTTAAAATGTCTTCTGTATGATTTCAGCTATACCTGTGAATGACTGACATGTCTGAAGTGAAAGATCTCTTGTCCCCAGTGGTGGCTAAAGTCAAAGCTGACTTTTTGGAATTAATTTATTTTGTGAGCTTTTAATCATACCCCAAGGACACGTCAAGCTCTCACATGCTCTTTCTTTAAAGTATATTCTTACACAAACATGTGCTGTGGGGGCAATGCCATCGTCTTCTCTCTTGTTTCCTTCCAAGTACATATTTGTCATGGTAGGGTAAACTTACAAGAAGTATCATAGTAAATTGCAATTTGGTGAAGTATGGTCCTCTTTCAAATACCAAAAATTCTAGTGCTTGTAAAACATTGGCTAAAGCAGTAACATGGATGCTGACACTGAATCAAGTAATGCAGTTGTTATCTACATGCATATTGAGATTGATAGTCAGATGGAGTAAGTTCCCCTCTGTTAAAGGCATCGTTATGACATTTCTGTTAATATGAATTCATTTGAAGACCATTGTGACATTTGTTGTTCTGTATACTTCAGCACTTTATTGAATTTTCTATGTCTGAAGCATCAACTACTGTATTTATAGTCAAGCTATTCAACAGTTTTGATTTTTTTTCAATTGTTCTCATGGATCCCAACCAGAGAGTTCTTGTGTTTCACAAAGAGCATGAAATCCAAATGCCCCAAGGGTTCACATATTTCCCAAGGGGGCCTAACAGCTATTCTGTCCTGCTTTTACTGCTCAGGAAAAGATATTGTCCTTTTTTTTTGTTTCTAGCAGGCTTTGGTACATAGCTATAATGATGGCTTGAACAGTTGTTATTATTTTGCTATTATTTTCATAACTCCATAGGCAAATAAATACATTTTTAAAATAAGGCAGGGACTTCATATCTGGGTCTCATTTAGAACACCAGGCTCTAAAATTGCCTCCTGTGAAACTTTAGTACTGTCTTTGAATGGCAGTGTACTCAATGACTGACTTAAATGTTTCTTTGTGCTAAAAGGAGCAGTGCTGTTTGAAGAGCTTGTGCTTTGCAAGACATTTTTGAAATGTACACAGAGAAGCCCAGTAGTTGTATTTAAAATTATTTATTTATTGATGGAGAAGTAAGTGAAGGAGTGACTATTTGGTCCAAGAATTGTTTTCAGGAAGAAATTGCCTGCTTTACCCTCAAGCTCATTTCTGAATTTCAGGAGGGAAAATAGCCATATAAACCTCTAAGGATTTCTTAGGCTGAATTTCAGGAGGGGGAAAAAAGTCACATAAACTTCTAAAAATTTCTTAGGCTGAATTATTGGTGTTGAGCATCAGTTGCTTCCAGTCTGTGTCACACTGGAAATCCAAAAGTGTGGCATTATCTATATGTTCGGACTTCTGCTTTGAAGCAGACTGTGTAGGCTGTCTCTGGTTTGGTTTTGGCTCAATAGATGTTAAAATCAATTCCCAGTATTCATGCCAGCCTTCATCTAAAACCTGTATCCTCTGCCTTTGCACCTAATCAAGTGCTAACATCTCTGTCATCTGGTATGCTGTGGGAAGGTGGTCAGAGGTGGGCAGTGGAAAAGATCTTGGTAATGCGGTGACAGCTAGAAATACTGGGGAGCGTGATGTAGACACCTCTGCCTTTGCTGTGCTTAGATAGCTTGAGTGCAAAGGGTATTAACAATGCCTCATCAGCTGTGCTTGGTCTGCAGTGGCTCTTGAACAGCCTCTTTTGTGCATCTGTGCTCTGATCCCATGGCTTCTGATTTTTGAGAAGACATAATGGGGCAGGTGGGTAAGAAGAAGAGAGATCTCATCTTGTCCTTGCAGGTTTGGTTGACAGTCTCTGTCCTATGCACAGAAACTGCCTCTGCTTTCTATCTCAAGCAACTTTGCAAGCAGACTGTCACATGCACGTTGTTGAATCAGCTCTTCAAACTGTGGACTGGATAGTCTGACTGTGGACAAAAGCTTTGCTGTTGCCTGAAACTGTGTTGGTTAGGTCATGAGAAGAATTCAGAAACAAAAATGTTTTATAGGGAAAGATTTTAAGGTTTCTCCAGCATTGCCAGATGAGACACTTGAACTTTGATTTTCTGTTTCTATCTTATCCTCATTTGGACCAGAATTTCCATCTCTGGCCTAGGTAGTGCTTCTCTTGGAATGGTCAGAGGAACATTTCAGCAAACTTGTTCTCCAGAAAAGAAAGTTTAATAAAAAGTGTTGCCTCCCATTCTAGTCATAAACATTGGTCTTTAAAACCCCCATAGCACCCTGCAGCTCTCAGTTAACAAACATTAAAAAATTCACTACACATCCAGATTAGCATTCTGAAAGGATCTTTGGTAAATGTATGGTCTTACAGTACTTCCAGATGCCACCTGCTACGTGGGCTTTGGATATATTTGCTGCATTGGATAACAGCAAAATGTGTAATTGAACACACTTATTGAGCACTAGTTTAGGCAACTACAAAATGTTTATTGAATTCCAGTGGCCCAGTGTGACTAAGGTCACGGTACATAAATTTGATTGTGACCCCAAATTAAATTTAAATATACTTGCTGTACAATAAGAGTGAAGCAAGAAAATTAAACACAACCTCCTCCCTGATACAGCTTTCAGAACCTAGAAAATTTCATCTCTGTTGGTCAGATTAGTTACTTGTAGTTACTGCTAGTCCATTGAAATAATGGTATTAATACCACTTACTTTAATGCCACTTACTAGGAATAAGAATCTGGCCGATGGTCTTTTAAAATACAAGGTGAAATTCTCAGAAAAAATGTACAGGTGCTCTGTGGATTGTTTAGGTTTTTTTTTTTTACTGCTGTCTGAAAAAAAATTACTGATGGAAGAATGCTTTATTTTCAGAAATAAGCATGTTAACTCCTACCCTGGGTTGTTTTATTTTTTTATTTGGTTGCTGCTTGCCCAATACTGCAACATATAACCTCTGACTAAGAAATTGCTTATATGGTTTTCTTTTATGGCAAATATTTATGTTTAGAGCCTCTGCCAATCTCAAGAGAAGCAAAATTTCTTCTCTCTTGTATCTTGAATTGTTTAGCATTGTCCCTTAGTTGCATTTGAGTCATATTGTTATATGATGGTGGTACCCTGTCAAGCATTCTTGGGGCAGAGTGTAGTGTAGCAGCATGAGAAAACAATGCTGTGAATGTTATGCAGCAATGGGAAGATTTTTAGACTCTACAAAAGAAGCCATTTTTTGGATTTGAGTCTTAATCAAGTAAATTTTGACTTATTACTAGTAATTAGTGGGCTACTTCTCAAGATGGAAACTATTTGCTGCAGCACTTCTTAGCAGCTATGCACAGAAATCTTGTAATAATTTTAGTTCTGACATGATTTGACTAACAGATTGTTTACCTGTTGAAATCAAATATAAAGAAATATGGTAAAAGCTGCCTAAAACAGGATACATGAACTCACTTTGTCTGCTAGTAAAATTAAATTATTAATGGTTCAATTTCTTATTCTTTCCACAGTATTTGAGGTTCCAATTAAAACTGTGTTTGGGCCATTGCTTTGCCTGCCAGTACTTAATCTTTTTCCAAAAGCCTCATCACTTATCTAAACCAGAAGAAGAACGAGGTAAGGAGAGAAAGTAATGAAATGCAGCATAGCACATCTGTCAAAGGAACAGAAAGTAGCTTTTAAAAAAAAAAAAAAAAGAAAGATCAATGACATTAAAAAATTATTTGTTGAGCACTAAATGTGTTCATGTTGGGCATCTTAATTCCAAGGGATCTGTAACTACCATTATGCTCTTGCATATACTAAGGGTTTGGTTGTTTGTGTTTAAGAGATTTACTGTTGATGTGGCCACAGGATAGGAATGACTGATAGGACTAGGAGCTCTGGAATTGCTGTCTGCACACAGGAAATGCACCTGTCTGTATTATGGAGTTCTTTGAAAGATTGTTTAACACCTTGATGCTGCATTTATAGATATAATTAACATTTCTGAAGTCATTTAAAATTCGATTTTGCATCAGTCTAGATTTATGTTCTTCAAATACACGTAATATTGGGTACTCTATTAGAAGATTGAGACATTGCAGCCCTTGGAGCTATGCTATCCCTGTTGTTGATAATGGATCTTTCTAAAATACCTGGAATTTACTTTTTCTATGTTGCTTAGGATTGCAATAATATACAACAAGGCAGGCATAACTAGAGGTTACAGAGAAGAGTAGTAAAGTGGTTTAAGCTTGATGGGGTAAGGATGTAAGGGAGATATGGTTCAAAAAATACAAACCTTTCTGAATCTGAAAAGTATAGCCTGCAGTGTCTATCTCTGTAGTCACTGCTGACATTCACCAAGAGAGAATATTTGGTTCTCAGTTCTTATTTTCCTGCTCACTCATATTTTCTGCATTCTCAGATTTCTGCCAGGGGTCAGATGCAAACTAATATTGGCTGCTGCACACCAGGTTCAGTGGCTCCTGAATATCCTTTTATCCTAACCCCATTATATGAAAACCAGCAGGCTAAGGAAGTTTGCTGGCCTCTCATCTTTTCAACATGCAATATCATGTATTTGGTTTGGGACTGCCAAGTGTGTATTTTATGTTGGGTCAGTCTCGAGAATACTATTTATAAGTTTGCTTTTCTAGCTATATAAATGGTATCGTTAAGTAGCTGTGATAAAATTTTGAATGTGGCATCATCAGACCATGAATAGTCATAGGCCATGTGAAAAATGACTGGTGATAGTTGTCAGCAATAAGTAAAACTAGGTTAAATAGCTCTGTTTTTAAAGCACACGTGTTGCTGAGTGAGAGTTGGATAATCTACATAACTGACACTTACAAGGGTTCCTAAAATATTTTCTACAATTTCTATGAGAAACTACTCTTACATATGTAGATTGTTGCATATGTTACATAAATCCTTGAGGCTTGTCAACCATCTCCATCATCTCTGAATTCTGTTCTACTGTAACCATGTCTTACAGCACAGTTGTCTTCTACATCTCACATCTAGGGCATGATTTCTACTAAAAGCTGGGGACATTCATAGGAAACCATTTTGATTGATATTTGACCTTACAGAATTTGACTGAATAATCCAGCTGTTGAGCAGCTACATTACAGATATTGTTATGTTGGTCTTTGAGACTGGAAAGATGATGAAACAAACAGCATTTGTATAATTTAATAAAAAATTCTTGCTAGCATTTTTTATGGAAGCAAGAGGAGATGCTTACATAGAATTTATTACCAACAGGGTCCATCTTAGAAAAACCCTAATTAATTAAACTTCAAATTAACTACTCTTAATTGGCTTTGAGTAAAGGTACACTTGATTTGTCCATAGCTCTTCAACCTTTCAGTGTCGTCTTATTGAATGTCAAAGCTATTCTTTCAGTAGTTAGATATCTCAAATTTAATGCCCCTGATTCTCTGATATTTTCTTGTTTAAGGAATTAACTTTTCTGCCTTCAAAACCTTTCTGCGTCTTCAAAACCCTCTTAGTGAGGTACATTAACAACTTAAGACAGATAATCCCAGAAATTACTAGCTTCTTATAAGCATAATTACCTTATGATCAGTGTGGTTGGCATTAAAAAAAATTCCAAAACTTACAGTGATTAAAATGAGTATATGCTGGCAACATATGCAGTCAGAGATGCCTATTGATTCTGACAACTGTCCAAGTTTTATTTTTGTTTCTAACAAAAACAAAGTTCATATGACTAGAGCAATGCGTATGTACAAGTGTGGTGTCTGTGTGTCTGTATCCAATAATTTTTAACCTGTTGATGAACTTTTGGGGGTTTTTTTCAGTCCAATGACTGGTCTTAACTTGAAGATAGAATATTGAAAGAAAATTACATTTCCCATATTCTTTGCAGAAGAAAAAAGATATTTTTAAAATGCCCAGACTAAGGGGAGGCCACTTCATAAGTTTCTCTATAGGATTCTGCAACAGAAAGAGACCTAATTAATGTGCCAGATTTGGAGAGGTGTTTCAGTCAGAACCTGCACCTTTCTAAACACAGAAGGATCCCTTAAGAAAACTTGTGAATGAGGGGAATCAGACTGCTTTCCTCTGTGCTCTGAGCATCTACTTCTTCTTTGTGGTACATATATCCTGTTCCTTTGTGAGATGCGGATATTTTCATATCAAAACCAGGGCCTCAATCTTGCAGCAGTAGGAACATTTACTTTCAGGTTATAGCTTTTGGGTTGAAAACCAAAGGAACATTATTGCACATGTGGTTGGCAGGCATTGTACTTTATGGTTTATTATATTTGCAGCTTCAATTGTAAACGCAGAAAAACATCCATTTCACTTATGGGACAGCTTATTGTTCTTATTGAAAAGTAAAAAACCTTATGCTATGAATGAAATAATTTGATTTATCTGCTTTATTAAGCATAGTAGGTATGTGATTAGATATCATTCTCATAAAACATGTTGCCATTTTATGAATTCCTGCTAGCTTGTACAATCAGGGAAAGGTTCTGCACTGAAGTCCTTAAGCTGATGCAATATATGCCAACACATGGCTCCAAGCCATTGCCAACTCTTGACAACATTAGAGGCCTTCAAGATGAAATGTGGTTTCCTGGATAATTTGTATAATGCATCTTTAAGGTATTCACGTTTTCCAGATGCATTTGGATTTACAAGCTATAAAAGATAAAGCATGCTTTTCAGTTTCTATTTTAGATATAGTGTCATTTAGAATGCTTGAGGCTTCTCCTTTGAGCAGTATATGGTTTGCTCTGAGGATCTTAAACATTCATTTCTACTGGTTCTCATATCAGAGATTCTCTATTAATATTGCCATAGTGAAATAGGAGACTGACTGCTGGCAATCTCTAGGCAATCAATGAAAAATACTTTGCAACAATACTGTCCTTTTCACTTTTGTTAAAGGTTGTGAAAGCAATTTACAGACATTAATAACGCATTACAGTAAGCTCCTGAAGCTAGATCTCTCTGAGTATTCATTCCTAGAAACTTTTAAACTAGGATAAAAAATGGGTAACAAGTATTCTATGGCAGTGGAAAGTAGTTGTTCCTTTCCTGGGCTCCATTTTTTGCAGAACCCCTTCGACGTGATAAAGTTTTGTTTCCAAAAAATCTCATAGGTTATGTCTTGCTACATTTGGAGTCTCCTGTTCGATATTAAGCTTTGCTGCTTCAATCGGAGCTCTGGTCGGTCTTGAGATTTATATTAACTTGATCTATATTTTAAAAGACTCTAAAGAATCTAAAGGAAACAAAGATACCAATTGGCAAGGAAATAGAGGTTCATTGAATCTTCTGAAAAATAAATCAGCTTTTTAATAGCAGTATTTACCTTGCCTAGGCTATAAAAATGTTCTTAGAATTATTGTGTTCAATGTTCAATCCATTCTATGATCCATAACTGTGGATTATGGATAAGGAAGACTAGACAGCTATGCAAACTTCAAATAGCAAAGCTTTAGCTGTGTTTAACAGGCTTTTCTATTTTTTTTACTATTCTCCTCCTCTTTGTAATTCCATAAAGTGTTTGTATAAGTTTTAGAATGTATTCTGTATAATAATCTAAAACTTCTGTATTTACTGCTCCTAGTGATGACTTCATGTAGGATAGAAACTACTGAATTATCCATTGCCAGAAAGTGCCTGGCAAATTAATATGGTCGTGTCTCATTAACCTGTCTCACTGGAACCTCATTCCAATTTCCATAGCAATACATTTGATAGTGATTCCAAGATACCTTTACAGAGTCAGTGTAAGTTACAGAGAAAAGTAGACAATACTACCCTTTATTCCTTATTCTTTTGTGCAACAAAACCTCCTTTTGATATCAATGGAAATCCATGAAGCAAAGGTGACATTTTTCACATTGTCCGTTATTGTAAATCATGTGTGAACGTGACCTACCACTTGAATCATGATCTCACATACTCTCCCCATTTCTATTTGTAACATCAAAACACTTTTTAAAAGGGTAGAATTAAAGAATTGCTTAGAGTTAACTTGAACTATCAAGTAGTGAAATGCCCTTACTCCTTTAATTATGCATGTAAAATAAAAATCCCTAGAAGTTGCTATAGAATTACAGCGAAGCAATTTCTCAGTAATTCACCATGGAGACAGTTTCTTGCAATATCCCAGAGTTCTGTCCTTAAAGATATTCTTATGCAATTCAAATTATTTTAAAATCTTTAAAGTCTCATTTTACAAATTGTTGCTGTATTAGCGTAACTTAATCATCTGAGTTCAGTCTAGGAAAAGCACATAGATTCTTACTTCTTCCAACACATTCTATAAACCAGTGAATCAGTAACAGGAAAGATAAAATGAATAATTCAAAAGATCAATGCTGACCAAAGACCAGAGACACAGCATTAATATATTTTTGGTTTTGTGCCTTTAGGCCATAATTCTATAGATAAAACATATTTTGAGTAAGGAAGCTGATCACTTTATACTGTATTTATAAATGCAGTAGTATGTGCTTTTACTAACTTTTGAATGACTATGGAAGTACACTGTGATGTATTTACCTAGCATCAAAAAGACAACAAATGGTTAAATATATATTTGCTGCCCGACGCATATAATTTATATTTCCAGAAATGTGATCGTATCCTGTTCTTTTAATCCTTTGGCTGTTAATGCTTTCCAGCACAAGGGCAGCCTGTGGCACCAAACAGCAGCTCTCCAAATGCTCCTGGGCTTGAATGCTTTGCTGCCTTGTTCAGAATGAAATCACCCCTGAATTGTCCTTCTTAGCAGCAAGGCTATAGAAATATCAAGACACTAGAGGAACTCCAATAATTTTAAGCCCAAGGTCTCAAAGGTGCCTGGTGAAATCCTAGCACAGGCTTGCAGCAAGATGGTAGTTGTGAGATCTTTTGCTTAAACTGCCAAGAATGTTTTTTTCACTTGTTTGAGCCTTGCTGCACACTAGAGTTGGGGCAACGATGCATTCGCTCTGCTCTTCAATAGGACCCGATCACTAAAAGACCAAGTTTCACTTGGCTTAAGACTACACGTAGCAGTGCTTTTAAACGGTAGTTTGATTTTGTTAACAGCTGGAAAAAAACCCCAACAACATCAGAATCAATATTCTGAGCACCTCTCTGGTTGCAGCAGTCTTTACTGCAACTCTTCTTCCCTTTATTCAGAGAAAAATTATTTGGAGATTTTGTTGGTTGCTAATTGTTACGCAGCTTTCAGGTGGCTTAGTATGCTAAACTTCTGCCTCCAGAGATTTAGATAAAACTTAGACTGATCTCATCCTAATCCTTTTTAGGCATTCTTCCAAATCTTAAAACTACAATTACAGTCATGTCAAAGGAATTTAATTTTTTTTAAACCCAAGTAGCTCAGTACTTGAAAGAAAAGCTGCAGGACAGGCCATATGTAGGTAGAAATGTATGAACTGAGGTAACACAACACTGTCTTGGCGGTAACATCCTGTGTGATACATGCTAAATTTAGCTGAAAAAAATATAAAAACGAGTCACCTATGCAAAAAACCTGTATGAAAACTAAACCAGCATGTGTAAGCTCTTAATTTAATTACTGCAGATTTATTTTGATTTGTGTCTGATATCTGAACACAGAAGGCAGAAGAAGGAGAAATTGTATTTGCTGAAATAAAAATAGATTGTTCCAATGCACACTATTTTCCATTAAGCTCTCTGTAGGTTGCAAGCCTAGAGAGCTTCTCATTCATTTAGGGAGATTTAAAATTTTATTTTCAACATAAAAAAACATACCAAGGTAGTAATATTGAGTATATCAAAACTGTTTTAACAAGGTGGTTTATTCCTTACAGTGTCAAGAAGTGTAGAGCCAGCAACTTAGGGAGGTATAGATTTACCAGGAGTTTAGTCTCCCTGACTTCCTCAGAAACTCCCCTGGACAAATTTATTTCACCTTCCTAGTGTCAGGAAGACTTTTTCATTCAACTGTATAGGTTCAGACCCAGTACAGTCACCTGGCTTCCAGTTTCCATCAGTGGGATGTATAGAATTTACAGTTTCTGTAGTGTTGTGGACCTCTGTGTATGTTCAGGCTCGATGTGTAAGTAGCAATGGAGAGATTCAAACCTGTCCCAGTGCCATTTACCAGAGTCCAAAATCTCTTTAAAATCTAATTAAGCATTCACTATAGAGGAGTGAGGGACAGGAATGGCTTTAAGCACTGGGGTAGAAGGGCACGCACATGTGTCCTGTTAGAGTATGGTGTCAAGAACTTCATAGCAAAGAGCAGAATCTGGATAAGCTGCTATCTTTTATGGCACCTGTGGTGCATCAGGTATGGGGCAAGCTTGTCAGTGCTGCATGGAACTAGGAGCAGTCAAAGTCATATATAAACAGCTATACCAAATAATATTGCATGGACATCATAAAAGCCATTTGGAAATGGAAATACGGACCGAGATCGAGAGAACAGATTGAATTATAATCCAATGATCTCATGTTTATAAATTATCCAGTACCTATAACACTTTAAAATAGGATTTACTTGCTTCAATAATTCATAGAACATTCACAGTAGGTAATTTATTAATAATACAGTGTCATCAATATGGATTTTGTCCAATTCCTATTTCTATTCTGTTGAGCCTACTGCTCTGTTTTATTGCAGCAGCAAGAGGCTCAGTTTTGAACAGTGAAAAGAAGCCTATTACATTGTTTTCAAAATAAAATGCAGAGATATCTGTGGAATCTAAAACTTCAGCTGAGGTCAGGAATAACTACAAACACAGAGTTAAACATACACTCATATTTAGATGGGTGCTGAAGGTCACTATGCAGAAAAATACTTAAAGTATGTGTGCTCTTAGGTTTGAGTCATACCACTAAAATCAATGGAATTACTTTTATACTAATTGGTATAATTATCCTATTAAGACATTTAATTTTTCTGCTGATTCAAAGCCAAAAATTTCAAGCACTCTGCAGAGGCAAAGCCTATCACATCTGAAATTTACCATTCGCAGTCAGTTTACTAAATTCTTTCATACTCCATCAACTTCTGCTATTTCCCGTATTCTTAGTACATAAATTAGCATTGACCCTACAAGAATGTGCAGGAATTGGTTTGCAAATAGTGCTTTTATAGCAGTAATGACTAGTAGGATGGGCTTAATTATTATCTGTATTTGGATTTTTTCTTGTTTTTATCCAATAGGTTTCTCAAGCTGCAATACTCTGACATTGTCTGAATCAATTTGTTGTAAAGCAAGAGATCTTGATGTTTTCAGGAAAAAAGCCAATATCTGGTTAGTGTTATTGCTAAAGAGGCCAGGATTGTAGTTCTTAAGGAAGTAGATCTGTTCGCTCCCTTGAGAAGATTAGAAACAAATATACAGCAAGCAAGACACTCTGGCTATGATGATTTCTCTTAAGCACTGTAACAAGTAAAAAATTGATAAAAAATAGAACCAATAGAATGGCTTGATTAAGCCCATAACCGGAACTGCACGCTGTAGCGGCATAGGTGATTTCCACTATAGTCTGCTGCTGGTGCTGCCAGACTTACTGGTGGCTATCAGTTTTCACTATGTACAGCCTGCCAGTTCCACAGCTCTTTGGAGAAAGTAGTTGTGAAATTTCTGTTGAGAATAAATTTTGAAGTGAGGGATGCAGTTCAGTGAATGCCTAAAACAGTGTTCAAGCACACTTTTTTGACTGAAAAATCTTTCTCTAGTTCTGTTTGCTAGTATTTGCTGTAAATAACTAACAAGATGATTTGCAATAGGATACCTAATAGTCTTTTGCTGGTGGCTGTATAGAGTTTTACCAGTTACATGGGATTTCCAGTACAATGCTTCAGATAGTCTCCTGGGATTACCAATGCTGCTCAGATATGTCAGCATTTTATGCTTGTTGTTTAAATCAATACCTTTTCGCTTTTAGCCAAATCAAGATGTTTGTCTAAATGAAAGTAGAAAGGTTTTTACAGAATCATCGTAAATGATTAATTTTGACAGTGATTTTTCTTCACTACTGAACATTGTTTGCCTGCAAGTGTCTGGTATTAGTCTAAAGCATGTGCTATATCCCTGTCTTCAAGCTTTGTTTTCTTTAATGATCAAAAGGTTTCCCTGCCCTGTGCATTAACTGGACCAGCATTATTCAAAGGTGACTCCGTGTGTGTGTGTACACTTCTGTATTTAGTATGTATATACACACAATATTCAATTTATAGAAATGGTTTGCTTACTTTATGTTCAAAAGCAGTGCCTTGTGTTAAATCACACTTCATCCTCCTTAGTTTCACATGACTTAAGTACAAGCAATGAAACCTGGAGCTAATGCAGAAGAGATTTCCAGAAACATATAACCATGTAATGCCTATTCTGATACTTCTGCTTATGGTGAAATGGAGAAGATGAAGGAGAAATTTATTTTTAAATCTTTCTAACAAAACTGTTACTGATCTTCAGGCATTTGTCTGTTCAGTCTTTCCCTTACCAATTCTCAGCCAATGGACAAGGACATACTATATTTCTACTTTGTGATTCATTCCTCATAAAGTGATTTGTTCTTTTAGTGGCACTTGTTATTAATCAAGGTTTTTTCCCTCCATTAGAGTCATTGTTGGCTCAATCACTTCAGTATATATAATCACTAACTTTTTCCATTACACTAGTGAGTATGTGCTCTTATATGTCTGTCAAAGGGATGCCGTTACATTTAGTGTGATGCTTTGCAATTTCAGTGAGAACACTAATGGTTGAAGTGTGATTGCTTTTTTTTCCTCTCTCTCTCTCAAAAATAATAAAAAATAATAAAAAAAATTCAAGTTCCTCTCTGAGACAGAAGAGAGAAAAAGGATGGAAAGTTCCAAACTCAATTTATTTTTGTATCATTAAAACATTCCAAAGTACAAAGAAATACTCTTGCAGAATCAATCACTTCATAATGTATCTGCAGAGACACTTGACTTGTGTATCCTAAAGAGAGTGCTGAAAAGGCTAAAGCATCAATTTTGTACAATCACATGTGCACTTGCAAAGTACAGCACAAAAATTCTCACTCTCACAAATGAAATGGAGGAGAGAAAGGGAAGGTCTATGTAGATAAAACCTTTATTGACATGGGGTATTCTCTGTGCAGAAAAAGGTACAGTTTCTGTCTGGAACAAACAGAAAGATAGACAGATGTAAACTGTCATCAATTAGGTATTGATGATATATATTAATGGAAAAAATGCTTGTACTCCTAACACTTTGAGACCATTCTGACAGGCTACTTTAAAACCAAATCAAAGAAACAATGAAAAGAAAGTGTATATGTGACCACACAACTCTGTTTTCAAAATTGGACTTATGTTTTCTCTGAATTTTTCAATCACCTTTTTTTTCATTTTCCACTCATGACTTCAATTTGCCTTTCCAGACTTCACATACTGCCTGCTTTTTTTCCTACCAATTTTTATCTGAGGCTTACAGTTTTCATGCTATCATACAGTTAAATTCTGTCTTTATTCTTCTCCTGTTCTTCACGTTCCTTGGTAATTGTTTTGTAGATCTGATGAGAAATCTTCCATTCCCACAAATCCAAACATTATTAGTTTCATGAAGTGATTCTGCGCCATCACTGACTTTTACTGAATCTGATCCCAGCAGTCAAAGCATCTCCCAAAGTCCTGGTATAATTTGTCTTTATCTCTTAGCTCATTTAATCTACCCTGCTTACCCTTTGCGCGTTTTCCTCAATTAGGTTTTCACCTCTCAGCTTTACTTTTTTTTCCTGTACTATCCCGTGCTTCTGTATTGGCTGCCTCGCCTTTTTCCTCTCCTACCCTTTGGAGGACCCTTCAGAGCCATCTCTAATCCTTCTTACACATTCATCTACTCCATTATTGAGTCTCTATCCTGACTTGTTGGATAATAACAAGCTTTTTTGAAAGATCAGCTGTGTGGTTTTCAATCTCATGTACATCTACTGTAGCACCTTTTAGAAAAATGTTATGGGTCTCCTTACTTTTGTATCCTATCTTAAAAGTAGAAATTACAAATATTTTAAAACTATTATTACAAAAAAAAGAGTAGTATTAATCAAATGATATAATAATTCTCAAATTATTCAGATGCTTTTATTTATCTTGGATATGCACATCTGTCTTGAAAAAGTAGGACATTTGTTATAACTTGTATCTCCTAATACAGAGATTTAGGGTCTGATTCAGCTTTCAAACCCAGCATAATTAAGAATGGGAATTTGTCCCTTTACTCTTACTGTGATTCCCCTCCATCATGCAGCATTTTGGTTGACAATGATATCTTTGCTTGGTTCTCTATATGTCTGACAGGTCATTTCCAAATGACCAGCCAATTCCAAGGCACCAGCCCTCTCGCTGAGGGTGGCAGGCACTGTGTGCCCCAGTACCGCCACACTTCTGCCTCACTGCTCGCCTGTTGTGATGGAGATGTGGAGAGAGCAGCTGGGGCTGCTGTGTGCAGCACACACCACACTGCTGCCGAGGGCTCCTCTTTCCGCATAAACCACCTTGGATGTTGCTTCACTCACTCAGAAATAATTGTAACTATTGCTAGAATGTCACAACTAGTGCTGTTTACAACATTTTGAATGTGATGATTTAGTGCTATGATAATTTTTGATACAGTTAGGGTATCCTTTCTTAATACTGAGGCTGTTCTATTAGTGTATACTGGCTCATTGGATCCCATATCTACTTTATTTATACTCCTTCTCGGAAAGAAAAAAAAATAATCAAATGAAGCATTTGAGTACACATTTCATTTTGGTGCAGCATGGATCATTATGCTGTGTAACTACCATTTAGGAAATGGCTATTATAAAGAACCTGATGGGGCTTTGCCTTGGGAGGCTTATGAAAGCAGTTTGTTCTTCCAGAGGCACGCTTGCAGGACAGCTCACATCTGATCTGAGCTTAGGAATACAAGTGAAACCTTTGTCATCCATAAGGGTGATCCTGGCACCTGCCCCAAGTAGTCAGCTTGTTAGTGGGTGATTAGTGTTGGTTAGCAGAGGTATGATTGCCCTTGTTAGATAATGAGGGAACCTGAGGAACAAAACTTTGTGGATGAGTTAGAAAGCTGGACTAATTAGAAGGATGCTAATGTGGTTTAGGATGATACTACACTGTCTGGGTACCAATGGTTACAAATGCTGCAGTGGCTCCTGACTCACCTGGTTTTTAATGAAGACATTCTTAATAAAGAATGAAGTTTTTCTCCTGTAGAGATTTCCTTGATTTGGGGATGATTTCCTTGATTTACAGATGCAGCAAACCCTCTCCTGGTGGCCCTAATTGTTATCTATGCTACATATTCAGTTGTGTGACACAAAAGGCCTAGGCATCAAATCGGCACTTACTCAAAATAGTTATCTTTATTTTTTTAACGTGTTTAAAGCTTTTAATAACATTGTGAGAAAAGTAGAACCTATTTTGAGGTACATGATATTCTACGTGGTATAATTTATCTCTGTGTGGTTTCTACATAAGTTAATGAAGTTATTGAGTAATCACACCACATCCCTCGCAGCTTTGTTGGCTTCCTGCGTATCTGAAACAGGCAGTGATATATTAGATGCTATCTCTTACAGAAGAGGTGTGGAATATTTTAATAGCCATTGTGCAATTATATTTTGAGTTACACAACTAATGAGATTTATTGGTTTTCCTGTATTAGTTTTGTTTTCATTTATGTCTAGTTTGGCTTATATAAATCTGAACAATGCAGTGGTTTAATTGCCAACAGAAACCAGGCTGAAAGCCAGCTTTTAAGGAGTACTAGTCCAATGCCAAAAGTAATGTAGTGTATGAGTCTGCTGGGAGGAAAGGTGGATGCAGGAGGGAGTGTATGGGCCGTGGCTGTAAATTACGTGTTCTGTGTCTCCCTTTTGGAACACCTTGCTTTAACTACAAAAATTTTAGGGAACCTGACTTTTCTAGATTAATGCACTTTTATTGTTACTTTTTTTTTCCACTCAGTGTTATTCTAACAGTTGGGAGAAAGAATCTGATGATAACGCACTTTAAATAAAAGTAAAAAAAGTGAGCATAGGTGACTTGGGTTGGATAGGATTTTTGAGAAAACAGTTGTAGCTTCCAGCTGTAGGTAATGTAGTCAAATAGATGGTTTATAGTGGCAGACACTCTTCTTCTTTTTTCACTGCACTGTACTTGTAATTGTTCATTGAAGCCAGTAGTATCTTCCTGATAATTTTGTATCTTTATCCATGGTGAAGCCTTTCTGGAATATCAGAGCAAAAGTTTTATTGTGTTTTGTCTTATTTTAGTGGTCAGATGAGAAGACTGTTAAGCTACAGTATCATACATGAAGATCATTCCTGTGGCATTGCAGAAATAGTTGTCAAAGATGCTGTTCCCAAAAAGAACAAATTATCTCAGTGGAGACCTGCTGGGACAATTAAACTGAAGGGGGAAGTCATGTGTCAGTTGGATGTAAAAGACATATTCTCTTTAGAATAATCCAATATTTTCCAAAAGAACGCTTTGTTGCACAGCTATGTGCAGGAAGCTGTCGGACAGTTAGTCCAAATATACTACTCTTGTTAACTTCATTGCTTCATGTGAATGTTGGTTTGCCTGCTTTAGAAAATCAGCTGTAATTATGGTAATATGTGAAAACAATGTGGTCACACTTGGAGGAAAAAAAAAAACATGAAATAGCTCTTACATGGTATCACTACTAAATGAGATACAATTGTAATATACATGGACAGTGATATGCATACAGCAGATACAAATAATGGCCATTACTGTTGATCCCAGCCTGTGCCATACCTTAGTGTGCATGTGCAGCCATTCTTCCTGCAGTTGCTTGTCTTCTGCTTTAAGAATCGACTGGTTTTAGTCTTGGAAGTCTTTAGCCACTTCCCAAGTATTTCTTTGTCCTTTTCTTGCAGTTCGGCAGCCTCAGTCTTTTACGCCATGCAAAAAACAGTATCCTATTCCACTGAAGATGTATTCTTGGGACCAGTTTTAATTCCTGGAACACTACCTTATTTTTAGTTACAAATAATCAGGCATTACTCCATGTTGTAATATCCACCACCCTTTATGCACATTCCTCTTGTTTAAATGTTTTCATTTTCTTGCAAAACATCTACTCCTTTCTTCTGTGCCTGGTATGCAGCAGAAGTTCAGCAGAATGAACACTGGCAATCCGGTGCTCAATTTTTGATGCTCTCAAAAGGTCCAAATAAGGCAGATGGTACAGAGGTGCATCCTTGCTCCATACGTATGCAAATGGCCACTTCACTCTTGCCTAGAGTTTTTCTAGGCTTCTACCGAGTGAGGAATACAAGCACACTGAATGTGTGATTTGCATCCTTCCCAAATTCATTACCTTTCTTAAAATACTGAGCTGAATTTAGTGCTCAGTTTAAAAATGCTATTTCAGTAATTGTTTAAAGGCCAACTGGTGAGGCACTAAACAAAAGCTATCATGTTTGTAAAGCAAAAAGCATTTTCTGTAACAGCTTCTCGCTATTTGTGATGTGGTGGGGGATGGGAAGGCTTTGAAACCTACACTATGAATCATTCCCAGCATTTCATGCTACTGAAACGTGAATATTATTTTTAAATGTGCAACTATGCTATTAGAGCCTTCTGTGATTTAGAGAGAGCTTTCAGAATACTAAAAAGTCATTATTTACTTTCTTCCAGTCTATTAGTGCAGAACAATCCTCACACAGACTCTGCAGTGGCAGGGTTGATTGGTTCTCAGTGGACTTGTCTTTTTAATAGGAGAAAAGAGGCTCTTGCTGGTATTTCTGCTCCTGTCTGGAACATGACTTCTCTTGACAGCTAATTGTATTGCATTTGAACTGCCTCCCTGGTGTGACAAAGTATGTGTCCTCAACCTTTACATTAAATAAATGCCTACTCCTCCTATGTGCCAGAGCTTCCAGAGTTTACCAAACAAGTCCAAACAATAGTTACTAGGTGGTGTCATCGTCCTTTAGCTCAGCGAAGCCCCAACATTGTGAAGCTGGGAACACCTCTAAGGTCAGCAAAATTAGTCAGCTTTTTGGGGTCTTGTAATTTTTCCATTTCTACACTTCTTGCACATGCTCCTGGAGCTAGAAAATATTTACATGAAGGGGCTTGGATCCCTTTGTCTCCTAAAAATGGAGTGCTTAATGCGCTTTTTGTCTCATCCTTAATTCAACTTCAAAGATGCTCTTACATCGGGGTAGGGCAGGGCAATTATGTTCTCTTACATAGCTGCAATAAATGTGAACTGTGAAGGGTCTGCTGCAGTAGCTGTTGCTCTGCAGCTAGGAATGAGTGTAAGAGAAGTGCTGCAGAGGTTGTGTTTACATGCTGTTCCTTGTGATACTACTGCCAGTGGCTATTTATTGAACTTTAAATACACGTGTAGCTGCTACCTGACAGTAGTGTTATCTGGAATGGTGAGACAGAGCAAGTCAAGCGCTGTAAGATAATACAGATTCTGGTTGTATTAAACTTTTTTTTTCTAAAATAATTAAAATATATTTCCACTTGTGTTTAATAAACTGATTTCCGTTTAAAACTCGCAAAATTGTTGACTGCACATGTGACAACAGCAACAAAAACCCCATTCAGTGTCTGTTTAGAGTGCTGTGGTTATGAAGTGGCGATATCTGTTAGCTTCTTTTTGGGATGGCTCATAAATATTAACTATGGTTCAGATCATCTCTGAAATTATTCAGTGAGAAGGGGTGTAAGGGAGAACTGGTCTTTTTTCAAGTGCTTCAAAGACTTGGAGAATATTTCAAGGATACTGGTTCGTTTTACATTACACTAGCTCAACCGTGTGATTGCATCACACAGGGTAGTGCTGTTCCATCCCCTTGGATAAAGCCCAGGGTCATTCCACTAGTGTCAGTTTTAATGACAAGTACAGTTTAGGCAAGTCTAAGGATCCATCTTTACTCTTTCTTTATCACTTACTTGTAAATGCTTCATGGGTTCTTCAAAAGAACCTACATATGTCAGATTTCTGGAGGACAACTGGAGAAGCGCACGCAACTGAGATAGCAGCACAACCAGGTTTACAAGGCTCCTTGATACTTGAGCATCCTACATCCTGGTTGCATAAAGGTATGTATGAATCCTGCCCCTCCCGTGTGAGAGCATGTTCAGGATTTTTCATGCCACTCTGTGGCATCCCAATGTCCCACTCAAGTAAAATTTACCCTCCGGGGACAAAAGGCTCTTGAAGGCAGCTAGAATGAGAAAGCTGTGGGAAAGTACTGACACCAAGGTCCAGATTGTAGAAAGGCTGAAATCCTGCAGGGAGTCACCTAACTGTGCACTTCTGTGTCCTCCTTCAATCTGACAGCAAAGCAAACAACCAGCTTTTGTAGCACCACATTATCTCAATGTGTGCATAACTTTTAATGAACGGAATAAAATGTGACAATATAATTTTGGGTTTAACTATGGAAGAGAGACATGTGAGTTTAAGTTTTGATCTGGATGATAAATGGGGCATTTTTCAATCCGATTTTTCATGGTTTGAGTGAGAGTTATGTGGTTAAAAATGATTTCAACAAACAACGTAAAATTGGTGGTGGCCATTTATAATATGAACGACTAACAATTGAATAATATCTAGTTTATTTTCTCCGGGGTATAGTATCTAGTTTATGAATGTAGTTGTACTTCATAAATCATTCTCAAGAGCAAAAGGAAGAAAAATGAAAAATCCATTTTCCTTCAACCCCTTGGGTCTTTATTTAATTTTTAATGAAATAGAGAGGATACTTCATCAATGGCAACAATAGAGCATTTCCAGCACATATCTTTGCGAAAACAAACAGAACAAAATCTTAAACCACCAGCACTAAAAATCCCCAACCCACAGCCCAAAACAAATAAAGCAAAGCAGCTGCCTTGAGACACAAAACGGATTTAAAATCAAATGGATTTTTGAAGCATTTAAAGATTTGACAGTTACTTAATTTAGCTGTGAGATGTTCTTGTATAACATACAGCAGAATACAGACAGTCAATATTGAGCATTTACATGATTTATTTTTTATTTTTTTAAGGGCATAATACTTTTTTCACAGCACAAGTTTATCAAGACTATTTGCTTTCTGGTTCTGGCTCACATGACACTGGGAGCTCTGGGATCAGAACAGCTCTGCCTTGAATGTGATATTTGTCCTTCTGTTATGTTAGACATTGGCTATAAAGCTGTGTTTGTCATAGGACAGTGTCACTCAAAATCCAAGTAACTGAATTCTGTTAAGTAAAATAGTGTGATGTGTTAATATAGTGTGAGATCAGAAAAAGATTTTTCTCCTGTTCATTTTAGAGTGATTTCATAGTGTGAGGCACAATAGCATCATGAGATAATCTAATGTAGCCTCTTGTGTATCACAGGCCATTTTACTTTATGCATGTACCCTTGTCTTTTAAACTGATATTACTGAGATAAACCTCCATCTAATTTTGATTTGAAGACATCTAGAGGAAAAAAAAAAGGTGGTGATGTTTTCAGGGTGATGGTATCAGTGTTTTATTCCAAAGATAAATTACCCTTAAAGTGTGTGCCTTGCTTCCGGGTCCCAATTGTCCATTCGGCGTTTCTTGCAGGATAATGCTTTGCTGCCGGATTTATGTTCTGTTCAATTTTACTGTTTTTAATTAGATGGAGACTTAGATGCTCTGGTCAACTGTTAGTCCTTTCCTTTGTAAATGTTCATGGTTTGATATTTACCTCGTTTTATCAAATTATTTGTTCTCTTAAAAATGAATGCCAGGAGCAGATCCACTTGTTTGGTATCTGTCCTGCTCTATTTCATCTAGTAGTATAGGGAAATTTTTTGTGACTTTTTTGGCAGAAATTAGAAAGTCTTCTTGCTTGGGTTTCAGCAGTAAAACTACTCATGCCATGTAGTCATTGTATAGTTATTTTGTTTGCAGTGACCTTGGTCTGGTGCCAAAAATGCATATCATCTCCACCTTTAGGAAGAAAACTCTGAGTCCATACAGCGAGTGTACTGTCAGTTGGAAGATGGAAAAGCTCTTAGTCTCAGACTAATGGAATGTATTTCTAAGAAATATTTCTATTATATCTATTATGAACTTGATTCAGATTGTGATCATCTAGTAGGTTTCTAGTAACTCTTTGAGAAAGCAGGTGAGGAATTGTGATCATCTAGTAGGTTTCTAGTAACTCTTTGAGAAAGCAGGTGAGGAATTTAGATCATCTCAGTGTGTTGGACTCAGTCACCTTTATATATTATTGCATTTTAAAGATCCATTGCAAGAATAAAAATTTGAACACGATTTACATTAAAGAACAATATATAACTCAGTCAAAGCTAATTCCCATCTTTAGCTGTATGCTATTGTATTAAATATTATATTTAAATATTTCAGCAGGTACTTTGCATACTGCCTGAACTGTGACATGTAGAACAACTGCTTTGGAGTGGTAGTGCATTTGCTGCTCTTTCATTTACCAAGGCTCTAGTACTACTGCTTGCTTTTGTTTTCCTGTAGTTGCTAGAACACATCATTTACTTCCCTGTCCGAACAGGCTTCCCATAATTTGTTGCTCTGTGTGGTATTATCATGATGCTACTGACAGTTGTATGTAGATGCTGCATATTCAGTTGTTTATACATTTGCTACACACAGGACAGTCCGTGGGAAGTACTGAGCATCAGCTCTCAAATGGCATTTGAAATCTTCATGCAGAGTTCAGAATTCAGTCCTTGTCATGCCTCGCCAGCAAAATGACTTTCTGCATAGGAAGCCTAAGCATTCTTTACACCCTTTAGCAGTTGAAACTCTCCTAATGGTGGGGTTTTTTCCCCCATGTACTGTGATTACTTGTTTTGCTGCCTTAGATGGCAGTTATGCTAAATTTTTATGGCCTCATGTGCTCATGCCTCATTTATTGATTTATTTTTCTTCTATTTGCTTACTGAACAGATTTATTATCTTTGCATTAAATAATTCTTTTGAGATATCTATTTAATTCCACAGAAGCTTCTTCTTTTTTTTAATATTCTGCAAGTTTTCAGTTCTACTACTCACATATAGAATGTTGCTAGCAATCTGCATGGTTTCTTTAAAAAAAAAAAAGAAACAGTAAGAATTTGAAGATACTCAGCAAGGGGAAAAAAACAGTTTGTAAAATAATTTTTCAATTTAGACGTTTTTCTTTAAAGGATACTTGCTATATGACATTTTTTTCCCAGACTAAAAATTCTAGCATTGCATATGATTCTTGGTAGGCATTTGCAGAGGAGCTCTGTCAAGGTGTTTGGTGTTCTGAGGAGCTCAGCTCACATATTATTCCTGTAGATACTTAGACTTTAAAAAATAACTAAGCACTGTGCAACTGCAGGTTATTCTCACTCTAGTAAGATTTGGTTATGAGCATGCGTCAAGCCTCTGCTCTGAAGCTGCTGAGATGGGTTAATAGTACAAAGCAAACAGCCATTTTGCAGAATGAAACAAAAAACCCTCTTGGAATTCTAAGTACAAATCTTCCACCAGTAGGTTAAGCAGTTCTTGAATGCTTTCACCGTACAATCGGACCACTTATTAGGTGATGCTTACATTGGAAGAGTAGCTAATTAATAAGAGAGAAGGTAATTTCTAAGGAGTACTCTATAGTTCAGACTGGCCTGCTTTTATAACTTGTAGTTTTGAGGATATTTGTCACATTTTTCTCTATGGTTTTTGTACAAATATTCAAACTGCAAATAATCCTGTTGTCATCTGAAATACATGTTAACCTTAATATTAACATTGGGAATAGTCTTAGCATGGTAAAAAACAGATGAGATGTGAACATATTCCCTAGCAACAGTGCAGATATTGAGTTACATGAGCAATTGGATACCAGTCTTATCATAGATATTACATTTCTCTGTATCGCTGAACATCAGCTAATTAAAAAGTGCATTTAGCCAGAGGAATTATTTTTATGAATTCACAAATACGCTTTAAGCAAGTACAAAGAAAAAGTAATAAAGCTTAATTTACTTATGAACACTCTACCCCATCTGCTGTATACCTATATATCAGCATTAAGATTAGCCAGCATTACTGCAGCATGCATTTTCTCAAAATATGTCCAGATCATTAAAAATAGAGAACTAAATTCTCATCTTCCCTAGAACATGTCTGTGAGAAACAAATTCAGATGGTGATGAAATAATTGTTTAATTTCCAAAGAGCAGTATTTAATGTGATGGCATTCAGACATGCTTTCATTCATTCATTCATGGATGGAATTAAAGAAGCTTCTTATCTTTCTGTTGATGCATAAAGCTTCTGCCACATCCATTCCTGTGGACAAGCGATTCTCCTAGATAATGAAGATGATTTTCTTATCTTCTCCAAAAGGAAGAATAGGAACAGAATGAAGACTTTTCTTTCCTAGCTTCCAATGTGTCTACAGTTGTGTGAAATTATTCTTGAGAATATACTTAAAATGTGTAGATATGAACCTTAAAAGGTGGATTCAGAATGACTTATGTGACCACACATCATATAGACAGAGCTGTGTAAATAATTCCATTTATTTGATTCTGTTTCAGTTCTTAGTCTTAAAATTTTCAGAAAAACAGCTAGAGCAAAACAGTATTTTTGTTTCATGTATTTCTACTAAGTGCAAGTCTGCATCAAAGTTTACTTTCAAGTAAAAATAACAATGCTTAGATTGAAAATAAAGGGAAAAAACCCAACAGCAAAAACCATAACAACCCCCCAAACCTCTTCTAATACGTCTGTATTCTGCTCTTTGTATAGTAGTAAATCACTAGTGAAACTGAGTGAGAAGCTTATATAACTCAAGGACACATTTTAGGTATTTTTTCCTCCACCTCCCAACCCAGTCATACTCTGTTACATGGGATATAATCTTCAGTCCCAGCAAGGCCTGATAGGTGTTTGGAATCTTTAGCAGAAAATCAGGAAGTGAAGTTTTAAAATCCTCTCCTTGAGCATATTGCCTTGAACAGGTGTTTGCTGTCGATTGCCAGAAAGACAAATTATTCATTGGTCGTACAGCCATCCATATGCAGTGCGGCATAGCGCCCTGGCACATGTCAGGAGAAAGTCCCAGCCCCTCTCCAACCAGACAGTTGCTGCTGGTGATAAGCCATCCTCTCCTGAAGATGCCAGGAAAATGATACAATGGCTTTGCACCCTTGGCTTTTCTGCTTTATTTTGAAGCGCTGGAGTGGTTCTCTATTTAGCTATTCTTGGCTTCCTTAGCCTCTTAAAATAACACATTTGATGGATGCATGTCATCCATACAATTCCAGCTTTCCATTGAGGCTTAAGATGCTTTAAGCATGTGTGAAATTAACCACTAGTACTGTACTCATTTATGTTCATGCTCTGCTCCCTATATACATCTTCAGCTTCTGCTTACCTTTTGTCAGTCATTACAAACATAAAAACCACTGCTGTGCATTGTTGACTTGCACTCACCTACCAAGTAATTTTATTGACAGTATCCCCTTTGTATCCTGACTTGCAAATATCTGATGTGGGGAGACAACCCCCCTTTCACAGCTCTGCCAGTAGAGCTCATGTTTAGCAGTACCATGTTGGTATCCTGCATTTTGCACGATTTATTGGCTGAACTACATTTTACATGATGTATTCAGAAATGTATGACAAGGAAAGCAGAAACAAATGATTTACTGCAAAGAATTTAGGAGATATTTTTATAAATTCCTTGTTCTTCTGGAGTGTGTTTACTGTACAAGACACAACATCACTGCTGGGAGATCATCTGTGGTACTGAGAACATTTGTGTTGTATGTTTGAGTTGGACAGATGAATATTGATTCAATACATAGAACTAATTCTATAGGTCTTTGATAGGGGATTTTAAAGTCTGTTTTGCCTTATGAATGCAGGACTAATTTTCATGAAATTTTCCAAACACAGCTGAGATTATACAGCTGTGTGAGACTTCTTAGAGGGTGTACAGTCAGCACATTGTCGTGGATATTAATTTAAAGACTGTATTCAAATATGGTCCTTTGAGCTGTCCATGTACCAGACATACCTCCCAGTGCAGGTTTTGTCCACTAAACCTCATGATTCTTGCAGAACTGTAGACTGTAATGTTCTCGTGACTTTTCTATTGTAAAAGATCATTCCTAAGTGTCTTCAAGTGTATACTACTTTTCTACTTTAAATGAAAAAAACCACCCATAATGCAAAAAAAAAACCCAAACCACAAAACCAAATCCCTGCTGCTTTCCAATAATTTCTTATTCTCTGAGCTCTTACCTGACAGGTTTTGCATTATTTAGCATTTTTTTAAATTTGATATGAAACATTTCTTTAAGAAACAAATGTTTCTCTTTTCATATTTTTCAACTGAGTCAAAAAATTGCACAATTTCATGTAAGAAGAATCAAGACATCACTGAACTGTTTTCCATTCTACACATGAGATCACTGAATTTTTAGCCTTTCCTTATTTCATGGAAGAGAGGAAGATGGTGAGGAGTGCTCTAAAACACCAGGGACTGGAATCGCAGCTTTTGTATGTGAGCGAACGGTAGGTCAGCAATAGGCAGACAGCACAGAGATGGTGGAAAATTGACAACTTCCACAAGCAAAGCTGCAGCTCAAATGCATTGAGAGGAAAGGATTTCACCTTTGTCTTTCATTTTCTTTTTGATGGTGTTGAACATTTGTTCAGTGGAGGATGTAGTCAAAAAAGTTTGTTGTCTCTTCATTGGGAGAACAAGGGAAGGAAAGAATGCTTTGAGGAGTGATTTTTCATTGCCCAGAGGGTCTATATTTGAAGTAACATAACTACATGTAAAATCAAAATTCTTGAAAACCATACCAATGTAAACAACCTTTGTTTCATCATTGCTTCCTGGGTTTATCCTGTCTTTTACACTGTTATGATTCATTTTGGGGTTATGCATCATGCTTGGATTTCAGATTTTTTTTACTTGTTTTCTTGCTTTCAAGTATTTTTTCTAATATCCATAATACTTAATCCCATATAAAAATCTGAATCCTGATAACCCAGAGCCAAAACTATAACTGTGCACAGTGAAACACTTTGGAGGATTTGCTGGTAGAAACATCGTGTTAGGCTTTCCTAGGTTCTTATATTTTTACCCTTGTACTGATCTGGGATAGATCTTTTAAATTCTTCTTGATTGTAGAGGAATAACAACTGCATTGTTGAAAACAAATGAAGTGAGCATCTGCTGTATGTTTTGGAGACTATTATTAGCACATGTTGCTATATTTAAGGAGCCAGGTTCAGAAAAGCATTAATACATACTTGTTACCACCTTAGCAGCACACCTGAAACTTACTGTGAGCAAAACTTTTATTAATGCAATAACTTTATGCTAGTAAATTATCAGAAGAAAAACCATTAGGGCATAAAAATCTATCCTTTTATTGTAGATTATTAAAATAGCACAATTATTACCAGTCAGTAAAAGACTTCCAGACACTCAGAGAGACAGAATCACTTCGTTTGTGAGGGACACTCTGGTGCTGACTTGTGCTTGAGGTAGGTTATGGTTTGTTGTGGGGTCCTGTTTGTCTCTGCAGAAGTGTCTGGCTGCATCTCTGTTCTCCCATTACATAGTTAGAGATGGCAATAAAGTCTCTCCTTTGTCCCTTTTCTCAGGCTGAAGAAAGACAGCTTTTGTCATAAACAGTGTGCTTCATCCAGCTCATCATGTTTGTGGTCCTTTGCAGGACCTCATTCCAGTACTCCTATGTCTTTTTGTAGTGGGAGACACAAAACAATATGCAGCACTTGAAAAATGATCTCTCAAGACCAGAACAGAGGAGAAGGATCACTTCTCTCAGGGTTCTGGCTGTGTTCTTGCTAATTAACCCCAGAATGCAGTTTGGCCCATTTTTGCTTCAAGGGCAATTCCTTTCTGGCTGTAGTTCAAGTTGTCTACCAGCACCTGTAAAAATAGGAGTAAAAAATAGGAGCAGGATGATAACAATTTTTTATTAATATTTATTTTTAAATGTGAATTATATCAGATGCTGATGGTCAACATATTTAAACAGATAACCAAATATAATGCTCCAAGAGGTCAAGTTTCTACATATATATATATATATATATATGTATTAATTTCAACCCTGAGGCAGGATTTTAAGGCATCATGTGTTTATTTTGTGGTAGTGCTTCAAAACCATTTTCTTCTTAGCTAGTGTATTTTATTAGGGCATCCAGTTGTTTCCAGAAGATGTGTGCATTTCTGCACCAGTGTAAAACAGATATCTTCTGAAAAGCCCAGAAAACAAAGATGTTGTTTTTTTCCTTTAAAGACCTTTGAAATCTGGACACAGTTGGTTTGTATGTAGATCAGAGAATAGATTTCAAATGCAAGAACTTCTGAGATAACAACGTGATCACTCCTGTGATCCCATTTTCAGAGCTTAGCTTAGCCAGTGCATATTCATTTGCAAGCCACTCCCCAGAGGTACCTAAATAGACAGATTTTTATGAAAGAGATATTTTTACTGGGTCAGCTTCTTATAAATGTGTATTTACAATTAGGACAGTGATATTTTCCTTTACATACTGTTGCTCACTTTCATTTCCTATCTTTTAAACAGTTTCCTGTATCTCTGAATTTTTCAGTAGACTTTATTCAGACCATCTTTTATTAACTTTTATGAATGACATTGTACAAATAGAGCCTATAGTTTAGTGCTTGTTTCCACAAACCTTTTATTTTGAATGAAATTCTAGAGTCTTATTCAACTTAATGTTCATTCAGCTCCAGAATTGCTACTACTCTGTTATCTTGCAGATGAGAATCAGGATGTAATCGGTTAATTGACCTTGGCTTCATAGCCACTTTCATCTAGTAACAGATACTTAAATGTGGAGGCAGTTGTCTCTGTCCTTCACACATTGGCCTTTAGTTCTCTTCACTAATATCTTTGGTCATTTAATAATGTATTTTACAGCAAGGTCAGGTTAAGAGGAGCTTTTATAGGCCAATATTTTACAGGGAATTGGTGAACCAAAAACTGTAATTATGCACAAGAAATAATCCTTTGAATAATTAGTGATGATTAACTTGATGTTATCATTGAGACAGGTTATATGGATTTGATATAAGAGGAGTTAGAAAGCAACTCGCCAAACTTATGGCAAGTAAATGTTATATATTTCATAAAGCTCTCTCATTTACCATCTTCTATCTAGACAATTTAAGTACAGCACTGATTGTGGTTTTACATTCATAGTGAAATCGGAAAATTTACATATTTATGGTAAGTCTTGCTTGACAGTACACCAGTGAGCTCAGAAAGTAAAGAGCCTATTGTCAGTCAACTAGATGAATAGATGAGTGTTAACAGTGCTTAAAAATTGTGATATGATTAAGTATTTTACATAAAATTGTAATTAATTTGAAATCAGTTTGATACTGTGAAACATAACATGGTTACATAAGGTTTCTATCATGTTGCAACTGCCAAACAGCATTGAGAACATTGTGTGAAGAACCAAATTCCTTATAATTGAAACAAATAACATCATCCTTCCAAAGAAAAAAGTGAAAAAAAAAAAGTTGCTAACTACAAAAGGAAGAGGAAGAAGCCAGACAGAATCTTTGTGAAAAGAGCTGTATTGTGACTGAAATATGCAACTTGTCATTTCCGATTAATCCCAAAATACGTGTTCCGAGTCCTCCCACACCTAGGAGTGATGTACTGGGGATATGGGAGAAGTTTGGGAGGAGGGCCTAAAAGTGCTCTTGAAAAGATTGGAATTGTAATGATGTCTAAAAAGAAGTTATCTAAAATAGTTCAAGTTGAAGGTAAATGTGTTTTACAAAATAAATTTTCATGTGTGCCACAGACCATTTGGACAAATGGCAGGAAAAGGATCAGAAGGAATTGTGTTGATATTCTAGCTTTCTAAATAAAATCAAAAGACTAAAATAACAACCAGAATTTACATTTGCAAAATACTTTCTGTCCATTATGATTCATCTCCTGGAAATAATAGGCATAAGTCCCAAATTACCCCAACATTATTCAGAGCAAAGGTTCAAAATAATTCTTGGGATAAGATATCCCAAGAATGTTTTGAAAATGTCAGTCCATAAAGTGTTCTGAGGTGTCTCTCAGTCTTTCCTTTGGGAACTGTTTTATTTCATACAGAACATATAAATTTTCATTAGAAAAGGGACCAGATCCCATGTGTCACATCTTTGGGGAGACTGGTCTAATTAGCTGTTGTATTCAACTTCTCCACCAGCTCTGTCTTCAACTTTCTTAACCAGACTGGCTTTCACAGGAGGATTTTTCTAGGTTTATAGGCCTCAGACCATGAAACATATTCCCTTCCCAGCTGGCTTCAGCTCACATCCGATCTACTCTCACAGGGGCTGTTTACTAAAATAGTACTGTAAGGTAGCTACTGATTATTTTGGTAAAATTGCTCTATAAACTGTCTGCAATTTCAGTCTCTACTTATTTTTAAGCATGTTATGTACTTCTAAAATGATAAATACTCAATAAATGAATTCAGTATATTTATAATTGCTTATTCAATTCCTTTAAAAATGCAAATTCGCCTGGCACAAAATTAAAATGAATAAATTTAATAAATGCTACACCTTTAATTTGAATAAAAGTCAAAATAGTCTGTAGCACTCATACCAGACAATATATATTATTTTCACAGAGCAGAATAATTAATGAGTTTTTAAAGCTAGTGCTGATTAAAAGAAATTCACCTCATTCAATTTAATAAAAGTAGCTAATTTGAATAAAGTTAGTGTATTAAAATTTGCTGTACATGACAACTGTTCTCATTTCAGAATGCACCCTACCACCTCTATTTGATTAGATTTCTTATTATAAGTTCCGAAAAGGTTAATGAATACCTTCACAAAGCAGCTCAGGTTCTATAATTGGGTGTAATAAGCCAATATGGTGATGGGCTTCTTTCTTGGTGTAAATGTAATGAGAGATCTTTTACATGTTATAGAAACACACCAAGAAGTGTAAAGAAGAATACCTTTCATTCCTGGTTTACAGATATGGTATAGAAATTGTTTCATTTGCTACTTGATGTAAGCAATTAACAAAGCTGTCTGCAGCTTTGTATTCCATATCTGTGGGCACATACCTCAAAGGCAATTACTTTTCTCTCCTGTAAGTGGACATGGAAAACCTCAGTTACATGAGCCAAACCCTGTAAAAAGGTGTCTCCTGAACTCATCTTTCCTGAAACCCAGTTATGCTTTGGGTTTCTACTGCAGGATTTCAGATTGCCTTCAAAGGGAATTTTTGCCTTTCACACTGGACTGTTGTTTTGCTAAGATAAAAATGAGAGTCTGGTTATCTTTCCTCATGCTTGGAATCCCCAAAGAATCCATTTTCTTGATCGTTCTGGGAACTCATCTCTGAATGTGGTACTTAGAGTAGTAATCCTTGAATACATATGATGAACTATACAGAACAGTACAGCTTGCCTATATAATGCTTCTATACTGAACTTTTTTAAATCAAGTATCACTGACTGATGTGTCCTGGCATTGCCTTTGGTCATCTCATTCCTCATCATGTAGTACCCAATGCTTTATACTTTTATATTTTCTATTTCATGATCTTTCAACTCTAGTAGGTGCTTTTCTTAATAGTCTACAATTTTCTAGCCTTGCTTTTTTTTGCACTACTGAACTGTGTTACATGAGTCCTCAAGGATTTTGTATGATATCGTGGGCTTTTACTGCATTGATGAAACCTTTGGTTTTTTTTTTTTTCATCAGCAAATTTGGCAAGAACATTGGTTATTTTCTTTAAAGAATTCTTTAACAGTGATGATCTTTTACAAGATGGGTCCAAAACTTATATTTGAGGAATAAAAACTTCTTAACTTTCTCTAAGCCCAGTTTCTTTCTTTTGTGACTCCATTTTTCCTTTCTAGCTGTAACTATTACTTGATATATCTCTGGAACATTTGCTAATATTGTTGTGATGCTTCATATTAAATACTTTACTGAAATATAGATCAATAGCAGTTACTATATTTCCTTTGTCTCTTATGGAATTAGTGTGGTTTAGTGATAGAAATGCCTTGTGTGCAATAAACAGTGAAGGTAATTACAGTTGGAGAGGAATGGGAGGCACAGGCAAGGTGAATGGACTGAGGCAAATTATCATATTGAATGACTGAATTTAGATATGAACCAGGTTTTAACTTCTTATTTCCAAGTAAAATTTTGTGTTTTCCTATCTTCATACTGAAGTAACTATACACTGTAAATTAATGATTAATATAAACTTGGGCAGGTGGAGGAAGGGGGAGATGAGACTGTATATCTAAATGTTGCTTTGGCATAAATGCCATAATGTAGGTGGAAAATGGAAGGAAGTTCTCTTTCAGGCTACTTGTGAGATCTTTCTTTAAGGAAATATTAGCTCTTTATCCATAGCCTATCTTCAGCTAGCATTCGGTGTTTTTTTAGGTTTTTTGGCTCATCTTGAAATTTTGTCAAAAGGACACCAAGCAACTGGAATTACAGTTACTGCTCCACATTTATCTAAATCATGTGGCTGTACAAAGTAGGTATCTTTATAATGACTGTAATATCCGTACATATACCTAATCATAGAATGGATGAGGCTGAAGGCACCTCTAGAGGTCATCTTGTCCAACCTGCCAGCTCAGGCAGGTCCTTTTAGAAATGATTAGCCAGGGCCATATCCAGATAGAAATATATCCATGCAGGGATATTCTACAACCTCTCATTAAAAATAGGTAGTACTAGTGCAAACAGTCCATTACTGTGTATTGTGTGATTTGCATGCAAATATATAAACTTGCATTCAAGAAGACTGCATCTAGACAAAATAGTTTTTCAAAGTCTAGCTTAATAAGTCTGCAGAATAGTTTTAAACTAACTTTCTTATGATTTAGAGAAATATTTTTAATATCATAGGTGCTTTAGTGTTATCAAAGGAACCTTCCAATTTAAATTTGGCATTTGTCTATGTATATATGTTGCAGAAAGGGAAAATTAAAACACGAACATGTATAGTATAGCCATCCGTTTCTCTAATACCTGCTTCTCCTGGCTGAGTTAAGCTGTAGAATTTGATTGAAGTGCCTTTACATCTGTGCATTTAGTATAATGCTCATTCTTGTGTATAGAATGTCAGAGATCATTCTAACTAGAGTCTGTTCCAAGGAAAATTCGTTCCAGTAGCACCAACTCAAAGCCTTATATAAAAAGGTGGACATAGGTTTGACCCAAAGAACTTGCTTGTTACAAATGAGCATAAAGTATATTGTATCCATAACACTGTGTCTATTTGAAATCTGAGTGTTAAGTACATCGCTTTAAATAGATGACTCGGTTTTTCGTGATTGTGAGGGACTGAATTAATAGTTTATTCCTTCTGCATGTCTTCATTTTCAAATTTTGTTCTCTTTAACTGTAAAAGTTATTTATATGTAGCTTAGCTTTACATGAATTTAAGCCTGTTTCTGTCAGCTACTTTTCAGTTGGCGTAAATAGTGATTCTTTCCTAAGCCAGTGAACCCATGAATATTTGCATCAGGTTGTCATGTGCTTGAATAATGTGTTAGTAGCTGGGAGTGACCATGTAGGGAAAATGTGTACAAACAAAGTTGAATGAGTTCTAGCCACATGTTTTTGAACGGACCTCTCAGGCTAGAAAACAAATTTGCATTCCTAGTCTACTGTTTCTCACTGTTACCAGCAAAAATGCAACCATTTCATATCAGTAAGATATATGGAATGAGTATGAAATGTGAGAAAAAGCAGCAAGAAGCTGCATCTATCACCTTCCAATCCATCTGGATTTTAATGAAAACTGCTAGTTTATGATGATGAAAATACATAAGAAGCTAAATTCTTTCATTCCCATTCAATGTTCTTTTTTTTTTCTTTTACTTTTAAAAGCAGCATAAACATAGAGGCAACTTAAAGTCCTTGACATATTGGTAAAATAAGAATTTTTCTCAGCATTAGATTTAGCCTTCCTTTCTTTGCTATTTGTCTTGTATGCTTACACACAGAGCATATAAATGTTGTTTAAGAAACATAGCAATCAACCAACACTAATTTAAAAAATATTTGGGGTTACAAAAAATTAATTTGAATATGAAAACATCTATAGGACACTTCTGAGCTCCACTTGTTAAATCATCACCAGAAAAAAAGGCCTTATTGTGTCATAGTAGGTAGAAGTGACACATGGAGTGATGAACTAATTTGCCCTATCATGAGTGCTTTCAACAGAGTCAATAATAGACATTATAGCCTATCATAATCAGTTAGCAGGAGATGAAAACAAATAAATAAATAAAAAAACAAAAATAAAACCACCAAAATTCGTTCACTGTCTGGTTTTGAAGAAATATTTTTATTTGGGTATATACCTACTTCTTCACTTCACTGGCTGATAGAGATCCAAGGACTCAGTCATGTGATTCACCTAGAGGATTCATTGTTTTTTGTTTTCCTAATTAGAGTGCCCAAGTAATTTATTTTAATGTGGGACCACACATTCCTCCTTTCCAATGCACACTACCTGTACTATTTGCAAGGAAAATTTGAGTATTCTTTTTTTCCTTGATATTTAGCTGATACCTTTCCATAAAATGTAGATGCTTTTTTGTGGTGAGACATATTGCAAGTAATAGCACAGCAGCAGCAAACTGACACAAAGTATAATGGAAAGTTAATGGGAGGATACTCTGGCTACTGCTAGGCAAGCTCATGTCAGAGGGATTACAATAACCAGTATTATTTCTATTATCCAAGGCCTGTTATGATCCTCTGAGTGCAACTGTGCTTTAAAAGTAGGGATGGGATGTTGTATTGAAAAATTACTGTAATAGAGGACTATAGAGTTCAGTGTAATTTTGAATGATTACAGCACTGTTTCTATACTACTTTTAAAAATCATGGCCCCACAAAGGTTTGTGACATTTCAGCATTGTATTTAGAGTAGAAGAGTATCCATCAATCTTCCACTAAAATGGCATGAGCAGGACATGGTTTGCTGTTATATACAGATTCCCAAAGAGTTTAAGGAAGATTGAAAGATGATGGTAAAATGGTGACAATTCAGTTTAGGACAATGAAGTAGTTGTGTTCCTCCCATGTTTATGCATGCATTTTCTGTAGATAAAAAGTAGGCATTTGACCTTCTAAATCTAGTTGCTAGTTTAGTATATTCACTGATTCCTCATTTACTTCTGCTTGCACATCATCCCTTACCTGCTTACTAAATAAACAAGGAGACTTCAGGTGCATTCCTTTTCAGGTACTGTAAGTAACCAGTTTAAAAAAATTTACAATAGGTTAGTTCTGTGTATAAAAAAGGTCTCATTGCATAGTGAAATTATTCAGTTGGCCATGATGGTAAATCAAAAGCCATGGCCTGCAAATTCATTGCACTTGAGACTAAACAATTCTGTTTCAGCTGATCCATTCTAGTAATCCCTTTCTGCAATCACAGATGAAACAAATGTCATCTGAAACATCAATAGATTTGCGTGTTGCTTTAAAAACTCTACAGGAGGAATAAATGAGTGAAGTACTTAAAAAAAAAAAAGGCAAAAATTATATTTTAATAGGAAACTGAAAGAAGCTAAAAATGGATTGAAGACTAAAGGTGAAAGTTCACAATCAACTTCGCCACTCTTAAACTAAAAAAAAAATTAAAAATAAATTACAAACCCTTATCAAAAAATGTGCTATATATTCCTAAGATACTCATCTAAACTCACCTGAACTTTTTCCTCCGTAAAACTGTATCAGGAAGATCAGAGATCAAAACATAAAAAAGTATTAAGGTACTTAAACTTGTTTTCTGCCAAGTGATTTAAACTGAACTGATAAGGCATTAATCATCTGTAATCCCAAACAATGCCCTTGAAATGATCATGATGAGTTAACAGCTAGTAGGAAGAGTTTAATATCTGTATTGACACAGTTTGGGATTTTAGCCTTTGCCTAAGGCTAACTCATGGTCACACCATGAATTGGTGTCACTGGGTAGAGGTTGTTATGTATGTCAGTATTGCTCTCTGCAGTGTGTTCATTTCCAGTGTCCACAATTCAGGATGAATGTTAAAAATGTAAAACACCTCAGTGTGTTGAATGAAGAATGATTAAAGAGAAAGATTAAAGAGAAAATGCAGTTCATGGAGAAGACATTCAAGAATCTTAAGTTTTGAAGTGTTTATCAAATACAAGATGTTGATGACATTTTTCCCTAAATGTCAGTATAGTAGAAAGTGCCTAACAGATGTGCCTTCAATCTAGCAGAGAAAGTTCTAAAAATATATATTAAAAATGTCTTCTAAGTGGCTTAAGAAGATCGATACATTTAGTGCAGAGATGAGATGACATTAAACAGTGATAATGAGCTATTTGAAAAATTATCAATAGATACTCTTTTAGTTTTGTCTATATTTTTTCCTATAAGAAATGTTATTTTAAAATAAAAATTTGCTATTAGTGTTAAGAAAAAAAAGTAGACGTTTAACACATTTTTTTCTTGTCAAGTGAATATTGCCTGTTTATGTACACCTTCAGGAAGACTGATTATTTAATAAAATGAGTCTTCCGTTGTTTGCTCTCCACAGACTCTAAAGTTAGGAAAGGCCATCAATTCTTTGGTGATTCCCTGTTCTATTCCTGAGTTCCTGACCTTCCCCCCCCCCCAATAGGTTTTCAGATATAATAAGTTCCATGATTGTTTTTTACAGTAGGGTACTCTGAAAGGTAACTTAGATAATACTAAGTTATTCCATTATTTCTATATCTGTCCTTCATATTGCCATAAAACCAAAATAAGCAACTTAACTGATAATCCAGTTTTAAGATGCCGTTTTGATGTTTAGATCACAAAGGATGTCCTCCATATACCTACCAAAGTGGATGCTTCTGTGTATTGTTGATGTGCATTTCCAAGAGCGAAGATATCTGATTTTAGAAGTGTAGTTTTTGCATGAATCTTTGGGGTTTTCTGTTTGGTGGTTGTTTGTATCTGAGATTCCTCACTCCACCCCCAGAAGAAAGCCTTATTTACTTTCTTATTCTGAGAAGATACTATGAAATAAATTCCTAGTATGACAGTTGATAATGGCTTAATCTTTGTATCTTTATGCAAAGATATTTGATATATGTGATATTCCTTCTTGAACTTCAAGATATCTAATTATAATATATATCATATTTGTTCTAGAATCATCTTATGACTAAGGTTGGAAGGGACCTTAAAATCCATCCAGTTCCACCACCTGCCAGGGGCAGGGACACCCCCTACTAGCCCAGTTTGCCCAAAGCCCCATCCAACCTGGCCTTGAACACTGCGAGGGATCCAGAGGCAGCCACAGCTTCTCTGGGCACCCTGTGCCAGGGCCTCATCACCCCCACAGGGAAAAGTTTCTTCCTAATATCTAATCTAAATCTCCCCTCCTTCAGTTAAAGGACATTCCCCCTTGTCCTTGCACTTCCAGCTTTCTTTTAAGCCCCTTTAGGAACTGGAAGGCTAAAGTAAGCTTGAGTAAGGCTAAAGAGTAAGCATGAGCTTCCAAGCCATGGTCTCACAAGACAGGTGGTGGGATCTGTCCTCAGAGTGTGTCTATGTACTGTCCGTTTCTCTTTACATACTGCTATGAAGATGTTTATCTGATATTTCCTTCATACAAGACAGAGTTAATTTGGGAAACAAGAAGAGGAGTTAGTTGGAAGGCTTGAAGGAGTAGTTCTGTTCTAATTTTCAAATGTCAGATCTATAGGATGGAGTATTTGGAAGTTAAAGTGGTAAGCTTTTTTTAAAAAAAAATTGAATTATGAAAGCTCTGGGAATGAGTATTTTTCATCCTCTCTGCAAAGAATTGTCATAGCTTTATAAAACCCAACGAAGAGAGAAATCGATCTTTTCATACAATCAAGGTAGGCTTTAGGTAGAGGGGAGAAAATTCTGAAGGTGCCACATGAGTTTAACTGTATTTTTCAAAGTTCAAGCACATTATTTTTACTATAATACTAGCCAGAATTATTAAATACCAGAAGACATTGACTCTCAAATGGCTATTAAAATGATCTACTGCATACTGTCCTCCCGAGTTCAAGGGTGCATTCTGGTGGTCATATTTCTTTTACAAGCTCATGAGTCTGTCAGGACTGTAAAGGTTCAATAGGTATACTCAATAGATCTGAATACATTAAAGGTTTGTTAATGCTATCTTTGGATCAGTGAAATATAAACTGTTCATAAAGAATATGAATATGTGAGCCCATACATACATTTTTCTTTTTTTAATTGATATACTGGTTGCTTAAAGAACTAATCTAAGAGTTCCACCCATCATCTTTTGTTTCCCACAAGCAAAGGCAAGTATAGCCATATGTATTAGAAATCAATTCATACCTATTTAAAAGCAGTAGGGAGGCTACAGGCCAGAGATTGAGTTCAAAATAGAGAAATAATCATAGCTTTGTGGAATTGTCCATCTTTTTTCTTTTTTTTCTTTTTTCTTTTCTGTAGTTGAGGTTGAAGTTCAAAAAATACTGTAATTGTGTACATGTTGTGACTGCTTGGTCATAGGATGAAGCCTTCTGAAAGACTGAAAGGAGAAGAGAGTATGTCTTAAGGGTATTAATTCAGTAGAGAAGTTTATATCACTTTGCAGGTTGGTCACATAGAATGCCCAGCTGTTTTCTTTATTAAAAAAAAAAAAATCATGACTGAAGGAATGAAAAGCTTTGCCATACTTAAATGAGGGAAATTGGAGGGATGGAAGAGGTGATAATTCACTGTTGAAAAACTATAATTCTGAAAATAACTAAAGTGTCAACACAGTAAAGCCAAATACAATTTATCCCTGAGCAAAAAGACAGCTATGAGAAGCGGCTTGAAAGTTCATGTTTCAGTGGGGAGAGTTTAGCTCAAAGCAGGTGCTTTGTCACATGTGTGACATTAGACAAATCATTAACAGCCAATGTATTTTCAAAATACTCTTAAAATTAGAAAGCATTTGGGAAAATAATACAAACATGATGTCTCTTACAAGAAAGAACTGAAGTCTGTCTCTTTAGTTTTTCCAAGAGGAAAGATGGTTTCTTAAAAATGTATCTAGAGCTTCATGCATGAGAGATCTTGACATAGGTTCTGAACTCATAAAGTCATCACAAGACTAGTGAGGAAATAGTAACATGTGAACTAAAAATATTAATTTTTAATAGGCCATTGTCATTCTAGCAACATCAAATGTAGAATGAGTAGACACTGATTCAGCAAGTCCTATTCCTTACAGGTAACCATATGACCCAGTCTCAACTTCATGAGTTATAAGCATGGGAGTGTGCAAAGGATCATCTTTCTTGAATGTTCCTGCACTGTGCCTGCTGAAAACATGTATGTACTGAATATTATAAGTTTAAAACTTATTTTCAAGACAAAACCTAAACCTATTGTTTGCAACAGAATGAGAATAGGAGAGATTAGTATACTCAGGTCATCCTAGGAAATCTTCACCCCATGGTGAAGAACAAAACAGATCTTTATGTGGGAATGTGATGGAGTTGCTGACACTTGAAGTTAGTAAATAAAAACCATATTTTTGAAAAAAGAAGATAAACTGTGCTTCTAACACAATTTTAAATCTGGTAACCTGAATTATTGTTCTGTGTTATGCAGGAGGCTGAAGTGGGCAATTGTCTAGGTGGTCCCCTCTGTCCTCAAAATCTATGCATGAACGGAATGAATAGTTAAATGTAGTGAGCTGTCAGGAACCCTAAATGAAAATGTTGTAAACCACATTATGCAATATTATTTTTTAATCATCTGAGACATTGTGAAGGACCCGATTAGATATAAAATAATGCCAGAAGAGGTGTGTCTCTTCCAGAAGAACTCCCAGTTCAGGACCATACTATTAGACTAATGGCCATCTTGTGTGAAGTTTGTGATCTTCAGTGACAAGGCCACAGGATAAAAATATCAATAACCACCTTTGTATCATCAAAATTGAAACAGAAAACATTTCTCCATCAGCATGAGTCCTGAGACATTGGAAATATTTCTAAGAGTTCTAGATTTTAGCAACTAGATTGTGTTGTCAGTGTCATTATATCACCATCTAAACAATATCTAAGAAGTGTTTTAATCACAATAATTTTGACTAGTCACCTTGCAATTATCTTTGTAATATTGACAAATTAGGTGGTTTTCTCTTAAGTATTTCAAATAATTACAGCACCTGTCAGAAATCTCTAAATCGGATTACTTCATGCAAGAGAAATTTTTAAAAAGTAAGATCTGTATCTGAATCACATTACATGCTGTCCTTGATGTGGCATCACATCGTTTCTGTCGACAGGTGATAGATAGCATTACAGATAAAGAAGTGTATTTTACCAAAGGATTATGCCTGTCAGGGCCTCGGAGATTTTGTGTCGTCCTGAAGCTTATTGCAACATTCTTTGTGCAAGTTTTGGGAGCTGGGGATAAGACTGGATGACAAGCCTATTACAATGAGTTTTCATCTTGCCTTAGTTTAATAGGAATGGACACATAGCATTTTTTTCATTTTAAAATTCTGTATTTGAGATTGTGAGTTCCCACTCGAATCCCGTACAACGTGGCTGAGATAGAGACGTTGCATCTTGTCCCCTTCTGGTTGTTAAACAAGCTTAGAGGATGAAGCAAACGTTTGTCACTTCTTGTCAGCTCTGTGACGGTAATGTGATGCTTCTTCTCAAACCTGAGATATAGCTGTTTTGTTCCTTTCCATCTGCATCAAGGTTATTCAAAATTTAGAATCCTCCTACTATGTTGATAGATGGGACATTTAGAACTTTTTTTTTCCTAAACCTCAAGAGTGAAGGAAATGGCATTTCACTGTTTTTAAAATTTTGTGATCAGATACATATAACTGAAGCCAAGCCAGTCTGGAATACTGGGACTGTTCCAAGCCTGCCTGCTTCATTTTGTAAGATAAGACTCATCTATTTATTTTCAGTGACATGTTTAACCAAAGTCCAGGGGGCCAAGACTGATTTGAACATGGCCAGACATTCAGTCTGCTGGTAGCTTGCCATACCATTGAGCTGATGATCTACTTAGGAGGGCTGTTTTTAAATCTTCTAGAAAAGTCTTCAGGTTGCACATATATCTTTGAGGCACAAGATTTAAAAAAAAAAATTAAATGTAAGTAAAATAAGTTTTAGCCATCCTGCTTTACAGATACAGCTGCTCTGAGGCCTCATAGTACCTGAAGGAGCAGGCCAGCCTAACACAAGACTCCTAGAACACCAGGTTGGAAGCCACCTTCCAACCAAGATAATGTGGTCCAACTTTTCTTGGCAAAAGCACGGTCTAGATAAGATGGCCCAGTACCCTGTCCAGCTGAATTGTAAAAGTGTGTGGTGTTGAGGAATCCACCACTTCCCTGGGGAGATTATTTCAATGGTTGATAGCTCTCATTGTGAAAAATTATCCTCTTCCAGTCTCAGTCTCCCAGGAGTTGCTTGTACCCATCACACCTTGTCTTTTCCATTGGAGCTCTTGTAAGAAGGGGAAGACTCTGTCTTCTCTATGGCCACTCTTTAAATACTGGAACATACTTTTCCACCTGTATGACAGCTCCTGTTCTTTCTTCTTGAACTTAACATTTCTCCCATTCCAGAGATCCCCATTCTTCTTTGCAACTCCCAGTCTAATTACCCCAGCTCTTCTTATCAATTTGGTTATCTGTTCTTCATGTCCATGCCAGCCCTTTACACAACTCCTGTTCTGCTCCTATTCCAGCTCAATGAAATAATGCTGTTTCCATCCTATCTCACTCCTTCACCCCCATTTCATGCTGTCATCTCCTGTTACCGCATTAGTAATGCCTGTCATGGCCAAAAGAGCTTCTCTTCTCAGACAGCAAATGATGTATTAAAATATGACCTGGTGGTGCTCATTAGCTCAGGAAAGCACTGAATGCTATTCATTAAACTCTAAGCAACTCTTCTTTTTACAGTGATGATGCATGGAGGCAGGTTGGAAGTACTGAGAATTGTATTTTTGCCTTTGACCTCACTTCCCAAAGAAAGTATGGCTTTGAATTTTCTGAGAGTAGATAGATGGAAATTTCCCAGAAGTGTAAGTAGAGGATTTATGGGGAATAAAAATCTCAGAGCTAAAGCTAAATTTGTTACTATAAATGTCTGATTCAAATCTCTAAGTTGCTCAAGTTTCTATGAATCCTTATTTAATGTGCCTCTCTTTTTTTGTTTCTGGAAGCGGAAGGCACTGGATAGGAGGAAGGAAGCAGTGGAAAAAAGATTGTAGTGGCAAAGGCTTAGCTGCACTTAAGTAAAATAGGAACCTCTAGTACTTCAGCCTCTGCCACCTCTGAATAAAACCTGACAATGAGGCGTCAGTGAAAAGCACTGCTGCAATATAATGTCATCTGATCCCAGACCTGCATTGTCTAAGCATGTGAAAGGAGATGTTAATAGCTGAAACTCTTGTCTAGTTCATTTAATTGACAAAATATTAGCATAGTGATTAGGATGCTGAGGGTAACAAACTTTTCTCTGGGCACTGAGATTTCTTATTATAATACAATTTGTAATATAATTTTCAAGAAGATTCATGCAAATAAAATATCACCGTTCACACTAAATAAACATGAAAGGGGGAAAGACTCCAGACTCACTTTAAAAATGGAATCAGATAATTATTTTTTTAAATATTCACAGTCTTAATGCCATCTTATTTATGCAATGATTAAGAGATCCTTTATGTATTAATTGCTTTTCATTGACATTCTCTCTGCTATGCTTAAGATGAAAATGCTCAGCATTTCAGTTGTGAGTAGGCAGCTGAGTAGGACTGTAGTACTGCCTTCACAATCCAGTTTGCTCTATCTTCTGAATCCTTAGTTATTTCTCCATTTTACACAATTGTTTTCTAAAGGAATCTCTAAACAAGGAAAAGGGCAATCAGCTGTGAAAGATGAATATCAAGCATCTATGCAAAGTGCCACATATAGTCTAGAAAAGCTCTTGGGCATCCAAGATACTACTTGTTGATTTTATACTAGTTTTACATGATAGTTTATTCCTCCAAGTAAAAAAAAATACAAACAAACAAACAAAAAAAACCCACACCCCATTTGTTACCTTAGCAACATGGTTGTTTTATCTCCATCCACCTGAAACATAATCTTCAGAGGCATACACTGTTGTTCAGGTGAACCTCTATCACTGTAGGTACTTGATTTTCAGTGTCAGCTTATCTTATGGTGATTTTTTTATCTACTTTTTAAAGTTGCATCCATCTCAGCTTTGCAGATGTCTTTTGAATAATTCTTTTCAGTTAAGTTCATAAATAGAGGATTTTTAATATTATTAAATTACAGATGGCAAGCTTTAATTACAAAATGTATTTCATAAACATCTATATTTGATGCAAAGTAGTACCCTGCCATTGTTTAAGAAAAAGACGTGCTATCTTGTCTATCAAATAGAGAGTAACAGACTGAAGACATAATTTAAAGAAGTCTCTTGCCAAAGGTAATAAATAGTTTTTTTCTGAAAAGTAAAATACTGTACGGAATTAGAAAATGGCTAAAACAGAACCCAAAAAGTAGAAATAAATGGGCAATTTTCAGCATGGCAAAAGGTTAATGCTGTTGTCAAGAGATCTAAAGTATATATGAGAAACAGGACTGCATAATAGGTCTACTAGTCTTTTGAACGCAGTGAGGTATCAGAGTTTGCAGAAAACAGCTTTCTTTGCAGCGCTACTGGAGACCAATAAGCCTCACTGAAAATTTTTACAAACTTGGTGAATAAGCTCTATGTAGACAAAGAATTACAATTTTGAGTTTAACATATATTTCATAGGAGAAAAATATTCAGCTAGCTGTAGCTGCGATTGGGCTTTGTAATGCCTTGGAAGAAAGACTCAGGCATTCTTAGGGAGGAACTGGTCCACATGCCATGGTGCTTGTTTATGTAAATCTAATATGTATGAGTATAAAAGTAATCAGATCCACTGAATAAATGTTATATGGTAACCCTTTTCTTGCACTGTTATATTCTCTCCTGGTTGCAGTTTCTTTAAAAAAATAAAATAGATGATACATAGAAAGAAAATCATTAGAAGTAGGGAAAACCTTAAAAAAATGGGAGAAAGATGGAGATATTATTTTAAGATTAGATAATAATTTTGGACCACAGTAGAGTTACATAGAAATTATTGAACAGCAGAGTGAAGTATAAAAGGAGCTTCTATTTTCCTAAAAATTTCAAGAGAAATTTAAATTAAATTTAGAAATAGAAATCTAAACATTTAAGGAAAGAAGGTAAACACACTAAACTCCAAAAACTGGATTCAATGAGAAATCTTGAGACTCAAGGTTCCAGAGAGAATTTGCACTATATGTGAACAATAAGAAAGCAATTACAGTGGGTAAACATTTCTTTAAAGGAGATAAAAGCCAGTGAGTTTTAAGTTTAACCCAAATCAGCAGCTGCCTGAGATGACAAATAATTTCCTCTCTGTGGGTTATTCTGTCTGGACAGATTTTTCTTCTAAGTTGAATTGAAGCTTCACTTACTGGACACTGTAAGAGGTGATAGATAGATTTGATGGATTACTGCTCTGGTGAGAGTAACATTTATTATGGAAATGCCAATATGTCACACAATGAGCGTGATGGGAACACAGTGATCTTCAGAGCTGAGTTTACTTAACAGTCTTTCATTAAAAGTATTTTTCACTGGATTTTAGAAAAAGTAATTGCATGAACCAAAGAGAAAATTCTTATTGCTGATATCTCTTTTTCATTGATGGACAATAATATAAAGTCATGTAAATATTTACATTGCAATAAGCTAAGCTGTTAAGTTTTGCCATATCCGCTCAACAGTGAGCAGGATAACGGGGTGTAGGTACCTCCTTTTTCCTCTGATGGGAACATACCTCACATTTGCTACAGGTAAGAGCTTAAACATAGGCAGTTGCAGGGCATCACTGGTGTATTTTAAATTCTTAGCCTGCTAATGTAAAAGATTTGTGTATCTCATGTCAAGATGCACCTGTCAAAAATTATATCCATTTCTTGTGATAAGATTGAATTTTTGGAGTAAAAGATCACCTGTATGACAAACTTGAAAATATGTACATTTTTCTTTGCTCTTTAAAACTAAGTGCAGTGTATATGTTACTTTGATGCAATTAAGTATACCTTTAACCAAGGAGCCTGCAGGATTCCAGGCAGTTTGTGACACTTGCCAACACAGATGATAAACAGTCCCACCTCCCGCTGCAACAGACCAAAGCTCTAACAAACAAATTGCAGTTATTTGTCAAAACACTCACACAGCAATGGTTATTTACCTAAGTGAAGCCAGATTTTTTACTGCAATAGAATACACACATACAAGAATTGCATGTAAAGTTGATACATATTCTTAAATATTTTCTTCTCTCCATTTTTGCAGTGTTTTGGGACATAGGCTGTACTGGAAAAGGAATAGTGTATATTTCTCTAAAATTTTACAGTATTTATCTATTACATTTTAGCTTTTCGACAGCAAGAGTTAAATGTGGTGTGTCACTGGAGCACCTTTATAGCTCTTTTATTTATTTCAGATAAATGTGGGATAAATGGAGTGAGTAAACAATCAAACATTGTTTTTCTTTTACTTGGCATTTCTTATTGCCCTGGAATGTTATAGTGAACATAGGCTTTTATGCAGTGGTAATGACATGAAAGTTGTGTTTGATTGCCTGCACCCTTCACAAATCACAAAAACTTATTTCATATCACTCCATGCTATCAAAAAATGCAGCCATGCAGCACTGAGAATAAAACAATTTAATATGAATTGGGACAGCATGCCTAAAATGTTCACACTAAGAAGCTTGACTGCTGCTACTTGGATCACCTGAACCTGTTGATTAGAAGGGAAATTTGAAGAACAAGTAAACTATGAAGGCCACAGAGATTTCTGAATAATGTTTGATATAAAAAAATGAACCTAAACAGCAAAATATAATGCTATTTTCCAACATTTTCTTACTATAGTAAGTACCAGGAATGTTTTTTTTGTTCTGGCAAAATCATCAGTGAGTGTAATGTAGAGTGCTGTCATAGAAAAAGAGTGGTCTTTTATAGCTGTGTGTCTTTTAACAGCATCTGTTGAATAGACAGTAAATTTGAGAAATAAATATAGTACTACTTTTGCCTTCAACACCTTTCCCTCAAAGGAAATTTCAAAATGTTTTATCCCCGATAAATATCCATCAGCTCTGAATTTGTCAGTGGTTTTCTTCCATCACACAAGTCGATCCTTGCATGAGCTTTTGCACTTTGCTTTTGAGTGTATAGAATACAGACTGCTAAATTCAGAAAGTGCAAACATTGTTCATCTGCCTTTGTTGTTTCCATAAAAATAAAGTATTGATAATATATAGTGTCACATAATGCATCTCTGACCTGCCATGATACAGTGATTACAAATTAGTAAATCATTGCTCATTGCGCTTAACTTTCTTTAACTTACATTAATGGAACTTAATATTTAGTTTTATAGGATGACATTGGATGGTTTTTTGAATTCTGCATTTTACATCACTTGAGAGCATATGCCTGAAGTCGTGGGTGGTCCTCAGTCTAGGCCAAGTCTGTCATTTACGTCTGCGGCAGTACTGACAGCAAAAATTGATAGCCTTCATCACAGAATTTCAGATGCCATCATATTCTGTGTTATCTTGAAAAATGCTATATTTAACATGACCTTAGAGCCACCATAAGGTAGATACACCTGGTGCACTTTTCCTTCTGGCTTGCTTCAAGGGCGTGCAGTTACGATTTGGATCTGTCCAGGTATACTCAGCAGTCAGCTACTCCTGATCAGGATGCTCTGGTCAAGCGCAGAAACGAGGAAAGGACTCTTCACTGTGATTACAGTCACAGCACAGGAAATTGGGAACAATTTGCTTTCCAATTGAACTTGGGAAGAGGCAGTCTTGGCCTCTAGTGAAATTTTGTGTGTGCAAATGAAGAGATACACGGCGTTAGTCCTCTGCTTCTGGCTACCACTTAAAAGCTGATGACAGATGACCTATACGGAAGGCAGTTATACATTATATGCCTTATGTACTGCTGACAGATAACTATGATAGGTGTAGGTATTTGTAACTGATATTGAGTACAGAACTTGTAAAATTGTCATGAAGTTTGAAAAAGAAAAAAAAAACCCACACTCCTCCATGTCTAAAATGATTGAAACTTCAGTTAAAATCTTCACTGCATGAATTAAGTGTTCTGAGACATAAAATGCATTTTTTGTTGTTTTTAACACATTTTCCATTAGTAGTATGGCAATGTGAGAAATGCATTTGAGGCAAAAGAAATAGCATATCTTGGAACTGTGGCTTAAGTAGATTTCCTATTCATTGAACAGATAAATGAAGCTCGTATAATGTGTTACTGAAAGTGTTGTTTCAACTGCTACTCTATTATGTTGTGATATCCTCCACAGGAAATAGTCCATCACTGGTACTCACCATCAAATCCAGTTTCCAGCTGGGAAGTTGTACCTGCTACATACATTTAAATGCACTGCTTTTTTTTTTTTTTTAAGTTGTATTTCTCTTTTATATGTAAAAATAATCAGACTGTACAACTCAGAAGCAGTCATTTATTTCACAGCTAGTGACAGATAATGGTCCTGTAACATTGCAAAGATTACAATGACAAAATGGTATGCAAATATTTCAAAAAGAGGTGGGGTGGAGGGTGGTAAGTGTAATGAATAAAGTTAAATTTCACTGTGACAGGACTGTATGGACTGGTATTTTTCACTTCTCCAGTAGGCATTGCAGGTGGTGAGTTCAGTGGAACTTTCACAGTTCCTACATTTTTAGTGTTTCTAGGAAAGTTTTATTTCATAGAAAAGTCACAAAAAGGAATCATGGAATCACAAACCATCAGGAGTTGGAAGGTATCTTGAAAGATCATTTAGACCAACCCCCCCTGCCAGAGCAGGATCACCTGGATTAAATCACACAGGAATGTGACCAGGTGACTCCACAACCTAAAAGGAGACTCCAAAACCTAATGTTCTTTGGATCATTCTTTTATGATATTGGCATAGCTCATACTGTAAATTATAATACTGAACAATAAAGAGTTCAATAGAATATCATTTAATCTCCACAGGAACAGTAACACCAAAAGTGCACATATTTCACTTTCATTTAAATACCAGATTGTCCAATTTTAGCAGTTTCATTTCACAGAGCTTTCCAGTTTGAAATTAATTTCCCAAATATTTTCAGTAAAAGGAGTGGTGATGCTGGAATCCCAAAGTCTCTGTTGCTGCATTGGATTTTCTTGAGCTCACCAGAAGTTTTGCAGAGATGATTCTGGTTTTTGCTCTGTTTTACCTGATATACTGCAAGAATATTTTGTGGTCGTCCAAGGTGATGTGAGGTTTATGGGAACACTCCCGTTGATTAATACCTAGCCTGGACTGGACTTTCAGCAGGAATGGAGGACAGTTCACACATTTATGTAAAAGACAAATTGTGGGAGGAAAGAGAAGATAGTATCCAGTGTAAGGCATATTTTTACCATGAAATAATATTTTATTTGTCTCTTATCAGTATATATTTGTTCCTCGTAGCACTGGTCATCCATAAGTTTTTATTCAGACAGTTACTGCTCCTTTGAAAAACTGGAACAGTAAGTATAGCAGCTGCAATACATACCTGAAAATACATTGTTGAAAAAGAAGAAAGCTAGCAAGTAATTGTTTAGAACAAGTAGCAGATCCTGCTTTTAATAGCTAGTAAAATATCTGTTCAGGAATATTCAGAAGTTTAAAGGTTGTGAAAATTGATCTCTACCTTTCCCTGGGGTAAGGATAGGAAAGACTCTTGCTTGAATTATCTTGTGTAACTTTTAATCTCCCATCCTTGACTACCACTTGATACTTAAAAGATGTAAAATGTACTTGATCATTAGGACTACAGTAATCTCCTCAGTACCTGCAAGGTGAAGGCAGATGGAGAAACTTCAGCAATTCCCTCTGAGTTGTGTGCTTGGAGGTTGAGAGGAGGCTCCTCTTTGTACCTCATTTCACTTATGGAAGGAAATGGTCATTATTAACCTAATTGGATTCTTTATTTTCTAGTTCACTTTGAAAAATTATTATTCTAGAGGTGGCATTTATAGACTGGAGACATTCTGTCTCTTCTGCCTTGGCTGGCTGACAGGAGTGAAGCTGGGAAATCACAGATGAACCACACAGTTTCTCATAAACAATTTCACAGGAGTTAATTTTTAGGTATTGAAAAAAATGAGAAGAGCAAAGATCTGGGCACCAATGGAAAGATGACATGTGGCACTACTTTAGGGATGGGACCTGGTAGCTTCTAGTGGTTTTTATGGGCATGATGTTTGTTGTGAAACTGATGTTTCCTGCTCTACACACTTATAAAATTGTGCATTTTGGTGTGTATTGTGTATTTTCCTTTCAAATATGAAGTTCCAGAAATGTGAGAGGGAAAGTTATGGTTCATTAGTCCATCCCCTGGCCTCCGGGTCTACATCCTATCAAGTCTTTGGTAACTGTTCTTACACACATCCAATATCTTCATGTTCAGATCTCTTGAGTTTTGATATGCCTTATCTACTGCACCAGCTGCCTCTTCTGTTTACTCTTCTTCCTGAAAATGCTTCAAGTTACACCCATATGCCCAAGTAAACAAGTAGAAGACTTGGTGGATTAAATCTTAAAACATTTTGGCTGCCCAGAGTTCAGGTTTGTATTTTTATCTTAGGAAGTTTTTCCTTTAGTCTTATATGTGTTTAAATCGGACAGTAACATAGCTGAATTTTAAAGCAAGCCTTTAAGAGCAAGAAAGGAGTTTTGTATAGGTTTTATAAAATTGTCTCAAACACTTTATACAGCTTTTGTAATAACTGCCTTCTAGAAAATTGACTTTAGAAAGTGGTCTTTTATCAACTAGGAAATATTTTTGTAGAAAGTAATAGGGGAAAAAGTATTTGGTGGTAATGTTATGGATATTAAGCCTGTGAAAGTATGCTTCACCTAAACTGTTCTGGAGCTTTCTCTGTGGCACAGCTATAACTTGATACAAGGGGATTGTACTTGGTGTTATGTCTTAATGGGTAACCTGGTATTCTAATATACCAACTATTCTACCCAGTATTCAAGTCTATCCAATATAGTTCTCAGTGAAACCCATCTCTACTTTCAATTAGTTTTACGATGAGAAACAGAAACTAAAACTCTTGCTACAGCAGAAAATCCACTTTTATGCTTGAATAGCCAGCTATAATGATTATGCAAACTAAAAATATGTACCCTTTCTTTTTATTGCTCTAACTACAGCACATGCACTAATTTGCAGCTACCTCAGGTTCATTCTTTCTTCAAAGAAAGCACAGCATTTTTAGTTCTACAAATCAGGGGGTTTCCTTATGCCCTTTTCTGTTTGAACTTATTTTGATCTTCGCAGTGATTTCTTGGAAATCTTTGGGTTTTTCCCTGTCTTCTCTTATTTTGATATAATCTCTACTGCAGCTACAGATTAGATAAGTGGGGAAAATTGGTTCCTAATCTTGAAAGCACTATGACTTTTCCATGTTATTTTTAAAAAGCCTTTGATTTTTCATGACCACTGGGCTTAGGTTGTTTACATGTATCTTAAATATATGAAAGATAATAACTCAATCTTTATTAAAATCAGATGGAGCATAAATATTCTAGTGAATTCATTCCTAGAAAATGCAAAGTCCTCCTAGAAAAAAGTGTGCACTGCAGTCCTTCCATATAATAATCCTTCCATACAAAAAAAAATAAAAAAATAAAAAGGGTTTGAGAATGTCTGTGGCTCAGGTCTGGTTGGTACATCAGCATCGTGCACTGATGCCCTGAAAATCCTTAAAGTGAAAATAGCTAACAAAATGATGCTGAGCCTGAGGAGAAAAGCACTAGGATGTAGCCAAATGTGGTGTGAAAATTAACAAATATCTTGGGATCAGTGGTTGATCTCAGCCTCTGTCATTTACATTTCTGTTGGAGGTTTATAGTAAGCTGCTAGTTAGAATTACTTACCTCACAGAACACAGCCAGTTTCCAGCAAAAAATAGCAGATTACTTAGTTTTCCTGATGGAACAAGGGGTGATGGTTTTAAACTAGAAGACCAGATGTAAGGAAGAAATTCTTTACTCTGGTGGTGAAACACTGGAACAGTGTAGCTGTTAGCTGGTTAGGTGAAGCTATAGAGCATTACTTTGCATCGGTGTAGCCAGTGTCCACCATCAAATGTGGACATCAAATCTTCTGCAAAGGTGATAACTTATTACAGAGAAGTTGACAGTGTCAATGTCTCCATCATTTTGTACCAGAACTTTGGATGTACAGTGTTTGATAAAATCAAAAGATGTAAGACTCAAATCCCTCTAAGAAGAAGTGATAAAATAAATCTGTTTCAGATTCAGGGTTGTGTGTCAGGATTTGGGTACTATTTGCTGGAACTAAGCATTTCTCTGTTCAGTGTAATTTGTTCCATGATGCAAAACCTAAATACCGTAGGTAAATTCTTTATCATTGAGGTATTTACTTTGTAGGGTGAGGAAGTTATTTGGAATTAGGCAAGGCCTTATCAAAATTTGGCTCTGATGAACTTCATTTAACACTTGTACCCTCTTGTAATATCATCAGACCCTGGTTTCTACCTGGATTCATACTAGATTCTAGCTTTGATTTTTTTTTCCATAGAAGGCTAAAGTTGGAGAATCATCACTTAATCTATATTAATTTTCTTTTAATATTAGATGTACTTACACACTGCTCTCTTCTCAGAGTGAACTGACCAGCGATCTCCAATTTACCTTAAAATGTGGGCTTCATGATGGGACATTTGGTTAGCATTTTTCTTAAAAAAATCTGAAATTTAATCTGAGACAAACATCCCAGATTTAAAACATGTGCTTTCTACCAGTCCATAAAACCTGCTATAAAATTGTAATGGGAAAATAAAGTCCTCTACTTCCAGAAGAACTCTAGGCAATTGCTAAAGAATTGATGATCCTAATTCAGGGAATAAGGGCACAGATATTACCATTGTATGTCTCAAATGGTCTGTCACAAAGATAACTCGGCAGCTACTTTTATGACAATTTTTTTTTATTTCTTAAATTATAGTTCTATTAAGCCGATAAATAAAAGCACTTGAATTATATTTTTCTTTCTCTCTTCCCCCCCAGTCATTAGATTTTCTTTTTTTTTAGCCAAAGTACAGGTAATCTCTTAAGGTACATCCATAATTAAGTTAATTTAAGTATTGTGAGTACTTCACTGTTTGGGAGTAGTTATTTGCTTTTGAATCAACAGGGACACAACAAAGGAGAAAGAGGAATTTCTCACCCTGTATATGCTGGTACTGAGCCTACTCTGTATTTTAAGTGTGTTTTTGCAGTGTAGGATTTGTCAGTCTCTACACAGTTCTCTGCCAGTGGTGAAAGCTCTTCAGACTATTTTCAAGATTCTTAAATTGATTACACGAGCTAAAGCTTCCCACAGAATTTATGCTCTTGATTTCTTAAAATGTGATATCTGTTTAAAGCTGTTTGAATAGCTATACTCAAAAATCTTTGCAAGCAGAGACAAATCCTTAAGCTCTAGTCATCTTGTGATTTCTCAGTGCTCGGGTACTTCACTGCACTACATAAATGGCAGAAACTCATGGGTGAAGTGTCCTGTTTAGGAGCTTCCTACCTATCTTTAGATGGTTCTAACGGAAGATAAAATTTATTATTTTTATGTTATCTGACACCCCAAATGCCAATAAATGTGGAAAGGTGTGTTGGGCATTCTCTAGGGAAGTGTCTCTGCCTCTCTATTCAGTTTGCTAGAATTTCCTGCACCAACCAATTCCATGTGATAGTATTTGTGAAATAGATAAGTAGAAGTCAGGTTAAATGATAACACAGAGATGAATCCATCTGATTTAAACTGAAGTTTTCTGTGATTAGTACAAATATTCCCACAACATCTGATTGCTATATAATAGTGCCTTTCAAAATTGGGTTACATAAATCCCAGGCTTCATAAAATTTGACATCTTTGTCATCTTTGAGTTGCAGGTTAACCAAAGGAATGATCTGAAGTCCTTGGAATTCAGTAGAAGCCTTAGAACTGATTCTAGTAGGTCACTTATTAGACTCCAAAACTTTGCAATCTTTAGAGAATGTATTCCTTTGGATAAACCTAGGGACCAGAGACTTGGAGACAGGGAGCAGTCAAGTTCCTGGACATGAGGTTGACAGTAGTGTAATAAGATTTAGCCTTCAGATGAAGGACACAGCTGGACTGAAGACTTCATATAGCCACTGTCTGAAGACAGTAAGGAAGCAGCAGTGTGATGTTTTTGAATTTTGGTGTGTTACTATAGAGCTCTGTGAAGACATTTGTGTGCCTACTGGATTTTATTTCTATTTCAGCTAACTCTCTCTTCTAAATTCTTTCTTAATGGTGTTCATATTTGCAACTCTGGGCAGATGAGACAGTCTAAATTTCATCCTGAAAGTACCGTTATGTTGCCTGTGGCAAACACAGAGTGATTTCTAGGGCAGCCTGAACTGGTACTGGAGTTCACTCTGTGTATGTTTATGACTGTCATGGCCTTTGATCAATTAATCAGAGTAATAAGAATCTGACAAGGTAGTTTATTGCATAGGGTTGAGTTGAAAAGTCAGGGAAGTTGCACTTCCAGTGAAACTTGTTTAATAAATCAATCAATTTGGAGACTATTTTTGTAGAATTATATAATTCCTATGGCACAGTAAAGTTAAAACACTTTACCAAACATCAGGATCATTCCTGCTTTGGTTGAGACTTGAAGCTGGTGTGCAGCAGTTGACAAGACTTAACTACAAAGGATAATGAAGTTGGGTGAAATCAAAGTCATAAAAGATATAGAAAAACAAGGGAAGGAACACTTGCTTGCAGCTAAGAAGTGTGGCTGTGAAGTGCTGAATGGGTTCATACTTGTTCAAGTCTTCCCAGGAACACAAATGTAACAAGACTTTTTCAAATCATTGATCTATCTGTCCATATCTTTCAAGCAATTGTTTTTCAATAGTTAGTGTTTCAGTGCTTGACACATTTTCAATAGCATCTCAATAGAAAGAAAAAATTCTAATACAGTGCTAAATTATTATATTTATTTGAAATAAATCTTTTATGCACCATGACTTTTATTTTTGATTGAAAAATAGATGTTAAATCTTTATGCCTTTGAGTTTTGCATCCATCAGAAAGCCCATTTTGAACCAAATAACTTAGTGATACCAGCTTTCCCATAGTGACTCTGTTAGTGTCAGGAAGACCTGAATTTTCACCTTGTTTTAGGAAGAATGTCTTCTGGGTTACTTTGGAATTCTTCCAGGTTGCATCCAGAGCCCTAGCTTATTTTTTCAAGCATTTTTGTTACTTGTGACAAAAAAAAAAAAAAAGTTATAGACTGAATTGCATCTGGTAGAAACAAAGAGTCAAACTTCTGAATTTGTTTAAAACTGGTGATCATTGATGTTTATTGCAGTGGAACAAACCACTTGAATGAAGTTGAGTTGTGCTGGCTGGAGGGGCCTTTTAGGAGTCTGATCCAGAAATATACTTCCCTCTTTGAGGAAGGACTGTATTGCCCAGCATATTAAAACCAAATTCCCAACCAGTTAGACAGAAATTGCCATCTTGCACATCTTCCCTCCACATGTGCAATAGCTGTCTTGGAACTCAGGGATAAGGATACCCAACCTCTCTGAACTACACTTGATTTTGAATGAGACTGGTGATTAAATGTATGGCATATTATCAAGTAATACAACATAATCACACAGAATGACAGAATATTAGGAGCTGGAAGAGACCTGTAAAGATCACTCAGTCCAACCCCCCTGCCCGAGCAGGATCATCTAGAGTAGATCACATATGCATGTGTCCAGAACATAATACTCATAATGCTCAGGCTGCTCTCAGGTATAGACCCATCAGTAGGAATGGTATTGAAGAATGGTGGGGGACACCTAAGAAGTGCTAAGTAACTCTGTACAACTAATGTAGCAAACTACAGAATCACATTATTTGATCCTATCCATAAGAGTTTTCCAGTGACTTGAATCACAAAGAGTTAACGTTTATGTTTTCCACTGTTTTCAAACACATTGTCATCATAAAAAAACTTTAATTTCATAGTTATTTTAACTTGTCACTCTTTTCCTTTTTGATAAATAATTGGCTTAATTTCCTATTGGAACATCAAAAAAAGCTCCTACATCTTGCCTTTGTTACTCCTGTCTTTCGGTATTTTGGGGCGGTGTAGTGGACGTTGCCAAACAGCATTAAGAATTAGCAGTACAAATAATTTCATCTATTTAAAAGTGTTGCACAGAAACTGAAGTAATAATTAGGATGTTTTGCTGAGGTTTGGTATGAGATTCACAGTGAGATAATTTGTATTTTATAAATTTGCTCTCTTAGTTTTTTAATTCATTATATGCTAATAATTATTGCTATGCAGGATTACCTTTGGCTTGGACTAGGGAATTTCCTTTCAGATATGGAATTATTTCACTAAGGTTATCTGTAACAGAAATGCAATAAGTGGGACTTTCTGTCTGTGACCTATTAGGTATTTGGTGCACACAAGATATTTGTTGAAGGAATTGATATTCTGATAAAACCAAGGAGCAAGCAAGAACTTTCCTTTTAATAGTACAGCTCCTACTTCAACATTCTGTGATTTCTTTGTATTCAGAAATATTGAATCATATGTATTATATATGATTATATATGTTCTTTAATCATAAATATTTGATATATCCACTAACTCACTGAAGCTGCTTTCATAATTTTTTTCTACTGAAGCTGTGTACAATCAGGCCCAGGAATATGTGATGAACTATTAAAGTAAAATCTGAATCTGTTGTTCATCATATATTAGCTAAAATTTTTCCTCAGTTTGAACGCTATCTTAAGGTGCAATCCAAACTGAAAGAGGTGATTATTTATTTTGCTGAAGCAATTTTACACTTGTGGCTGGTGATAAACGGCATAACATTACTGAAGTTGATTAGGCACTGTGCTTGTATTTTTCTCAATTTTCAGGGAAACATTAGTTACATTTGCATCTTGTTGCTAAATGAGATAGGCAAGAAGTCCTATGAATTTATTTTAGCGACATCATGGCAGAGCTGGGATTCTTTAAATAGCAAGGCATGCTATTAGACATGCACGATTTTGAAATTAATTATATGCATTTTAATGAGGGGGAATACTTTGCTGTCATTGCACTGCTGTACAGTCACTGGATGTGTGTGTAACCAGATTTTTAATTTCTGCTTTCCACACCAAGCAGTTACAAGTGTTTATAAGGAACACAGTGCTGTAGGGTCTCACACCTTAACTTGTACTGAAAGAAGTCTGGGCTGACCCATCAGGTTGCAATAACTGGAGCAATGCCAGTTAGGTAAAAGGGTAAACTTGAGAGAGACTTGGGTTCAAGTAAACTCCCAAATGGTTTTAAATAAGTGACTTATTGTTCTCTACTTTTTAGCATATTTTTTTGTCAGGGCAATGTGTCTGCTAACTCTCCACCTTGAAAAGTCTCGTTTGCATTAGGGAGGTGTTAGGAATAGTTTTATGTCTCTAAGTCTTTATAAGTGGGACAATAATTTCATCATAAATGGTGATAGGTATGATTGACATAATTTTCCTGGTATTTGAGGAACTTAATGTAGTTAGTGAATAAAATGAATTCATTGCAAAGAAAACATTACACACTATAATTCAGATTTAAAAGCTCTATTTTCTCAAATGGAGGCAAGCTTTTCAGAAAACAGATGAATAATGCATGTTACCCTTTTTCTACTAGCCATTTATATGCCTTCTAGTATCCCGTTGTTACTCTAAGACAACTATTTACAGTTTGATACAGAAAAATATTAAATGCCTCATCTAAGGTCACATGGGAAGACTAACCAAGCCAGGATTTAAGCAGAGATCTGTAATAATTGTCTAGTTTCATGCTTATTTAACTCAATTTCCTAGCACTTCAGTTAGGGCTGTTTGGTTGGGCAGTAGCCAGTCATTCCAGCTTTCCCAGTTTGACAAGATACCTGTGTTTTACTGTTACTTTTAACATTTAATGTTTCAGTGGTGACAAGCTGCAGTCAGACATTAAGATGAAATTAAACTCTACTACATCATCAACTCACATGCTTTTCACAATGTCTTGGTTCTTTACAAGATTTAATCAAATGATACAGCTTATTTTAATACATATATATATATATGTGTATATTTTGATGTGCATTTTTTTCCCAGTGATTTTTTTTTCAGTGGACTTTTAGTTTGAATAACGTAAGATGCTCTTCCATACAATGGAGTAATACATTTTCTGAAGAGTTATATTTGCTTTCTCACCTCCTAATTCAAGACAAAAGTATGAAGTGAAGACGTAGAGGGGAAGGAATAAAAAGTAAAACTCAAATGTCAATTACTTCTTATCAGATTGCAATTATTTATGCTTAAATAGAAAAACAAAAGAACAGTCCCCCTTTCCCTTTTGTAATTCTTGAGATCTAGTGGTGGTAACACAGAGACACTAGGTATTCTTTCTACATTTGGAAGATCTGAGCATATATTTTGTGTTCTAAAATACTACTGAAAAAGAATTTCTCACTGCTGAATCCTCTTTAAAAGTAAACCTAAAACCTGGCAGGTTTTTTTCCTAGCCATTCTGTTCATTGTAGTTATGTGGAGCTGGAAAAAAAAAAGAATGGATGATGTTTGTGGATATTTTCCCTTCTGCTCTCATTTCAAAGAAACAAACAGGAAGTTCTGGGGCACACGTTATTCCCCTGGAAGTCAGTTGTGTTTCCAGTATACCCTTCACAGCTGTTTGACCTTGCTGTTTTCTTGCACATAAAAGCCATATTTGCTATTGAACTGCTGGCTGTATGAGAAACAATCCATCAATTTTACAGATGCTACAAACACTTCAATTCACTACAAAGTTAACAGTATCACAGTAAATCTCACATTACTGGTTCTATTTTCAAATAATTGACTTAGGAACGAGTATTATTTGGCCCAGTCTGTGTCCATATCTGGCCGAGTAACTTGTCAGCACACAGCTTAGGGAAAAGGAGTGCTCCAGTGGGATACCATAGCAAGCTGTAATCTATTTCCTGTCTGAGATGGAGAATTTTACCTGAGTCACAGAGAAAGCTTTCTGGTGACTGCCTTAGTCCTTGTGCCCACATAGGCTAATGTAAAAATAAAAGAATAATTTCTTAGAGCATGGATACTACAGGCTGGTCTTCATCTCTCTGGAGTGCCTACCTAGAGGACTGAGTCATGCTCTTTCTGCCTTCAGGAAGATGTGAAATTTTTTAAAATTTTTATTTGTATTTTTTTTTACACAGTGGAAAAAGTTCCAGAGCTGCAGGCAAGAATACCTGCACTGGGAAACCCCCTACATCCTTGAGCAATCTCCTACAAAGCCACTGCGAGCTGGAAAGGTCTGAAGGTAGGGCACCAACAAGTTTTGAAATAAATGGTGATTGTGTGTGCTAGACAGAGCATCTGCAATGATGAACCACACCAAAATTCAGCCTATTGACTGTGAACTCATCTCTTCCTAAGCAGATATGATCTAAGAACAGACTAAAGGGCTGCAGGGTATCAGGGACAGTGTCCAGCTGAGTAAGTGAAGACAGAAACATCTGTGGTCAATGCTTCACTGACTTTAGAGTGCTTGCCTCTACAGGAGTGCCTTCTGTGAAACTCATATATTAATTTCACTTGTTTATATCTAAGTCCTCAGAAATTATAAACATTTAAAAAATCTATTCCAAATTGAAGGATTTATGATGAAATGTTGAGATTTTAATGATGTCAGGCTTTCTAAATCTGGGGAATGCTTGTATTCTCAAACTAAAATGTCAAAAGGAGAAAAATATCTGTCTCCTTTGTCATAATTGCCATCACTTACTCTGAGCATTTCAGCATAGTGAGTGATCATTTCCTAAGTACTCATTTTATCAATTAAATAATGGCAGAAATAATGCATAGATTATTATTCAATACATACAGATCCAGTCATATACAAAGTTCTGCATTAAAACAGTAAATAATGTACTTTTTGTGAATGGTCTTTCATCAATTCATCATTTTCTTAAAGTGAATTCTTTATTTTTGACAGTATGCTAAATCACATCGGTGAATTTCTTTGCCAAGTACTCAAGCTGTAACCTTTGTTGAGAACTGTCAACTAAGGTTGCCAGGTTTTGTGTCAGTTTTGAGAAAAGAATTTTGCATATATTTGCCTTCTATTCTCACAACTTTATGATTTAATCTTGTAAGAGAATGTTAACTTTAAATCGAGAGATTTTAGCCCTCACAAATGGGATTCTCTGTCCCATTAAGAGCAGTTGTTATTGGCTGGATAGAAAGTCAGCAACAAAGGAGTGGTGGCCACAGTAAAATTATAATTAAAAAAATCACAACGTTCCTTGGAACATGGAATTTCCTAGCTGAGCAAAAACATTCTATCCAGGTCAGCAAATAATATGCTTGTCCTAACACTGGCAGTAATAGAGTATAATTCATGTGTTTTGATGGCAAAAGCTTTGCAGTGTATTTTCAAAGACACAGTATTTTCTGAACAGAGTTTCTGAATCCACTGTTTAGATGGATATCAACATTGGTTTGGTTCTGCATAAGATCACTGTGCAATTTTTTCTGTTTAGTTTTCACAATACAAGTCAAACTTAATAGACCTATAAATGTATTCATTTGCTTCTCATGAGCATAAACCAAAGATTATTTTTGCAGTCATCTGTTCAAAGTATAGCAAAAAACTCCAGTAATTATAAAAACAATCAATTATTTTGTATGTGTGGTAATGCTGAATTTTAATCCAGTTTTGTGTTGAAAGCTGCTACTTCGAGCCATCTTTCCATACTCTCTTTCTCTTCAATTTCAAGATAGTAATGCACACTAAACTAACTTAATCTGTTGTGCCATATATTTCATAAAGTAAATCTAGACATCTCAGTTAAAATATGGTGGATTTTTTTATAGTCCAAATGCCTTTTCCCATTGTCTAAACTTTGCCACATCCCTGGTTTAACAGTATTGAGGGTATTGACAAATAATTACTAAGTTTAATTTTTCATTCTTAATGATTATTGAAATTAACTTAAAGTCAAGAAAAATGGATTCCATACTTTTCCCTGACCTAGGAAATGTACATGATTCAAGATATGTTCCTTTTATAGAGTAAGTGTATGTTAAGCTCCCTATTATTTTGTATTCATCACTAAATCACTTGGAAGTCTTCCTGTATGAGGGGAACTGATATATAATCAGAGGGACTGATTATATAATGTTTATGTTGCTTAAAATTTAGGCTAAATTTGAAGAACTCTTTGTGTATCAATCTAATTACTTTTCAGATGTTTAAAGATACCAGGCTTTAATTACGCCTTTCCACAGGAAGCTTGGAAAATGTCAGAGTGCTTTCTGTGACATCCATGAAGTTATTAAGGTGCTAAGACACACTAAATTTGATTTTGTTGAGGAATGTGGAATAATGCATGTGAATTGCCCAACATCTGAGTGGATTTAGGGATAAGTGTTCTGTGTTTGTGTGGATTAGAAAGTACTGGGCTGGAGTTCAGATGCCAGCTCAGAGCATAACCAGCTCTGATCCCAGAATTAGAGCTGTTGAGCCTACATATGTTAGTGACATCAAAAAACATAATTTCTATGAAGAAACTCTTTTGCAAACCTTTTCAGATTTCCAAAGTAAGGTGTAATGTATATTCAGTTATGCTGATCTACAGTTTTCTTCCAGTTTTCACAGGCATTTAAAAAACCTCATATACTCCTTTTAAAAGCTCTCACTGAAAGGGTGGCACAGAAGATAGCTCTAAGATGTGCTTAGTCTTTGCTATATTGCACTTTGTAAATTCAGAAAGGAACTAAGAGTACTTTAGGTTGCAAACTCTTCTACCATTACTGTAGGTGATGCATTAAAGAGAAACAGATTTGTTCATTTCCAAATTTAATGCAGTCTTTCCAGTGTCCCCTATGCGACCCCACGTAAGACCTCCTTATTGTCATTGTGGGACCTACAAGTAGTACTGAGACTTCTGATGGACTCTTCATTTCACAACCCAGCTTCCATTCCTCTTAGTCTTTTGACCTGAGCTCTGCCTTCCAGCTTGCTCTGTGCTTGGCTTTGATGAGTTAGAACTTGGTGCTCTCCTGCTCCTATCTTACACATTTTTTCTAGCAAAGCAATAAGAATAGTTCTGGGATTTTTGCCAAAAGTGTCTTCCAACTCTCAAATAAATCAGGAAATATTTCTACTGGTTTTAAATCCTAAGACTCCAGATTCCATGTAGCACAAACTGCTTTCCTGGTTGTCCACAGGCATCTTAAAACTTTAAAATGTGCCTTCACAGAAACGAGTGTGTATGTCAATCTCACTTCTTGTTTGCTCTGCATAAACAGGGTAGCTTTATAGGAATCCCAGACAAAAAGCACCATGTTCACCAAATCTCTTTGAAGAACAAGGGAAAAGTTTGAGATAATACTTTATAACTGCATATGTTGTAAAGGTAGAAGTCACTATGAAAATGGGGAGTTTTAACCAAATAAAAAACTGGCTTTCCTGTTTCCAGCATTGATATAATAATGGTCAGTCTACTTCCGTTTCCAGTACTCAGTGTATTGTTTTAAAATATGAAACAATGTTATGTAAAATCACGTAGTGTCTATGATTTTATGTCACCTTTTTGTCACTTTCCAGGTGCTCAGTAAATTCTGTACAAATTTTCTGTGCAGGAATCTCTTCTACCACTTGGTTTCAAAACAAAGTGTTCCTTACTGTTCTACGTGTAGTGCAGCCAGCAAATTCTCTGAAGTAGCAAACATTAACTATTATTGCCCTGAAGTCAGCAATGGCTTGTGCTCACTCACTACCTAATTGCTGTTTCTCCTATTTATCAGCAGAAATAAAGCAATGCATGAAATAGCTGGGAAGCTTTGCCACGGCCTCTCTTAATGCAATTCTTAGATTAAACTCCATGCAAAAACTTTCACAGATGAGCATCATTCCTAGGGTAAATCCTGTAAGAAATAAAGATTAGACATGCTATAAATGTGCAAGAAGAGTAATGAACCTGATCTTAGACTCCCACGCCATCATGTCTCAAACATTTTGAAGAGTTTGAGTAGCTTGGTGAATGGAACAGAGCAGTTTTTCAATCACTGTCTGACCGAAATCTCATGAGGTCAGACATTTCAGCAAATTTGTAGCTTTTTTGCAACAACAACTTGCATAATGAACTTTGCTGTTTTAGAGAGCAAGTCTGACATGATTGTTTCAGTCGTGTGCAAAATTTTGGAAGAAAGCATCAGAAAATGTCAATATATTCAATCTGTCACACAGGCCTAGGCTAATCAAGAATTTAATTAAAAGTTTCAACCAATCTGTAATAAAATTATGATGATGAACAAACTGTCAAATAATGTTGCTATTTTTTCCTTCAACTGGAAGTTTTATTAAAGCTAGCTTTTATTAATATACAGCAGACAAATTAGTCACGTAACAGGTATTAATATCTGAAATAAGAAAGTCTTTTACTTTGATTCCTACTTTCTTTCAACACATAACAGGGAGGTAGCTATTTGTGCACTGCAGAAAAGGGATTAGGAGAACTATGGACTTTACTTATTTATGGTCATTTCTACAGCTTTTACAATTCCTAAGCAGTGCTTTGAAAGCCTGTGTGCATAATTCACAGGCTCACTGAATTTCCATCTCAAGTCTATTTTCTGTTTACAAAAACCTGTGAATTTAAACTCCTTTTTAATACTACCCTTTGCAAATTTAATAATAAATAACATAATAGCTTGCCAAAGCATATAGGACAACATATTGCCATGTTAAAGAAATTAGACCATGTACAAAAATAACTTTTTAATGGAAGCTTTTTGTCAAGTGAAAGAATGTTTTGTCTGTCACCATCATAAGGCCTTTTTATTTTGGGATAAATGTCATAACAGGTTTATATCTTCCCCAAAGTTATTGTGTTTAATCTTTTTAAATACTTCATCGTAAGTAAGAAATTGTACTCAAAATGAATATATAAATCATTTTTCTGGCCCTAGTTTGGCAAGTTCATAATCTAAACTTCCTTTAAATGAAATAGTTCTATTTATTGCAGTGTTTGGTGGTCTCAGCGGTGTAAGGAGGAGCTCGCTTAGCTGTAAATCTTGTCGCAAAAGCTGAATCAAATCTCCCTTCCTCCCTCAGTCTTAGATGTTATGGTATTTAGTTGATGCCATACCCTTTAAGGTAATATTTATTACAGCTGCTGAAACAAAAGCATTTGAAACCTGGAATGTAATGATGATGGGGATGCAAACTGTGTTGCACAACACCATGACTGTTGACTCCACAAAAAAAAAAACAGTAACAGAAAATAGAGGCTACAAGTGCCTGCTTCATTTCTTCTGAGTTTCTGGTAAAGTCTAGAAAACAATAGATCTTCCTGCAGTTTCCTGAACTGTATTCATCACATCTGTGTAAGGGTAACCTATTCCTACTAGTTCTACTATCTTTATTGTTTCCTTAGATTTACTGCTCGTGCTGTGAAATATAAATTCCATTTAGCTCTTGTAGAAATCTCTTTTGTGTATTTCTAAGTGGTTCTATTGATTTAATTGGCAAAAAGGAATGATCAGCAGGGCTTTGCCTTCGTAAGAATAATTCCTTAGAGAAACTGTGTTTTAGTGAATTGTGAAGTGTCCAGAGGCTCGTTTGGTTTCCTGCCTGGAGGGCAGGACCTCAGTTTCTTGATACCTGAATAGCTCAGCAGCTGGAGTCCTTGCTATGGTATTGTAAATGAGTGAAGTTTGAAATATCTCTCTAGCTTCCTAACAGGTTTCTCACTTTTTAATCCTATAAGTAATTTGTGAAATATTAAAATGTATTGTAGACTTCAAATTTTGCACCTAAAACATCCTTAGAAAATTCAGGTACTTGATTAATTTGAAATGCATCCTATTTACAAAGTTTAGCATATGATAAAAATCTGTATAATAAATACATATGGCCCATATGGAATCAGGCATTTGTAAAGTCCTTATCATTATAACACTATGTCTTAGCTGATTTTCATGCTTAGCTCTTAGTTTGGAAAAAAAAAAAAAAAAGCAACCACAATTCTGAAAAACCTTTGGAGAAAGAAAAATAAATTACCAAGTTAAAAAGCCCTTCCTGAAAACACACTGCTTTAGGCAATCTCAGCTCTCAGCATACGGCTTGTTATGTGAAAGCAGCTCTGTAAACGTGAGGGAGCGTATGGTCACCAGGGTCCAAGCAGTACAAAATATTTAACACCTTAGGGATTGCAATCCTTTGCTTAGATGGTACTTGGAAGCAATGTGGAAACTATTGAAAATCCATTGCTCTACCTTTCTGTAAGCTGCTAAAATGCAATAAATCAGGAAAATGCAAGACACTTAGTAAATGATGTACAGAAAACATTGTAATGTGTGTGTTACCCAGTGCAGCGGTGTCTATTGCAAAACATTATATAACTGTACACACATCAAAATAATATCTCCATATTAAAAGTCCTTTTACTGAAGCATGCATTATCCTACTTGTTGGAAATTTGGACATGATCCTTTTTTATTATTATTTATTTACTTGCAATTTATTTTGATTACTTCTAACTTAAAATTTTAATATAATCTGCCTCATAAAAGATTTCCAATAGAGCCTTTCCCGTACCCCACAACACCTCAAATATCTGTCTGCTGCTCTGTATATCATAGGTCTCCTGGACATCGTACCAAAATATCTCTTGTTTTACCACCTGGGAAATCTTTCAGAGTACTAGCATTTTAAACAAGGCTGGGCACAAACATTGTTAAGCTTCATTGGCTTTGTAGCTGCTGTCAAGCTGGTTTTTGACCTTTGAAGTATTGGCTCCAGTAACATGTTTGGGATATCTATGTAGTTCCCTTAAGAATTTGCAATTTTCATAAAATTAATAAGGTTCTTTCCATTAATCAGTATTTCAAGCTCATGTGGATACACTTTTCAGAATTAGGCAGAGAAATGCTATTCCCCTGAATTTTTAGGCTTTGAGTGGATTAACAATTATTTAAAAAAAATATTTCATGGGCTACCAAATAAAAACAGCTTAAAAATGGCTTTCTTGGGTTTGGAGCTTTTTTTTTTTTTTGGCAAGGAAAACAGGAGGCGGAGAGAAAGGACCATTATTGTTACAATGGGTAAGATTCAATACCCTTTTATTCATCTGTAATCTCTTAAGATTTTCATTCTGCTCTCATGTCATCTGGTCTGCTATCAGACTGGACAGTTGTCTTAGTGGTTTGCAGGTGGAGATAAAGCATGGGAAGTAGCTACATGTAACTTCTGATTATGCATGAAGATCTAATATGTATTAACTAAGCACAGTAGGTATGCTGGGCTCTGCTATATGGAAGATTTGGAAAGAGACTGATTTTAGGCATATTTCACCAAAAGTTATTCACCATTTCTTCTCAGGACAGACAGATCCATACAGAAGAACTGAGAATGGTTAATTCAGCAGGTTTCACATGTTCAGGGTATCCCAGACACAATTGCCAGGTACATACTACACTATAATGTTTACCATAAACTGCCTAAGTCCCTGGATATACTGTGAGATGCTGTGCTCCCAACAGCACTTGCCTGATGGTTCATAGCAGTTTGTGGCTTGTTTAGTACAGTAGCCATGCTTTTCTGTCTGCTGTGCAACAGCGAAGAAAGGAAATTCCTATCAGCATCCACTTTAATTTGTATTTTATGATTTGTATCCAATCATGGCTTTTTATGTGCCACTTTTAGTGTGGTGATTACCATTAGAATAACTGGCTGGTGTTAATAATTGCACTGTGTGGAACGAGAATTTTTCAGCCTTGCCTCTGGGATTGCACTGGCAAATCCCTCAGTGGCGGTGGCTGCACAGTACACCGAGCAGCACTGAGTAACGTGCCATTTGGGGGTTTCTAAGGTGAATTTTTTTGAAGGACATTTTGAGGTCGGTTGGAGGAGAGGTTCATTTTTTAGTATCTACTTTATAAAACACTTTTAAATCCAAAACTGGTTGTGGGCAACAATTGCCCTCTGCTCTCTAAAATCCTATTATGAGTAAATGAAATGTAAGAAAAAAGATTCTGGAGCATGACAAGTCCATTGTACTTCTACTACTCACCAAAGAAATGCTTTTAGTGGTTTTGAAACATAGCATTTATTTCACTCAGAGCTGGAATGTAATAGCTATTCATGAAATACATTTCTTTTTCTGTAAACATGGTAGTGTCAGTGTATCTCCATTTTTGTTCGTGTTAGAGACAACCTGCAGATGGTGTAGATTTACCATGTTCTGGTCTAGTTTCTTGGTAGAGCTCTTACAACTAAAGGCTGTATGAAAGGACAGTAAAAGTACATAAAAAGAGGCCATGAATTTCTGTTACAAAATGCTGGGATTTTTAGGAAGACAATTCCAGATGTTTTAGCATGCAAAGAAGTGCAAGACTTGAGGCCATAAGTAGGAATTATATCTTTAACTGGTCTAAGAAAAAAATGTGCAAGTGCTTTCTGTTTCTTACTGTCAATAGGTAAGAAAGAAAAATAGAGCTATTTTCAGAATGTATAAATCCAGCTATTCGATAAACAAGGACCCTATCTCTCTCATTAAATGTTTGGAGGTTATAAATCAAAGAAAGCTTGAAAGATACTGCTCTCTCACTTGAAGAAATGTGCTAAATGCACTGAAGCCCAAGACAAATCATAGAAAACTGTTTGAGAGAGATGAATGACCATTGCATATTGTTTTAAAAGTCAGTTACTTATCTGCCTTCTTGCCTTATACTTCACATGGGAATTTTTTTGGTTATGTGACTTCTCATCTGGTTTCTCATCAGAAATAACCATTCTGTAAAAGTGAAAACCACTGTAGTATTGACAAACCCTTGTAAAAGATGTCCATATGTGGCCATACACTGCTTACTCTTTCCATCTGAAATGCAAAGAAATAAAATACAGTTATTTCAAGATCTGTCTTCATTTGTATTCCTGGGAATAGCATTCAGAAAGCCAGAGCCCCTTGAGGGAAGTCAAACAGTTCTGACCTATCGTCAAAATAAGCACGTAGCTTTTCTGGATGCAATAAAGAAAATCTCATATTCAGTAGAATCAAGCCCTTGCATATTAGGTTAAAGTCCCATGTCTTCAAAGCAGAAGATATTTTTTTCTGTCTGTCATGCAATATTGCTGTGTTTAGAAAGCTGCATGGTCTGCATTCCATCCAAGGAAAAGTGAAATAAAGAATAGACCCGAGAGCTGTTCTGCTGCATATTCATGATATTGTCAGGAATTATGAGCAGTTTCTAACTTTTCTTTTATGTTCCCTACTATCCCAAATGTATCAGAAAACTGTGTTGTAAATAAGGAAGCAGCATTGTTTCTGTTGTTGCATGGAACCTTCAAACTATAACGAAAATTTTCTTGATCTTGAGTTTAGAAGCCTTGTAGCATTTTGAAATATAACTATCTCTAGATTTTTACAGTGGTTTACAATCTTCATTCAGGCAGGAGCCTCACTTAAAATAGGTTGTACTTTGCCCATGATGAAGAACTTCAAAATGTGTCTGAATTTGTGTTTTGTTCTCTCTCAGGAACTTGTATTTCTGTCATCACAACCTCTGTAAGACTGCTTTTGTTATCAGGTCTTCATACAACACCACCAGCATACCTATGAATTTTGTTTAGAGGTTCAGTGATTTTGAGTATCATTTTCCATAGTGTAACCTGGTACAAATGTCTGTGCTTTGTGCAGGAAGCAAATACCACTCACATGAATAGCTTTAAGGTATTTACTGTCCTCAGTTGAAGTGTATGAAACAAAGATCTCATGCTACAATGACTGATTTGAAAGTATAATCTTGAATTTTGATTTATAATAGACAATGAGCAATATTCATTTTACCATCATCATATAATTTAAGAAATATTTATTGGCCAGTGAAGTATCTCAATTTTTACAGATACTGGATTCCTACTTAAGTAGGGATGTTTGTATGTTATTTGTTGAGTGGAGTTTCATTAATCCATCAAAAACACTGTCTGAAGTAGTTGGATTTTTTTCATTTTAGTATCTGTTTTCCCCTTCCTTTTCTTGACATTACTGAAGTAGATGAATGATGGCTCCACATCTTAGCAAACTCCTAGCAAAAGATAAAACCCCCCAAAAATGGAAAATATTTGTTCCACTGGAAAACAACTACAGTAAGATAAACAGGTGTGAGCACAAATACATACACCTGCAGAAGTGCTCTAGAGTCGTGTTTCCTTGGTACCTGATTCAGATAGTTGGATTGCAGTCAGGTGTTCTTGTCCATCCGTAGTTTTCTTGTGTCGTCATGTTTCAGATATTTTAAATTTGGGTTTGGAGATCACATTGGGGGCTGCTCTTTTAAAGGAAGGATTTACCTTAAACACACACTATATAAAGGGGGGATTTCTCATGCATTGTTCTTGCTGTGGTACCTCACTGTAGAAATGTATTAGTCATAACATTGGTCTTAGTGAAATTCAGTGCTCTTAGATCTTACTATCACTGAAACAAAGTACAAGCAAAATTATGTTACAATACCCTTTAATCCTGCATTATCCTGTAGTAAATGTGGGTTGTTTTCTAGATATATTTTAAAGAGCAGATGTCTATTTACATATTGTTAAGATTTAGTTAGGGTTCTAGAAAAGAAAATTACATGTCTATTTTACAATGTGACTAATATATGCATAAAGGATTAGATAAAACAATCCAAACCAGCCTATGATTTAAATCTTACATCTAACTGATTCTTTGCACTTGAAGTAATATCAGGAATGTAAAACAGTACAGCTAATTTTCAGTGGAGTGCATAAAGGTGTACCTCATCTATAGCAAAATATTCCCCTAGCATCCTTGGGAAGTAAGATCATCTTGTTATGGATTTTATTCTCTTACTAGCCAATTTGTTAGCTGTTGATCTCCTTTCTGTATGTTAACTCAGAACTGGAAGTGATAACAATATCCCTTATAGCAAGTACACAGCTACAACTCCAGGCTGAAACCAAATTTCAGTGCCTCACTATTCCAAAGAGCTGTTGTTTTTTCCATGTTGAAGTTATTTGTTGTCCATGTAGCATGCCTTGCCTCTCTCTGAGTTGCATGAGTCTGTTCATCATAGTTCCTGAGCTCCAAAGATGGGAGGAGAAGGGACACGGAGAGGCGCAGGAGCAGAAAGACCACGTGCATTGCTTTCCGTAAGACAATCCTGATTCTTCTTTCTGTGAAAAAGTGAATTTTATATGAGAACCAAAACCCATTTGTGACATTTACCTTGTCTTCCTAGAAATAATTGAACTCTCTCAATCCTGCTCTGTTTTCTGCCCTTGCAGTTTAACCTGCCTTAGCATTTCACAGTCTCTTTTGCACCTCATCAAGTTGTCACTATTACCGGTCTTCTACTAATCTTTCTATTTAAGCTAGGAATTTGAATCTTTGATACACATAAATTATTTTACTTGGTCCTAAGCTTTCTTTAACATAGAGCCCTTCTCCAGCAGAGTCATTTATTGTTATTTCTATATAAAGTATAGAAGAATTTTTATTAGGGTTTTCAACTTATTATTTTTTCTTCTACCATGTTTCTGACATGCCTGTGTGTGAATGCTGTCATTTAAAATCAGGTATTGCAAATCACATCTTGCCTTTTTAAATTTCTTCCATTGATGTAGAAATACACACAAACAGCATTAACTTACCGAAACCCTACTGTAACAAATAGGCACAATTTATTATAAGACAGTTCATTGGTTTTTGTTTTTTTTAGCATAGAAGTGAAACCTGTGTGCCTTTAGAAGTTAGTCTGAAGTATTCTGTAATTTCTTTTGTTTGCTTTTCATCTCATCACAGTTGAGATTTCGTTTTTATGAAAGCAGGAGTACAGAGGGTCACTTGTACACGGAAGATGATAATGTGTCCTCATCTGGTGAACACTTGGTTGCAATATGACTTAATATCTAGATTGACCTTCAGCATTGACACTCTACTTCAACATTGTTTTAACTGATCTGCCACAATAGAAAAGCAAAATAGAGTGAAAATTGCATTGAACCGTATCAGGAAAGCAGGGAAAAAGTAAACAGGTTGAATTGTGTCACAATCTTGACCTGCTCTAAACACAGTGTTGCAAGAGCTCTCTTGCATGTGCAGCTCTTAATGGGTCAGGAATGCTGCAAGTTCACTTCATATTTCTCTGATTTATCATAAGCAAAAGTCTGACAGAGTAGTATTTTTTCTAAATAGAAATGGTAAACCAGAAAGTCATAGGACAAGTCATGCATAGTGTTTAAAATACACACAGAAAAGAAGAAAAATGCCTACCCAGTAAACCAGAACCTGTTCTTCATTATTTTGTTAGACCATTTTGATCCTGTTTCTCAACTACTGAAAAACATTTCTCATCTGATAAGCACAAGAAGATATTTTCTAGTGGATTACATTGCTTTTAACTTAAAGGAAAACATTTTTATTTTTTTATGATATCACAACATGGAAACAGTTCTAGGATCAAAAGTCATGCTAATCTACCTTGAAAATAGAATCACTGTAATAAGACAAGGGCAATTAAAAAGGTTTTCTTCTAAATATATTTATCTTACTTGTAACATTTAAATTATAATCCAGATACTAAATTCCCATTGCTTGTTTACTGACTTTAAGTTCCATAGAGTTACAAAATTATGGTCAATTTTTACAGTGGGAAGACTCGATTAATTACTTTTTAGACATTGGTTTAAAAAAAGATATCTTTTTTTTTCCAAACCTGCATTACTGAATCTGTTGTTTTTAAAATCTGATGTTTGTAGACTCCTGTAAAATAGCACAATAGCCTAAAATGATTTCATTTTTAACTTAACCTTGAATTTGGGGTGCAGGTCCTTGTGAATTAGACCTTCAAACATATTTGTTGATGTTGCCTTTGTTGTTGTCAGTAAGACTAGTGTGAAGGCAGACTTGTCCCTAAATCATTTATTTATAGACTTCTTCCTGCTGTATATTATTAGGCAGAAGTCAATCAGTGTGTAGTTAAAAGAACTATAGATAGTTCCATTTTGTCTAATAATTATTAGACAGTTAATACTCAAAACTGACTTGAGTAATCAAAATTGCAGCTGGCAGTTTTGAAGAATGAAAAAGAAGTTGTATTATGCATGGTAACACATCAGAAATCATTGTAAGCATTTCCCCCTGAAAATAGTCATCCTTTGTGATATTCAGAACTTCGGAAGGGTCTTAAGAGTTTCTATATTGGATGTGGGTCTCCATTCAAATAATAGATGAAATTGATGCTGAGTTCTCAGATGTATTGCAGAGGTTTATTACATTGTCATTTCCTTGTGCTTCATGGCTAAGAATGGTTTTTACATCTCTTCCTTCTATTGTCATTACCATATATTAAATTTCTCTCTTTGTCTCAGCTGGTATTAATGGAAAGTCATGCTTTGGTTGAAATATTCTGAATGATCTACTGCCACTTACATATATTAACACTGCAATAGTCATCTTCTAAATCTTATCTTTTGTCTTCCAAATCACATTCCTGAAAATCAGACTGCACCAGTCTGATTATTTGAGCAGTTTACATTTCAGAGCTTGTTCTGCACAATACTCACTTTGCATATAAAGATCCAGGTTTCTATCCTGCAAAACAAGAAAATATGAGTTCTACATATTGCTATCATTTGAGCCCTTCTCTTCCCAACTTATTTGATGTTCCAAGGGCAAACTCATGATTAAATATGTATGTATAGAAGTATATTCACACCTGTAAGTGTGGTTATATGCACAGAGACACAAGCTTCATATCAAGCTCCTCTCTAAAAATATTGAATTATTATTTCAGCAGAATGCTGCTTCAATTTTAATGAGGTCATTTGCTATATCACATTTCATTACTTTATTTCTATAAGTGGAATGAGGTGCTTCATCTTTTTTTATTCTTATTTTTATCATTAGCATTCTTATCTCTTTGAGCACTATAGCATATATTCGGTAAAACAATAATGATGTCTTTCTGTCCATGTTCTTACTTCATGCCTTTTTTTTTTCATATTTAAAACACTTTAATAACACATTAATAAGTATTACTGTCATCTTTACTCCATCATCTTTGTACCAGGAATGTAGGTGGTTGCAGTGCCACATAGCCTTTTGGTAGCTCATGCATAAGAACATGGGACAAAACATCTCTGAATTTTTCCTACCACTGTCAGTATGTGTTGATGAGGCTTAACTGATAAGGTGATCACTGTTTCTCAGGTGCATTGTCTTTTTAGGTTACCTATGAGAGAACTCTGTCTGGTTTTATTCCTTTAATTTAAGAGCTCGAGGGAAGTAGATTCTCAAATTCTTCAAAAAATTCAACTCCCAAAAAATCAAATAAAAAATCCTCCACCAAAGTACAGGACAAACTTTCTGTGCTTGCAGTAGTGCGTGTTAAGAATGCCATGTCATGCTGCAAGCTATACTATTTGGGGTTTCCCAACTGCAGAAAGCTCTGGAAAGATTTCATTGCTGCTGTTTCACAGAGAAGTGATAAAGATTGAATGACTGAGTTTGTGTCTTCATCTGCCAGAAAAAGAATATTCTGGCCACGATGAGAGAGCAAAACTATTATTCAGACTCATAGTACAATGAGAAATGCTGGCATTATTCTGTGATCGAGGCATCCAAGTTAAGGGAACAGTCTGCAACGAAGGGACTATATCTCAACAGTACCAGTCACTAAATCCCTCCAGAACTGACTCACCTTCAAGACGGTTCCATTTAGGGTGTCCTTAGGTTTCAGGACTGTTATCATCATAAAATACTGAACAGGTTGGGTTAATTCAGAACAGTTCAGGATTCATGATCCAGCTGTGGTGGCACAGGGTAAAATCTCAATGTCAGATATACTCTGGACAAAGTGAAAAGCAAAGAAATGATGCTTTCTAAAAAACTATGAGAATGCAGAGTTGAGGAAAAGTTTTCAAAAGCCTCAAATTGACTTAAGTGCTCAAATATTGCTTCAAACACAATTTACCTATCCATCAGTATGCATCATTAAAACTGCACCTGAATGTGGTGCCCAAGTAACATTCCAAACACTACTTTTAAGCTTCATGCATAATTTAGGTGCCTTACAAAATTTAAAGGGAAGCTAACATTTCTATAATGTGGTGAAGATTATTTTTACAGAGACAACATTCTATTTTGATTCTATCACATTTTTCTACTTGTTCTATTAAAATGTTCTCTTTTATATATATAGTAGTCAGATTATGACATCTGTAACCTACTGACAGTTTTCTAATCTTAACTGCTTCATTTGCATTTGCAGCCTTACCTGAAAAAATGTTTCAGTGTCTGACAAGTGATCTGTTTTAAGGATTATCTCTTCAGTATGCTTTATGGTGAATAATCAACTTGTTTCAATTTACCCTGTATAATATGTAAAACAGTTATATATAAAACTCAGCCCAGAAAATGACCCTTCAAGTACTACCTAACATGGTGAAACAGTTCCTCAGAAGAATAATAAGTTATAAGGGTTCATTTCAGATTTTTATACCCTTCTACCCAGAGGGGACATACATCTGTGATGGACATGAAAGTATAAATGTGCATATGCACTTCTGTAAGTAATATAGAATACTGTGCTCTTTACTTCACCTCATAAGCAAGTTCATATATAGTAGTTTAATTGAGAAATGATTGGATGTTGTTTTTAAAACACAAGCAATGGAATATGGATTAGGTAAACTTAAAAGGCCTACAAAGGTAGTCTTTTAAAATCCTTTTTTTTTTTTAGAATTTTTTTAATTCATTTAGATAACCAGAATGCACTTAATCCCACCTATAAAAGAAATTCATTCTATTCTGCTCTAAAATTTTGCTGTGTTTTCCTATTGAAATTCAGCCCTTCATGCATTTTGACCTTTTCAAGAAAGCCTGCTTCATTGTGAATTGTGGGTGCATTAGGAAGGTAAACACATTCAGCACTTGTTATTCAATGAGTTTGGATTTAGAAAGTCATTGTCAATAGGTTAATCCTTTTGTACAGATAGTCTCTTTGGCTAAGAGGCATCTTAAACAAATAAAGGTTTTACCAAAATGCTAATTTCTCAGTCTTTCTGTCAATTGTCAAAGAACAAATCTCAGCGGAGGTCTTAAAATTGGTTATTTCTAGTTTACATTCACTTCGTGTCCGCACAGTTTCAAAAAGTACTTCTGTATACAGAAGTCTAGTCACAGGCTATTTGTTACTCTGCTCAAGAAATCATTAAACCCTAGGATTTTCTTGGAATGTTTTATGAGGATGAGGGAAGGGATAAGTTTATCTCATTTCAACAAATATTTATAAATACCATGAATAGCAAGGATACCAAACTCAGCAGCAGATTGGCTAGGCACTTACAAAGAAAAGAATGTACCCCCGGTCTGATTAAACGTCAAGTGGCTCTTGAATTGCATATCACATTATTCAGAGTTGATATATTCTAGGCTACTGGTTAAAATGTGGAAGTAGAAATTAGGGATGCTGAGAGAGAACTGCAATAAGACAGATCCTTAACTTGCAACAATTATGTGGGCAGAAATTCAGTAGTAAAGAAGGTGAGGCTGCATGTCCAACTTTTATTTTACTTCTTGTTATAAGTTCTTTCATTGCTTTACAGTCTTCCTACAGGTCTTACATTTCTGGGGTTTTTTTCTACTTCAGAGTGACAGACAATGGGAATGAAGAGGAAAATGTCCATCCACTCAAGTGGTCATTATGAGAGCCCTCCTGAAATATAAGATGCCAGAAATTCCTTTAAATCCTATGATCAAAAATCCATTGGAAAACAACCTGTGGTCATCAGTCAGAGCCACAGGAGACCAAAATTACAATGAATATGTTCTTCACTGAATTTCTTTAAAGACGCTGTTCTCCATGAGCTTACATCTAGGCGATGTTCTGTACATGCCTCCAAACTTCAATTTCTGTTCACTTTCAGGATGAAGACCTGAAAACCCTTCTTCCCCCATACACAAATTTTTCTCCCTTTTGAGTGGACATACATCTTGTACAGAAAATTAATGTCTGTAGGAAACTTTTATATTTTCTTACTTTAAAAAAGCTTTTTTTTCCACACTGATTTCTTATCTAATCCACAATTTTTTCATTAAACATCCTATTTAAAATGCAGTATATAACAAAGTACTTTGAGTCAGAGCTTTCTCCTTAAAAATATTTATAAAATGTTTCTAACTCAATAATGTGCTAATTATACAATATGTATTTATTGTGAGGTTGATGACTGATAGTGCTTCATCAAGATATGGTAAATATTAAAATCATACAAGTTATCCGGTCAGCAACACAATGAGCCATTCCTCAACTGCTTCAGCAAACTCCCACAGGTTGAAGGCACACTGGAATAAAGTCAGGTGACATTTGCTGTGGACGTGATCTGTTGCATTCTTTTGTGCATGTCTTCGTGATTTATGTTTTTCTGGCTCTGCTCTTCCCAGATTGACATTCACACACCATGTTTCAGTGTACTTCATGTTTGCACGCACATTTAATTTTTTATTCGATAGTCAGGACTTTATGGAGTATGGCTGGCTGAATGCTAAATGATTGACTAATTTGGGGGATAATTATATGGATTCAGCTGGAACCAGAATGTTCAAAAGTCAAAGTGCGTACCTGTAACTGCTTTGCAGAGTTTGGACCCAATTAACATGAGAAAGGTCAAGAAGGTGCCAATGCTTCCGGGAATAGAAGTATGCTTCATTTGGCTTCTAAAAATATTTGTACGTGGAATTTAGAGATGGTATCTGGGCATGTTTTATTTTCCCAAGGAACTTTTTAAAGCATGGATTGACAGCTGGTTGCTTCATTGTGTCAGAGAATAGAATTTAAAAAAAAACAAACCCAAAACTTTTGGCAACTGGGCTCTGGGCAGTTCAAATTGCAGTGCAAAGCAGGGCTCTTTTGTAGTTTTGAAAAGCACTTACCTTCTACAGGAATAGAAAACAGTGAAAAAAATGTATTCGTTCCATAGCCAATGGCCTTCTGCTCCACTATTTGGTGATGAATTTATTTAAGACTTGTCTGGAGATTAATTATTGGACATACATTAGTAACATCTTTATGAAAAGCTAAGGACTTTACTGATTATATTCATTCTGATTTCTCTGCCTCTCAAATTGTGAATTTGATAATTTCCTTTTTTTTTTTTTATTTCTAAACCACACAGGAAATAACTACACAAGAAATTAGGTCAGTCCCAAAACTAGCCTACTGAATTCTGGTCTATCTTTTAGTTTGCTTCCCTCAACAGAGCAGACAAGGGAAGCAGAAGTTTCTTGGTTTTGTCCCTGAAACTACTTTCCACAGACAGGCATTTGTTAACAGGCTATATACCAGCAGCCTATGTTCAAAATGTTCTTCTACTAAGAACGTAACAGCAGATACATCAATAACATTAGGTCAGTAATAAGAGCAAATAACTTGAGCACAGTAATAGGCACAGCAAGAGTCTGAGGAATGGAGTACCATCTGAGAGGAGTAATGTGGTTCCTCAAACTAGTAGCTGCATCTAGAAAGAAAATCATAATGCATTCTATTGTTTTATTATCTGTTCATGTAAGTATTTTAAGCACCTGTCAGTGGGTCAGTATGTTGAAATTTCTCTATTTTGTACTTGAATTCAACCAATAGCTTTTAAAGAACAGACAGGAGAAAATCAGTGGGCTGTTGGTTTAGATCTGTGGATTTCCAAGACAGTAATCTGGTATTTGCTCTGTTTGCATTCTGTTTATTGATAGAAACAGTGCAAGCTCTTGTGCTCGAGTATCCTTTTCAGACCAGGCACTGTATATTCTCACAGATTTAACACACACTCATGAAAATTTCTGTTATGTAAAGTATCTGGTTTGAGTTTGGAAAATATATATGTAAAATATTGCCAGATTTAAAAATTGCAGAGAAAGGAACAGTACAATTAAACATTAATTCTTGTTTGAAAATAATTGATTAACTGAGGACAAATTAAAAAGGCCAACAGGCAGAATTTTAATGTCATTAAAATATTATTTCCAGGGGCATACCTTCTGCTTCTTGAAAACATTTCTTTCACTGTTTTTCTTGAATGTCATGGTATAATATTGCTTTCAGCCTGGACCCATTTGGCCTTTAAGATGAGGCAATGGCTGGTACTAACATTAAGGTATTTTTACTTTTTAAAACTACTCTATTTCCAAAGTTTTGATCTAAGTAGTAATGATTTTCTTTATACTTCTATATAAGAGTTGGAAGAAAATTATGATTCATATTAAGTTAGCCTGCAAAAATGACTAAAATAACCAAGCAGACCAAGTAATTTAGAAACATAACAAAGATCAGAGAAATGTTTCCTTTGAGAAGACAAGTAGAAATAATGTATTTAAGGGGAAATAATCTGGCTTTGGCATCAGCCAGGAGAGAGGAGTGATATGTAAGCGAAACAACTCTGCAGGCACCAAGGTCAGTGCAGAAGGAGGGCAGGAGGTGCTCCTGGTACCAGAGCAGATATTCCCCTACAGCTCATGGAGAAGACCATGGTAAGACAGGCTGTCACCCTGAGGCCCATGGAGGAGGAGGATGAAGCAGAAATTCCCTTGCAGCCCATAAAGGACTACACACCAGAGGAGGCGGATGCCTGCAGGAGGCTGTGACCCCATAAGAAGCCAGCTCCTGACAGGACCTGCAGCCCATGGAGAGAGAGGCCCACACCAGATCAGGTTTGCTGGTGGGACTTGTGACACCATGGGAGACACACACAGGGGCAGTCTGGTCCTGGAGATCTGCATCCCATGGGAGGGACCCACACTGGAGCAGTTTGTAAAGAACTGTAGCTCCATGGGAAGGACTCATGCTGAAGGAGTTCATAGGGGAATGTCTGCTGTGAGGGTTACTCCATGCTGGAGCAGGGGAAAAGTCTGAGGAAGAAGAAGCAGTGGCAGAGACAGTGGGATATTAATTGCCTGCAACCCCCATTCCCTGCACCGCTCAGAAGTAGTTGGGTATCAGAGTAAAGTTGCCCCTGGGAAGAAAGGACAGATGGGAGGAAGGTGGTTTTAGATTTGTTTTTATTCTTATTTACCCTATTCTGATTTGACTCTGAATAAATTAATGTACCTGAGTCAAGCCTCTTTTGCCCATGAGTGATCTCTCCTGGTCCTTAACTTGACCCACCTGCCATTGTTACCTGTTTTCTTCCCTGCCCAGCTGAGGAAGGCAGTGATAGAGCAGCTTTGGTGAGCACCTGGCCTCCAGCCAGGTCAACTCACCCCACTGGGATTGTTTTAATATGAGATGATAAATATCTAAGTGTTTTGTTCCAGGCTTTAAGCTTGTAAACAGATGTATTACTCAGTATGCATACTGAACATCAGCATTTCAACTTAAATATCAGAAACTATATTGGTAAAGTGTGCTGAGTGCAGTAAATGGAAACAAAGTCTTCATCTGAGTATGATTCTGTATCCACATGCAACATTAATAAGAGGTATTGATTACCCTTGCAATTAAGTCATTTGGCAGCAAAACCTGCAGAAGTCGGTAAGTACATTGGCATCCCAGCAGCACTGTTTTGTGTGAAGAGAGATTGGCGTGTATCCACCAGGTCACACTTGCAGCAGGAGGCTTAGATATATTTCTTGTGCCTGCCCTATCAGTAAGGGTAACCACTGTAGAGATAACCAGTATAACAGCACTTGTGACCATCCTACTAAGCACTATTGAAATACTTCTCCTGTCATGGGGTATAGTACTGTTATGTGTTACCAGTACAGCGATGGTCAGGTGTGTGCAAAAGGGCAGTCACTGTCTTGTCGTGGAGCAAAGTGTTCCTCCACCACACAGAGCTAGTGCATCAGGTCATCTCAGCCCAGCTGCTGAATCCAGATGTGCTTTCTACTTCGCCTAACCCCATTCAAAGACTGTTCTTCTGTTGCAGCAAAAGCTGTAATACTCTATTATCATGTGAAGCTTTATGCATATAAATCAGATTTATCCAACTAAACCAGTTATGAATTGATAGTGAATTAACCAAATATATCGAATAGAAAAAAAATGCTTTAAAAATTCTGAAAGACTCCCTGTGTTTGGTTAATCTCCCATCACTATACAAAGCTCTGCTTCCTGCATGAGTAAGTTTATATAACCAAACCATAATCTAATTTATTTTTGTAATAGTGAAGACGTGACAGCACGAACATCAGCCCAGGCTAACTCTTTCAGTAAGTTCTTTAGGTTCTTGGTATGTTCAAGCTTGCTCTTGCTACATATTCACAACTCTTGTTATCTAATCTAAGTTGCATATGTCTACCCATGCTGTTGACAAGTCTGAAAGTATTGGAATTATACCAAGAACTTAAAATAACCTCAAGCTAGCAAATGAAAAATTATTCTTTAAAGTTAGGCTTTTATAATTCACTTTCACTGTGTGAAAGCTTTTGATCTTCCCCAGGTAGAGACCATATGTCATAGGCAAGGTATATTTGAAGCTGGAATATTTTAACAGGTGTTTCTGTTGATCTGTGAAAGTATAGATTTAGAAATGCTTGAAAAATACAAGGAATCAAGCTGAGAAATATTTTCATATTCACCTTTCAAAATTATATGGGGATACAAAAAGGTCTTTGAACTTGAAATTGAAGATAATTAGGACATCAGCAACATTACGAAATTTAATTGCAGACACAAATTACTTTTTATTTTCAGTAAATTATTTAAAGATTTTGTCTGTCCAATTTTAGGTCCAATGTTTTCCAGAAGGCACAGAAACTATTTCCCATATGCCATTTGTCTTCTGCTCATTGAGAAAGAGGAATGCTTTCTGTCTTGTCAGGACAGTTGTATTAATAGAAAAGGTCCAGTGTACTTTATGATAGTATTTAATGCTATAAATTGTTTGTTGTGTTTTGAAGAACAGCATAGAAGCAACTTGTGTTGTTGAAAGCAGCTGAGCTAAACAGGGATCCCTATGGAGAATTCCAGACTGGAAAAAAGCTTTTTTGTCAGATTCCTTGACAGATGCATTCCTCCATACAACTGTTCAATGGGTTTTTGAGGAAGTGAATATATCTGCCATGAATCACCTGACAGCAGTGCAAGGACACTCAGTTTATATTTTCACTAAGATCTAAATCTCTGCCTGACACATAATTATACGCTATGTTTTTAAAATGTCAGTTATATAAATAAAAATAAATACTGGGCAATTTTGCAATTAGGTCTTTCATTAAAGACACAGTATGACAGCATAATCAGCTCTTCATTTAATGGTTAGAAAAATCATCTTAGTCTAATTAATATGCTACACTAATATCAACCACACTGCCTGCTTTCTTCTTCCACTGCTCATGTCCAATCTTTTTTCAGTTAGTGATCTCAAAATACTGCTATGTGCAGAATCCTGCTTAGGCCATAAATCATCTGCCAGCTTTCTCAGAAATATTTTATTGTTATCAGTGAATTTCAGTGAAGTTCTAAAGGTAGTTTGGGAACACTTGTATTAGTAAGGCCAAACATCTGCACTATTATGTCTAAACATCTTATCTTAGGATGTGTTTGTGCTCAGCCTCTTCTGTCAAATAGGGATATGCAGGTTAGTGCTTGCTAAGTCCTGAGAAAGCAGGAAAGACTGAAGTGACTGGTACTATAGTCATGTGGTTAAGGTTCATCTAGGAAAGTGTAATTAAAACAGTTGAAAAGAGTTTTAATGATGATCTAAGTCCAGGAGGAAATTTGATAAATCCTTCTGTTTTAGCAATGAATCCAAGCATTTAATGATCCCTGCAGAGGGAGACATGTTTGAAACAAGAAAAATAATCAATTCTTCTTAAATACCTTAGTAGATGGATATGTGCCTCTTTGATGGACAGATATACAAAAGAGAAAGACAGAAAATGGACCTTCTGCTCATTCTGAAAGCTGTGGTGTATAGCCACTTCTCTGATACACAATGCTCTGAGAGAAGATCCTAATGATTAAAGTCATTAGCAACACACTGTTGAGTGCATGCTCTAGTTTGATGAAATTGATACTGCATGACCTGAATGGGAAAAGTGACATTTAATTCAGGTGCACTTGAAAAGATAAATTATTTAACCTCTCGTGGAGTTCTTACAAAAGAGATGCTCATAACTTACGAGATGATCCTTCAAAGAGGTGGCAAAAATATTTCTGTTTCCTCCACCCTTCAGTTCTTCAGTGTAAGAGATCCTTTAACTATAAATGAATAAATTGTGTTTTGTGAAAGTATTTTAGTAAGTGTAATGGTAAACAACATCATCGTAAAGAATGTTGTAACTGACTTAGGAGGACAATACAGTGTTCAGTTGGCAAGTTGCTAATGCTGATGAGATTCATTTTCAATATAGTTGCAAGGAAAAAAGATATAACGAGAATAACTAAGTAACTCAAGTTACTTAGAGATAACTCTAGTGAAAGCTGATCGAATAGATTTATAATATACACGGTGGTCATCACTGTGGCATACATTTTATGTTTGCTTGGAGAAAATGTGAAGGTGAAAGATTTGAAAGCCTGTTTTTTTTTTTTTGCAGAAGCCCTGTGACTATTCTGACAAAGGATCCGTGAATATTTGGTCAATTGGGAGAGTTTCTGAAAAGATATTTTGTGAGTTGCAGTTCTCTGAGCTTTCTAGGAGCTAATCACTTTGAAAGGGCAAGACAGGGCACAGTGAAAGGACTAGATTGTCCATCAACATTTTCAACAGTGCTAAGAGGTCTCTGGAGAGATGACATTTGGCTTCTTAAAATGCAGTTCATGTGTTATCACCAATCTTGGTGACATACAAACCCCTAGAAAGATTAACAAGGTTTGCCAGATACGCTGCAAGGTAAAAATACATTGTCAGAACTTAACCAGGCTCGGAAGGATGTCAAGTACAGATGTGCTCGTGAAGAATCCTTTTTAAAATCAGTCACAGTTAATTTGATGTTCTTAAACTTGTTTCTGATATCTGTGCTGAGAGGCATGTCAGTGTTTCACCCTGCAGCGTTTTCAAGGTGATTTGGACTGTTAAAAAGATGCAGCATAAGAGGTGCTTAATTATAGGTAAGTGCATGAGCGAAGTGTGATGTACAGCAATAGAGTTAACAAAAGGGTGGTGACTAACACAATAATAATAGTAATACGAGTTTGTGATCCATAGCCAGCAGACTTCAGATATGGTTGATAAAGATCCTAAATTAGTTTTCTAATTAATTGTTTGGAAACAAAATATTTTCATTTTACTTCCCTACTACTTTTGCTTGATTGCCATGCTTTCATTTCAATTCCATGTTTCCACTTTTCTGCTCTATTTCGTCTTCGCAATAATTGCTTCTGCTTCCTTTCCTTTTGCTCCCTTTCTGTAATTTTACACTGCAGCTGGTCTTCAGCTAGCACAACATGCAGTGTATCCACTTACATAAAAAATGCCACCAATCCCTTGCATTGCCAGTCATTAGGCAGTGTTTTTAACTGGATATCAGCTTCTCAAATTATTCTCACACCATCTGCTTGTTGAATATTTTTCATAGTTCATGTTTTTGGTTTTGTTCATTTATTCTTTAAACTGAGACATTCTGCAAAAGTAACATTACTTTTGCTGTGATATTATCAGATAGTTGATTTTTTCACTACCTGTTACTTGAATTTCTTAAGTAGTCCACAGCACTGACACTGTAATTCTTAGTCTGGCAGAGCAGACTGTATCTGCAAGATCATTTCAGAAGACAAAATTCATATTTTTCATTGAAGGGCCAAACAGAAACTCACACGTAAAAATGTGCTATCTCCTTTTCTCTGTTATTTATCTTATCTGCAGATTTTAACCCAACTGTTACCCGTAGGTGATGTGGAGATATTGGTAGATTTATTTACCTTACTCTGACTCTTCTATTGCTAATGGTATTCCTGAAAAATGACCTCCTAGTTTCTCTATCCCTTTAAAGTTATTTCATCTGTGTAATGCATCTTCCTACATCATATCTTCTCCACATTCTTTCAGTACCCACAGACATTTTGTAGGTGGAACCCCAAGGTGACATAACACCTGTACTGATGGTATTTCTGCTGCAGAATGCATCCAGACATGGTTAGAAAAGAGCCTGGAGGTGGCACAAAGCTCTTGCAACCCCCTGTGCAATTTTAAATAGGAGTGCTTCCAGTGGTATTAGAGTGGTGTTGGAAAGTTGTCAGTAGCTTTCAGGAAATAATGATCCTAATGTTACCAAGCTGAAGAATAATAGCTTGTTGCTTGATAGCTGAACTTGGTATTATTGTCATTTATTTCTATTTTTTAAATTTGTGCTCACTAGAAGTTCAGGTACAATGAATACTTGCAGGTGCTGTAAAAATCCCTCTGTCAATGTTGAAAATTGTGGTATAGTAAGATATAGGTGTACAAGCCTACAAGTCTGACTGGGCTTTAGTTATTTGTGGATTGTTTAGTTCTCTATATAATACCATGCCAGAAGTAATGTTTCTCACCTCAGCTTCTCTGTTCTCTTCTGCATGCATCTATCTGTATGGCTTGGTTGCCATGTCAGTGTAACTTAGTGGTCTGTAGATTTGGAGGCATCACCAAAAATTACAGTAGTACTGCCTGGTCTTGGTTGAGTACTTACTTTGTGATCTAATACTTTCTCCCAACTGAGGGATATAACTCCAAGTTCCCTGTACAAGTTCCCACACTCAAGATTCATTCTGCACAGATGCTTCCTGGTAACGGATCATAAACTTTCTAAATTTCTGTGAACTCGCTTGTTAGTGAGCTCATGAACACAGAAAGCTTGATGTGCAATTCTAGAGACCCTTCACAAAGAGGATTATCCCACTCTGAATTAGTATCACCGTGGGTATATTCATTTTCTCCATCTTAAATTTAAAAGGTAAATTTTGAGTCATCAGAATATTTTTTCCCTGTGCAAACAAAAAAGAACCCCAACATTTTTAGGGATGGTTACTTGGCTTCCTTAAATTTTCTGTGGGATTGATAGTTCCTAATCTGATAGCGAAAAACAGTATTTCTTCACAAATGTTTTTGTTAAGGATTGGCAAAACTGAGTCCTCTGATTTTATTTTATGAAAAGTACTTCTTCACAGGCACCAGTGTTTAGGCTACTCCCTGTCATGCAACAAAAAGTCTTTCAGGAAAATGGAGCTGTGAATTCATACTCCAGTCCTTTTCACTGTGCCTGTGCAATGGGGGGCACACATGGGGCAGAGAAAGGGGCACAGCTCGCCTGTCCTTCCACTGTGGCTTGGATAAGCTACACAGCCTGTTGCACCATGGTTTTGCAGAAAGCTGAGGACTCCAAACTAAATATACTAAAGTTTTATATGTAATCTCACTTTGAGGGAAAGACTTTCATTTCTTAAAGTAACAAATATTGTTAATCTGATTGCATAAACCTTTCATGAACCCTGGGTGCAAGTTGTTTTATTCATCTTTAAAAAATGTGATATAGTGGTATAGGGCCATGAGGGAGCTCCGTAGCTGGATGTACAGTCAGAGGTCATTGAACAGGTTAATTGCCTGCACTTATCTTTTGAAGCAAAGATATAATGTTTAGACAAAAACCTTTTATACCATTTAGCTCTTCACAAAGGTGCTGTAGCTTTTAGTTTCAACATGTATTAGGGCCATGAAACTTTATGGCCTGACAAAATTAGTGTCAGGTCTAGTAACTGTCTATTTTTAGCTCTGACAACTGTGAATATGCAAAATCTATGTAAATTATAAAATATACTAAGAACAAATGGTTTTATTTTTTTTCTACTAGAGATATTGTGAACTCCAGAAATTCATTGTGTCAAAAGAAAAATGGGATTTGGATAGATTGCCATTCCACTTGTTATTCCTGATATGTTGTCAAATTTTATTTAAGATTGTAGGTTACTAGTATTCCTTTTATTTTATTTTTTTTCTGAAAAGGTATACTTCTGATCTAATCCAGTTCAGTTACAAGCTAATTGTTATAGTAGCCAACCCATTATTCCAAGAAGACATTAAGTGTTCCTCTCTTGTAAAAAGCAGTGGATATAGACCTGGACTTGAATGACAGAAATGAGTTGAAATGTTGGCTAATCACTGTTCTCTCAGTACCATTCTCTGTCACTAATATTCTTAAGGAACTGAACTATGGGATAATATATTTTATGGTGTTTATTTATAATGTCCATTACTTGTTAGCTTACAGAGTTGTTTTCCCATAAGTCACTCAATATTGGTATGCTAATTCATCTGCAAAGTCAAGGGTTAAACTAGTGTACTTCCAATGAAATTTGATAAATTAACTTAGCCCACTAAATGGGCTGTGGGCTGGAAAGAGCAAGCTTTAAAAATTAGATATTCTTCCCTTTTTTAACATAGAGCATTAGAAAGACAGGTTTTTAAGAAAGCTGTTGGATATAGAAGGATGAGCCCTCAAGACCTGAATGACTTGTATTTGCATCCTCTATATACTTCAAATAGTAATTTTCATAAAGATAATTGAAGCTCACAGTTTATTCTCCAATTTTGATCTGGTAACAAGTACCAGGTGCATCATGTTTAGACTGGTTTTAGTCTTCTAAGTGCTGGTGATCGGCCATGCTGCTCATACCAGCTGTGTACGAGTTACAATATCCTGAAGGCTTTCAATTTATTTTAACTTTTTAATACATTCTAGAAGCACTTTTCATTTTTTCAGACTTTCGGCATAACCAGTTTTCTTTGAATTATTATAGAACAAACAGCTAGTGGCAGGTAAATTATTCAAAAGAAATTAAGCAGTACCAGAGAATTTAAAAAGACCTTTTGGCTTTCTTTGTTGTAAATTTGCAAAAGTAATGCAACTGTGGGATTGGAAATGAAACTTGAATACTAATACATTATTTACTTTCCCACTGTTTGATGGAACTTTTTCTTTGCATCTCTTCCTAAGATTTTCTCACAGAACTCTCATTGAAAAAAAAAAAAGTGAACTTTTGTAATTTGTAGGAAAAATAAAGAAAAAAAAAGAGAAAAGGGAGATATAATATTTTAATGAGTGGAAAGAAGTAAAGTCAAGAGCTCATTTTGTTTGGTAATTTTATTTTTCATCTATCTGTCAGTGCACTGTAGTGCACACTGTTGTCCTTCTCTGCCTAGAAAGTAGATTATTAATTATTATTCACTATTACTTAAGCACACAGTTTCCCTTGTGTTGTACATAGGATACAGCTTCTATCAACATTAGATACAGTAAAAGACAGATGCCGTGTGTCTGTGTATGGGCACGTGCCTACACATTGCTGCACGTACCCCCAAGCATATCTTTGGCTTTATATTCAGAGATATAGGTAAAAAGGTAAAGCTCTAGAGACTGCCCAAGACCCTAATATGTAACCTAGGCCTTTCAGTCATCTCCTTATTGCTACCTGTTCCCGTTCACATGTGTTTCACTGCTTCCTTGCTAGAACTGAGTAATTAACTACTGTACCCGGGGCATTTGGCTTGTCAGCTTTACTGATAAATGGAGGTAATGTGTATTGTTGTACCCATTCTTTTTTTTTTTTATTAATTCTTAAATGGGGTAGGAAAATAATGCAGAATAAGGTAACTGAATGAAAGGTTGAGGTTTATTCTATTTTCCAGCTCTTTCCCCTGTGAAGTCTATTCTAATTCTTTTGGAAGTTGTAAAATCATTTCCTTGGACCCGTTCCACATTTTTCAGCACCATCATCCCCTCTCCCCTTCTGTCACCCCTGGTTTTGCTACAGCACTAACCTTTGCGAAGTTGTCAATTAACTTCTCACCCTTGTGATTCTCCCCACAGTCTTCCCCAGCAGTCTTGGAGTTGATAGAGGTCAGACTTTAATCCGAATTTAAAGAATACTCTGGGACAGTTATTTTGGGCTAGAGAAGTCATATAGAAAGAGTACATACCTAGTGGAGTACAGCCCTGGGTATGTCTGTGCATATGAGTTTTGAAGGTAATAATGTCTCCCCACACGGTTGTCCAGTGTGATGTTGCATATGACCGAGTAGTTTTGTTGGGTTGATGTTTCTATGAAACACCAGTGACATCTTTTCTGCTGAAAGAGATAAGCAGTGTTCCTTGGCTTCTCTTTCAGGGCCTTTTCAATGAGATCACATTGAGATCACAATGAGATCGCCTCCTAGGAGCTGAGGAAGGAAACAGTGTCAAAGGGATTTAGTTGCGAGCATGGCGAGTGGCATTGAAAGCTATGAATGTCTAAGTGGCAGGGGTATGACAGCTATGAAATAGAAAATTGTTTGGGGTTGATAAGGTACTTTTGAAGACCTGGAGTGTTAATACTTTGTTACAGTTAGCTCTTAGTCCTGTGAAGAAGCGAGGGGAACTGCCAGTATCCCATATGCAATTAGTCTACAAAGTGCCTTATTACAAATATGACAAGAGGATTTTTTACTATGCCAGTCTCACTCGCTTGTTTGTAAGGCAAATGGATCTCATGGCTTTTGAGTTAAAAATGCAAGAGCTCTAAGTAAATAGCTTCTTATGCCATCATCTGTCCAGGAAGAACAGTATCTCTCCTTGTAGCAGCGAGCAGTTTGAAGAAAAAATTCCTACCCTGCAAAATGATATAGAATGTGTCGTTTTCCTGAATGCTCTTTTACAGGGTGATCAAGAGGCTTTCACTCAGTGAATACATTTGCTCGCTCAGTTTTGGAGAGTCGCCCTTCATTTATTCTTTCCCTTTGGAAGTACTTTCGAGTGCAAATTACTGCTATCAGAAGCCTTGAACTGAGAGGCTATTATTCTCCATGCTCAGATTAAATTAATTTTGAACAGTTTAATGCAGCATGTCCGAGCTGCAAGTCCAAGTGGTGTCAAATCTATTTCTCTGCTTTTTTAAGCTGCACCTTCAAGGGCAGTATGATTCATGGTGAATGTGTTCTTCTAATGTCTTTTGCTAAGCGTTATTATTTTCTTTCATTTGCAAGTCATGAGGCAAAAACGTTAACCATTTTCCTTCTAAAATTATATAAAGAATGCATAATTTTATACTGGCCTGATTTTTGAAAGAAGCTTATTAAATTTGTTTACTATATGTGAAATAATGTAAAAAATAATCTTGGTGAAAGATAGAACTTTGGGTTTTTTTTAAAAATCTAGTGGAGTAAAAGGAAGCACTGCAGGACCCTGCAACATCATCATTGTGTTAAAAAGGAATTAGACTGATCAAGGTCTCTGTAATAAAATTAAGGAGTTTTTAATGATTGGCTATATAACACTCTGTGTTTTTGCCAAGCTGCAAAACCAAAGCGTGACATAAATCTGTTTATCATTTCTCTTCAAGCTCAAGCAGTGCACTGTCTTTCCACTGCTTAGTAGTGCTGGAGTACCATTGCAATGCAGTGATGAAACTTTCTATATGTTATTGAACCCTAAATGGCCAAAAAGAATGGCCATCAGTTTTGCACAGCATAGAAGTGGAGAATTTTGTGATGCTGTGACAAATACTGTGATCTTTCTTTGAAGGGTACTTGATGGCCAAATTTACAAAACCAGATTTTAAAACCCATTCTCTGGCTTAGCAGTTTCTGCCTGTGTTTCCCATTTTGTGCTCTCAGATATTATTGTGTGGTGATATTTAGATACTTCGGTACTTTCTCATGTATTTGAACACTTTTCCAATATCACGTTAGCATATGGTGTCCCTATTTTTACTTCATCTTTCATGTCAAGTAGCTGTTGTTGCTTCCATGATCATATGTATCTGAATTTTTTTAAGATTATGACAAAGAATATATTTGCATAGTCCTAAATAGCTACTTGGCTCCATAGGAGCCTCTCTGTAAAACAGGGTATGTAGACAATTAGATAATGAATATAAGAGGAGTATGACTGTCTGACAACTAAAGTCACCTGCCTCATGAGGGACATTCCATGGTGATATCTCCTGCTGTAACTGAAAAAAAAGGAATGTGTAATTCTACCTGTAAAGCAACTCCTCTTCTTTGAGGAGTTCCAAGGATGGATTTCTCTGAGAAGTCCTGTTGAATTTTTCTGGGCTGGAAGGCGGCAACTTTCACATTGGGCAAGTGAGAATTGAAATGAAACAAGGAAAAAATCTGATCTGTAAATTATACAATATAAATTTCCAAGATTGGGTTTTACTTTCATTGTTTCAGGAATAGTTATTTACCTGATCTGTACCATTAAAGATATTTATTTTAACAGATTACATCACCAGTGTTACAGTGCTTATGGGATGCATATTATTCACACAAGCTAATAATCCCACATCTGAGTGTTTTGAAAGGGCTAATGTGCATTTTATTTTCAATAGCTTAGCCAATTGAGTTGAAAATTTGAATCAGGAGTTTCTCTGTTGTTGACATAAAGTTCCATTTCAGTAAGCTGGTTTTTATCCATTAAATGTTGGGTTAAATATTTCTCCATATTTATTTTTTATATATGTATAGCTAGGATATGTAGAGAGTTGTAGAATTTTAGGGGCAAAGACAACCCATGCAACAGGCAAGTATCATCATCACGATTCAGTCATTTCAGCCACCACATACTTTGTTTATATATTAGGAAAGATAACAGTTCCTAAATATCACAGTTATTCATGATATCAGAACATCTGTGATGTTACTTTATTTTTATTTCACGCCTATCGCTATGGTGCTTAATTTATCTTAAATTTTTTTCTTGAAAGAGACTGTTATAAGGAATTGAACCAAGAGGACTTCAGACAATGTACTTGTTGTTTTGTTTGCAGATTTAGATGCAAAATTGATTTCCTAGAAAATTTGGAAGTATCATGAGACATTAATTGCTCAAACAAGGAAAGCTGTAAGGCACCTTTTGCGTTGCAAGTGCAGAGGAGAGTGATGTACATCATACCAGAATCACAGATTTGCTGGTTGTGACACAACTTTGTAGTGAGAGATCTGTTGCTGTCAGCAAGTAAGGTTAAGGCACAGCACACTGAAGAGACAGTGTGCCATGGTCATGAGAGAATGACTGAGAACAAGTTCAAGGTACCATTATCCTGGTAAGATCTTTAATATTTATAATTTTAAAGAAAAACAGAAAAATAAAATGAAACAACTACATGAAAAATTGCAGCAATGCTTATCACCGAGAGATATCAGAGAAGCAGCAGAAACTGTGGCATTGACACAGTAAAATAAGATAGTGGAAAATGAGCACTGGGTGTAGCCCTATTGTATTTGCTGTGGGTGAAGCAAAGTATGACAGAAGGAGATGTTTGCTTAGAGACTTCTAAAGCAATTGAAGTACATTTATTTTATGGTCCTTGCCAAGTGACTTTTCAGACACAGCTGGTATGCAATAGTGTAGACATAATTAATAAATATAAAGTTTTGCTGAGAAGGCTGTATGTAGGACTACTTAGATGGTATATTCTTTCTTTGCTTCATATATGAAATTAATGTAATCTTTTAAATATTCATGTGTATTTTGTGGGAAATTTACCCTGATTCATCTGGGCATGTCAACTGAGACACATTCAAGTTCCTTTTATTTATGTGCTGTGCCAAAATGCTCAGTTTGTAGGATGCGCTATAGTAATTTTGGTCAAAGGGACTGGGTACAGTTTTGCAGGTGAGCAATGCTGTTCCATTAATGCTGTTGTCATTTCAAAGAGAGAAGACTACTGCACAGGTCCTGTGTACCACAGCGCATCTACTGATTGTGCACTACTATTCAGTAACTTCAGATAGTCTTGGTTTTCCCTTCCCATGTTCAGACCTGCTGTTGTTCCCTACCCTTTGATGTAGATAATGTCTTTTAATAGCATCTGGAAACCAGGTGATTGTTAGAAAACCTCAGTAGAGTAGTACTTCTGATCTGTCCAGGTATAAGGGAGTTTGCATTATAATAAATCCCTCCTGACCCTTTTTTTTTTTTGGTAGATTGTCAAAATACCAGAAAAATTAAACAAAATGCTTGTTTCTCTCTTCCCCCTCTTATGCTACAAAAGGATTCTGGCTATTTCAAAAAACAAATCAGTTTATTCTCCCATTAGGAAGGTTACACTTTTTTTCTTGGATAGTTAATATAAAGTCGAGTAGGATCTTCCTAAAGTTTGTGAGTATTGATGTACGACATTTCCTTTTCACTTACAGAGTTCAAAACATTCCAGCATCAGTTCACAAATTTTTGAGGTGATGGTGTAGTTTAGCTACATAAAATTCAAGTTCACTGCTTCTTCCATTTTAAAGATATGACTGGGTAAAACCACTGAAGTTTAAAAGACAGATCAACAGTTTGTATTTTACTTCACAGAAGGTCTGCTCCAATTTCTGTTAAAGACACTGGACACAGTTACTTGATCTAGTAATTGCCTTTGGGATACAGACTGTAGTCCCTGGAGTTTTGTCTTGAGAGTTCATTTTAAATGTCCTTTAAAAGCAAAAGGAATATTCCCAGCTTCACCCCTCCCAAAGTATTCTGCCTGGACTCCATATCTTACTCTTTTTGCTTTGTTTTGCCTTTCATGTAAAGTCTAAGAGTCCTATGTAATACCAAAAATAATGGCACGTGTAATGATATGAATTTATGTCATGAAACTTTTAATTATCACAGTGTCACCCCAGTTATTGGATTATTCTGCAACAGAGGGTGGTAAGGGCTTTTTCTTCATCAGTGATTATGCTGATCTCAGCTCACACTGTCACAAGGAAGTCCTTTTGAAGGAATTTAACCACATCCTTTTCTCAATGTATAGGCATCTCATAAAATAAATTTAGGTATATTAATGGTAAACAGTCTTCTGCAGTCATTTATGTTACACAAACTGGATTAAACCTTGCCTAAAGGTTTAGGTAAGTCACCATAGCTCCTTGTGAGAGAAAGTCTTTAATAAGAAGTGGTTTTGGAATGGCTCAAAAGAATTATTTCTTCTATTATTATTTTTATTTCTGAAGTGTTTGATAAACAGGAGATGAGATCATGTGACACATGAAGCTAGGCTGAGACATTATATACAGATGTAGCAGCACATTATTATTTTAAAAGAGAGAAAGAGGAGAAGATCACACAATCTGATTAAAGAAACGAAACTAATTATGGATGCGTAAGCAAAAAATGGAACTTTTAAAAACATATGGAGATTGATAGTGTCCCTCTACCCTTGTTACAGGCACCTATCAACCTGAAAGATAGATTCTGTCTTTCTTTTGTGTCTTAATAACCAACTAGCATCCAGTGTAAAATCTTCTTTTCCACTGGGGTTTTTGTGATGCCCTTTTAAAATTCTTCTTTCCAGTTGGAAACCGTCTGAGTATTTAAAAGATTTTGGGCCTTTTCTGATCAGGACTGAATTGCACATATTGCTCTGAAGTCCTTATCATCATTTTTCGTTTTTCAGAGCTTGCCTGCAAGTACAGGAGCAAACGCGCCCATACCCTATGGTGAAGTCTGGCCATGCCACAAACCAGGTACTAGAGTAAGTTTATGGGATGGAGACAAGTACACTTCTGTGAATATCAGTGCAAAAAGGTCTTCAAACACCAGCTACAAGGAGTGCCTGTGTTTTCATGACATTGCATAATTCCTGTGCTGTTAATATGGTGAGTGTCTGATTTATAGCAGCAATTTTCGTAGGGCACTTTTAGGCTCCATGCCATTTTAAAAGGTTTGGTCTCTAGGAACAGCATAATGAAATCACTAATATGATCAGAAAATCTCTAACAAGATAAACAGAATTCTCATTCTTCTTCCTGTCACCAGCACTGTTGAAAATGTTTTTGTTGCCCTCCTCATCAACCTGCTCTCATCTCACAGGGGGTATATTTGGCAGCTGCAAAAGCCGTGTGCCAAGTCTGAGAGTGCGTTTTCTCATGTGTTAGTAAGTAGGTCTAGTGCTGACTGTGTGAGAGCTGAGACACTCATTTATGTAAATCATATGTGATTTGTGAGGAATTTAGTCATTGTTGCATGCTCACGACCACAGTTTTCCACAAAATCCCTCATGAACTCAACTTACAAGGTCATGTGAGAGCAGTTAATTACAGAAAGAGATTGTTTCTGATGTAACATTTCAGCAGAAACGTGCAGCCAAGGCTTTATAGCCACCAATGCCCCTTTTACGGTTTACTGATAGACTGAGGGTTTGTTCTAGCACTGACTTCAAACTGACATTTATTTTGGTGCTCTGGCACAAATGCCAAGAAGCCAAAGAGTGAAAAACTGTAGCAAGTATAAAAGCTCTGTGAATAGGACACAGTCAATCCCATAACTTGGTGTAACACTACAAAAGGAATCCCAACTAATGCGTCCCTTCATAGTACAGTTGAGGGAGTCTCTGAACTCTGTTTCAACGTAAGTCAGGACAAAGCAAATTTTAGAACATGGAGGAACCAGGGGCCAGACATTGTATTCTGCTGCTAAGAGCTATCATTTGAATTGTGATTTCAGAAACTGTCCTGAGACCTCCTAGTACCTGAAGGGGACGTACAGGAAAGCTGGGAAGGGCTGTTTGTAAGGGCTTGTGGTGACAGGATGAGAGGCTGTGATTTTAAACTAGAGCAGGGCAGGTTTAGATTAGACATTAGGAAGAAGTTTTTCAGTATGAGTATGGTGAAGCACTAGAACAGGTTGCCCAGAGAAGTGGTGGAGGCCTGGAGGTATTCAAGATCAGGGTACTTGAAGATCTGAGCAACCCAATCTAGTTAAGGGTGTCCCTGCATTCTATGATCTTCCCATCTCAAAGAGATGACTAAACTGTTGATGGGACTCACTTGCTTGGACAGATCTGTCCTCCAGATCAAGAGTTCTCCTGGGACATAATCAGGTCTTTGTTAAATGGAGCAAGAAAACATGGAAAGCAGCAGAAATACTTGGAGGATAATGCAGTATGAGCAAGTGAAAAAAGGAAAACGGAGAGAGATTCTGCTCATCTGCTAGGTATGTGGTAGGCAGAGGGAAGGTGGTTTAATTAATGCAACTGCTTACAGAATTACTTCCTGATGCATCATCTCTTGAGTAAATCCTGTTCTAGTTCTCTCTCTACCTCTTTAATGGGATGTAGAATTGTAGAATAAAATCTTGCAAACTCAAAGGCAGTTAAAATCTTGGAATGGCTTCTTTCTGCACCCCTCAAGTTAGCCAGCTGACTTACTGCAATCCTGATCTCTTGATGCTTAAGCAATTAAATTACCAAGCAGAAATTTGAGTTGTGAAAGCCACTTGCAGCATTGGTTAGAAGACCCACAAAAAATGTAATGAAAATATATTAAAGGTCTAATTTCTACTGCATTGTGATCTTAGATGTTGAGAGAATTTAGATTACAGGCATGTAAAATACACTTGAGCAGGTGTGTGTGGGGGGTATAGTTCTAAATTTCTTTTTACTTTTTAAAAAATTCTTGCTGTTGGAAAAAATAATTTGCTGCTCTGATAAAATTTTCAGAGAGTAAATTCTCCTGTCAATCTTAATACTAGGCTTAATATACTTTCAAGGAATTTTTGTGCTTTTTTTAGACTATGTCAAGAAGTAGCAAGGTATAAGTTAGGAAATGGTGGGGAGGGGGAGATATTCCCAATTTGTAATTTCCTTTCATATTTCACACAGTTCTATTTCTATGGTGAAAGAGAATACTAAATGGGAGACAAATTTGAAGGCAGGCCTGACTGAACCTGACTTTCAGAAAAATGTACCTAGATACAACAAGAATGAACCCAAATTGACTCTTGTCACTTTTTATCAGCTTTGAAAAGGAAAGTAAATGAGAACGTTACCCTCTAACCATATTTTTAATATCCTCTATAAAAGGATCTGAGTCAGCTTTGTTCCCCTTTTACAAACCTATTTCAGTTCCAAGTTCTGTATTCTGAGGTGAGAATGTAATATTTTGTTTAAATAAGAAAACAAAAATCTTCAAAGTCGGGGCAGAAGTTATATAATGAAAGCGTAAGCTTAATGATAAAAAAACAACCCTGTGCATCAAGGTTTATTTTTAAAACATTATGAATTGTTGTCACTCATCAAGGAGCATTGAGAGTATATTGAACACCTACAAAAGATCAAAGAACTTCCATATTCTGTCAATTCTGCATTTTTAGCTTAACTAGTGCATCAAATAAATTATTCTTTGGCTTTTATTAGTATGTGAAGTACAGTAATCAGTGCTTTAAAGCTAATCTGATTATGTGGCTTATTTCACAAAAGCTGTTCTGTCTCTTTTTCACCGAAGATTGGCCAAACAAAAATCAATGTTTCTTTTTCATAACTTTAAAATTCAATAATATTATCTAGTAATTGTATTATAGACTGTATACTGCCCCTCTTTGAAAATATTCAATGCAGCAAAAACAGACAAATGGCTTTCTCCTACTTGAAAGAAGCAGGATGCTGGGACTGTTAGACTACTGAAGAATTAGTAAAAGCCTAATCTTTTTCATGAGCAAATCTTGCTAAAAAGTTCCAGGTACAGTAATTTTCTCCTATATTATTTTTGGAGCTTATGTTATGAGTACAAATGCTGTGAAAATGCAAATGAATTACTCGATTACTTAAGATATGCATAACATGCAACTATTTCTTCCGAGGGAAATTTGCTTTCCTTTCTCATCACACATCTGGTTTGGTTTGTTCTGCATATTTTTGTTTAAGATTTATATAATAAACCCTTTAGATTTTGAACATCACATTCATAAACCAAGTGTCTGCACTTCTCAGTTTGTTGAAGTTCATCTTTTGGAAAGTATGAATTTTCATGTGCTCCTTTATTATTCATAACATAACACAAACATGGCAACACATTGCAAAGAATATTTCCTTCATTTGGCTCCAAATTAGAGGTTTGCTTCCTTTTGTATTTCTTCCTGCTTCCCTTATCATGAGAAGCAGGAATTCCAACCTGTTCATGTTGTTAAGGGATATTAATGTTGTGCACTAATGCTACTTTGTGTGTCAGAAAATGTGGTTCAGTTTTCCCCAATATATTTTACTGCTTATATTTGTCAACTTTATGTAACCAGGGGCTTTAATTTATTTAACTAATTCTTTTCCAAAGGCATTCATGTGTTCCAAATATTGGGGTTTGGGTTTGGGGGTTTGTTTTGGGTGATGCCAAGTTTATAGCTAGAAAGTTCTTTTAAGTTCAGCATTACTTCTCTTATATTTCGCTTTCATGTTTTAGGGGATGATGTGGAAAAAAATAAACAAAATCCTATGGCCTGTTTTGTGCAAAACCAGCAGATAATCATAATGATTCCCTCTGACCAGAAAACCTTTAAAATTACTCTGGCCATCCTGAATGAGAAACTGTTCTTTTCTCCATCCAAAAATGAGCACATCTGCTCTCAGTGGAGTGGATGTCCTATTTTCTAGCAAAGAATTTAATTTCATCACGAAGTTTAACAGAAACAAGTTTCAGCTTTTTTCCAGATGCAGACAGTAAAACTGGTTTTCCTTTTGTACTCCTTCAGTTCTATCCTTTGAGAGGGGGAAGGATTCTCTCTCTATGTTTACCTATCTTGTGTCCTTAGGTGCTACTGAGGCATCTGGTCCAGAAAACCCTAAGGTTTGCTTAGATTTTCTTATTCTGTCTTTCTGAATAGCTACATCTTGAATGGCTAAACCAGCCACCTGCTGTGTGACTCTGACAAAGAATCAGACACACCCTTAGGTTGCACACATATGATGTGTAATGGTAATTTATCTCCCCACCCTCACAACTTAGTATCTTGTGGGAAAGACTTGAAAAGACTGTTTAGTATCACTGTCTCATGCAAATTGATTTGATCCATTTTTAAAGACTCTCTGCTGGCCTAGCAGGGGTTAAAATTTGGAGAAGAGCTGCCAGAAACTTGACATATGAAGACTAAAATATTGGCACCATCTTCAGAATTTGGAAAATGAGAGAAATTAAAATATACCCAATATAAATGAAAATAGCAAGAGAAATTGGTGGAGAATTGTTTTACCATCTGATGCTTTTCACACCCTGTAGCTAAGCCTCCAGGGTAGTCTGCACCTGTGACACTTTGCTGAGGGTGCAGGTTGGTGGTGCAGAGCCCAGATCTGCCTGTCCCTGCAGGCAGCGCCCACCATTCCTCTCAGCTCTGACACCTCTGAAGCGACAGCAGCATCCCCTTTACCTCCCACCCTGGGTTCTGTGGAAGAAAACACCCAAGTTGAAACCAAGTTCTTGAGTTACCCACTGGGAAATAGTGAGGAGATCAAGAAAGGTTTAAAGATAACAAAAAAAAGAGCATATGTATCACTGTACTGCATCTGGCCATCACAGGGAGGTGTTGGTACCTGCCCTCAAGTCCCTGCTGTCGAGCTTGTCAGGACTGTTTCATCATCTGTGGACACTGTCCTTTGCCTTTCTGGAGGGTCATTTGTTTTAGTGCCTTTCACATTCTTTGATCAAAGTTTCAGAGTGGAATCTTATCATCCTTCAGTCGTGTCATACTGGAGAAAATGTAGTTCAGAATTTCTAATGTGCTCTTCTGTCTGTGTGAGCCCTAGCAGTTGTGTGTACCTGCGTCTGCCTGGGGAGGCCAGTGCGGGGCTTGGCTGAGGAGTATCGTTTAGACAGCAGCACTCTGTCTAAAGAGTAAAAGAAAAGTAAAATAACATTTCTTTTTCAAGTAATTTTATCTGTAAAAATTTGGATCATTCTGTCCATTATGTCAGTAATGAGTAATTTCTGGTAGCTGTCCTTCAGAGGAATATAATTTTTGCCTTGTCTTCATACAGGGTGTGTAGGTATCACCTCCTCAAATAATTCAGAACACAGGAATTGCCAAGTAGAGCAGTAGCTCAGCTACTTGGGTATACTTTTCTTTGGCAGTAGACCATGCCAGATGCTGCACAAGAAAATAATTTGTTCCAAACCTCATCTGGGAACAAGCTTATGCCCTGAAGTTCATCGCTTTCACAACATGCATCCTTTGAAATGTCGCATTTGCTTTTTCCACTTATGGTTTTAGAGTTGTGTCAGCACTGTAAATCATCTTTGCTCATCTGAGTTTCAGGGATTTTTCAATAGCCTATGTTTTTCACAGTTTTCACCCTTGATAACCTTGAATACTTTTTGTTAGTTGTTGTGATAGTTTCCTACAACAGAGGTCAAGCTTTTACTGTGAGTGTTTCTCTTTTGCGTGCATAGCACTTAATATGAAGAGGCTTTTCTATATGCTGACATGTTTCTATGTTAAAAGGTATGGAGGGGCCTAAGACATTTCACAGTAGCAAATCCTTTAAGTCTTTATGCCATTTATTTAGGCAACTGTTCTTATATTTTCTAAGAATTTTCACTTCTTGCTTTTTCCAAAAATCAGCATGAATATTTTACACTAAATGCTGTTCTTTAAGTTACTTTTGCACTGGTGAAATTATAACTTGGTCTTTATATTTCATTATAACCCCACAAGATGAATGGTAACCAGGAGCAAAACAAGAAGGTTGAATCAACCCAGCTGAGTTTAACTACAAGTTTACCTTAGGGTTGGAGTGTCCGTCTCTTGCCATTGCTAGGGGGGGTATCAGGGCGACCTTAGTCCTATGTCTGTGCTCAAATGTCCAGTTCTTTGATAATCAAAATTATTTTAGAATTTCTTTATATGAAATAAAATCTGTTAAAACAATAGGAATTCAGTATATGTCAAATGCTATTAGATACTGTCTCAGTGTAATACCATAAATAGATGTTTTAAAATAGATGAGCTTAAAATTAACATTTGACTGCCTCATAAAAGTCAAGTCAGATCCAGTTAGTCACACTGGCTGTATTGAGATGTCCAGTTTGTTCTGGAGACCTACATTTTTTTAAAAATCTGTTGAGAAGTATCAGTGTTTGCCCTAAGAGTCTCTTTTCTCACTAGATTAAATATTGAGAAATAAAACAAAATATGTAAATATAGTATACCCAAAAGCAAAAAATTAATTTCCCACACAGATGGGTTTCAGGAGGTCTGCTGCCAAAAAAATTAAAATTCTTGTGCCGGGGGCAATTTGCTTGCAATAGGAGAAAATGTATCCAATTATCCTTATGAAATTATGAGTTTTGCTCCCTAATCAGCCATTTGATGGGGTATTTGAAATGAAGGTTCAAGCAATGGCTATCAGCTTCTCGTACACTTGAGAGAATGGTAGATTCACTATGTGTTGTTTCCCTATGTCCCCAAAATACAAGGAAAATGAGTAATAAGGACCATAACTTGACCAACATTACACTGCAGGTAAAAATTATTAACAAGGATTTTTTTGTGGTTGCTACTCAGCCATTAAAAATTAACCCTTCCAGAAAAGATAATGCATGCTCTAAGGAGAGTTTCACTCCATCTTCTGGATTTGCTGACTGAAGTCAGACCTGCTCAATGTAACTCAGGCTTCCTCGCAGTCAAGGAACAGTGGCAGACTAACACTAGTGTTCACAGGGGTAAATTTCCCTCAGTGACATGATTCTTGCTTGGCTTCTCTGTTACTCACCTATATCACACTCAGGACATTCCTGTACAAGTAGAGCTTCTTACCTTGATAGCAGATGTATAGATGAAGGTGGCCTTCGTGCTGTCAGCGTGTTTCACTTAGCTCAATGTCCCTGCTGCTACTGTGGCTTTTAGTACTTTGAGCCTGACATGGAAGCTCCATTTTTAAAAGTGATGTATTGAAAAGCCATAAATATGGAATGCGATCATGTAATATAAAAGGGATTTCATATTGATTTGAGAAATCATTAATTGACTGCACTACAGCTTTGTGCAGACTTGGGAAAAGCACAGAGCAACAGTAGCCTTGGAGAAGATGTTTGTCAAACTGCCACCAATATTAACAGTCCTAGAGCTGAGGGTGATAGATACTTACCTGCCTATTCTACTTATGGAATGAGAAACATCACTAGGGGATATCTATGCCCTGGTAGCACCTTTGAATTTGAATCCTGCAGGGGCCTGATCAAACTAATTAGTCTTTCTTTATTTAATTTTACCTATCCATCAGGTATTGTCATTCAGCATGAGTCTCATAGGAATTTTGTGACTGTTAATTAGCAACACATTCTGGAGCCAGAAAGGACTCAATAACAGTGAAAAGAAAAACATACAGAAAAAGGAACAGATTGGGAGCAGGAAAAAAAAGCATAGTAGAAGAGGGACAGAAATCAAACATATGAGAGGGCTGAAGATGAAAGGATAAGTGGATGCAGAGGACAGTGTAATTATGATAGAAGTTGAATGCAAGACTAGAAATCATTTGTTTTTCACCTAAAGACAGCTCACTGGGCAGGAATGAGGACAGAAAAGATGGGCTGAAAGACATCAGAAGATTTCAAACCATTAAGCTTTGAAACATTTATTATTAATATTTGTCCAACAGTTTTCTTCAGTAAGGTTACTTTGCCTAATTTTCCTGTACTGACATGTTTGAGTATTCTGCTTGTTCTCAAATAGTTTCAGAAAAAAATGGAGTACAAAGCAGACCTAAAAGTACAATACACTTTAAAGTTTCCCATTGTGAAATGTTTCATACAGACAGGCCCTATGTATCTAACATATATAAAAATATATATTTGTAAGATTTTATCTCTGTATTTGTTTAAAGCAGGAATGATTTTGTTTGGAATTTTATTCCCTTCCTCCCTCACACTTCCTGCTCTGATTTAAGGTTTCCTACATCTTTAGTATTGATCACTGTTGGAAAAAGAAATGTGATGGAAAGATAAAATTGAAATGGCTGCTGAGTGTCAGAGCTTAGACAGCTGTCTCAGACAAGCAGGAAGAAGGAAAAAGTTGAGAAAGAAATCCACTTTTATTAAACTCCCATAGGATGTAGGTGATTGAAACTATATATTGGAACCTCTCAAGTCTACAGAAATACTGCAGAAACAGATGAGAACTGGTTATTCAATACTTAGCTTAAAGAATGGTTTCTTGTATGGTATTTTTATAGTTCAATTTGTCATTTGATTGAGTCTACCGGCAATATGATTTAAGAGTATGACAAACACATTAAGCCCTTAACAACAATTTCCTCAAAATCCCTTTTCAGGCCTCTTTCTTTGGTAGGACTAGATCACATAGTAAATCTTCTTTCATTTTGATTTTTCTCAACTCACCCTCTAAACTTGATTCATTTATTTTTGTCTGAACCTAATAGGGCTGACTCAGTTGAAAAATGACTGGGGTGGTTATCTAAATAGACAGTTTCACTTGACTAAGCTTATTAGGCTTCCGTCCAGGTGACAGTCAGAAAGAAAATTTCCTTTGATGAACAGAACCAAAGAGCTCCCAAGCCAATTCTAACAAGTGAATGCTTGTAGCATTTAAAGAGGTAAATTATCAATGCCATGAAATACATACTTGACTTTGATATTGTAAGATCTCAAAGAAAAATCTTCCAATCTCAATTGAAAACTTCTCTCATTCCATCAACCATCTCCCCCTTCTTCACTGGGAGGTTACCAAGGTAACTTATAAGCAATTTATGAAATCATTTGTAACCCTAACTTGCTTATGTGGTGTACATATTCTATCATTTTGTGCTGTTTAAGCTATGTGAAAGCTGAAAAGTTAATTCCAAAATGTTTGCAAAACCATAACTTCAGCAATATGTGTGCCTGGCCCTAGATGGGTCCAGTTCTTTCCCTGTGAGCATTCACAGAAGGAGAGGAAGAAGAAGAAGTTTTGGGAACCAAGTTTGGCAGAAAATGAAAAGTTAAAAGAAAAAAAAGTCCAGATTGCAATCAGTAGAGGAATTAAATACAGGAAGAATTTTTCTGATGGTAGTTTTAAATCAAGACCAGATATTTTGTTAAGCATTCTGCGCAAAATTCAAAGAATTAGGTAAATGATAGTCATAAAGAAACCAAAATAGCTAGACATCCAAAGGATAAGTTTGTTTGTTTATGAGACCTTTCTCAGAAAAATTTGAGCTGTGCTAAAGAAAATTCTTCATGGAGATAATCCATGCTGTGTCCCCCCTACCTTCTCACACATAAATTGAACTGCTACAGCCCATATTTCTGTTAGGATGCTGAGTAGCCAGTGGCAGTCTGTTAATCTGCCCTTGTCATAGCAAATTATTATGAAGTTCACATAGTAGTATATGGTTCAAAAAGGTTTTGCTCCAAGAGAAAGTGGGTAGCCTTGCATAGCTCCCTTTACTAATAAAATTGTCATTGGCTTGTGAAAGATTAAGGATTTATCTTCCCTCACTTGGTCTACTAAAGAACATTGTGTTTTCCTGTAAGGAATATGTCTTAAGTGGAGCACAAGAAGGTTTGTCCTTCTTCATGCAGTGACAATTATTTCTTATATGTCCTTATAACATTTCTTTCTTCTTATGGCATCAAATTTGACCTTACTTTGGCTCCCAGCAATACCATTACAAACCACGCATTTGATAGCAGGTATTTTGAATATGAGCTGCTAAAATTTAAAGAGAGCAAAGCAGATGGCATCAGATTATTTCTTGAGTTTTCATCTGCTAATTTGAAAAGGTCTTCAATCAACTCTTCCCTGCACACAGAAATCAGATTGGGTACTGCAGCTCCATCATGTCCCAGATTTCCACGGATGATGCTAGAAAGATGCTGCACAGCTCAGGAACAGGAGTCATTAGAAACACTGCTGGTGAGCCGCTGGGTGTGAAATACACGAGTACATACGCTGCCTCTCCAGCGTAACACGCTCAGCATCACGGCACAGTGAGGGAACGCGCGATCAAGCTCAGAGACAGAAGTGGTGTCGTCTACTCACATGGGTAACGTGAGAAATAATTATTTAATGCTCATGAAGCAGACAGAAAATTAAAAGCACTACAGAGTAGTTGCTATTAAAAATCTTTACAGTTTGACTTTGCAATTAGAATATGTTATCACAGTATTCCCCTTTACTCGGTATAGGAACATCTGGGGAACGCTACAAATCCAGGAATGCTGCAATGGCATTAATTACTTGAAAATGTAATTAAGAAAAACAATACTGGTGATCTCCAATGATCATGAAGTTCCTATTTACTAGAGCAACTAGAATATAGGCCTAGAAATGTTGCCTTTTAGATTATTTTATACCAATTTTAAACATTGTTACATTATTTTGAGCTTTCACTTCAGACGGTTGTGATTGCATTTTTGCTGGAGGTGGCAATGATCAGATTGAGAAACTTTGGTGTTGCTTAGAGCAACATTGAAATACCCTTTGACTTCACTAGATGAAGTTTCATCCTCAGTCACTTGCCAAAAGCTATAGAGGGAGCAACTGTCATAGAAGAGACAGAATCGGAACTCATGAGTATTCTAGTTAGAGCTGTGCAGAATATTTTGAGTGTAATTCAGAATTCTTTAAAATGTTCCAGTTATCAAGCAAAGACCTGAGAATTAGATGAGTTCTGAAATCTATCTTAAAAAAGGAATGCATGGCACCTAAAAAGTCAGTATTCTTGTTTTGGTACAAGAACTTTCATCTCACTTTTTACCTCTCTTATCCTTCTATTATGTTATGTCCAAGCAAAAGTTGGAAGCCTGGAGTGAAATAAGATCTCAGTGATTTTCACATCGTTCAATTGTTCATTTACATGATCTACTTGACCATGACTTTTTCTGATTTTAAACAAGCTCAGAGCCCAGCACTTCAGCTCACAGTTTTTCTAAGTGAATATTTACCAGTGAATTCAAGATTTGTTGTATGATCCAGGGATCACACCATGGAAGACAAATCTGTAGGATTCGTAGGAGTCTGGTGAGTTTAATTTTCTTCCAATTGATCTATACAATGAATTTTATACGGTCTGATAAGTACCCTGTGAACACAGGGCTGTTAACATTTCATAGCAAAGGTTCAGCTTGCCCCCTAGACAGTAAAAACACTGAAAGTGTAAACGCAACTTGAGCAGCCTGGGGCAGGTGGGAGGCAGGGAGAACAACATGAATTACTTGTGTGTTTTTCGATGATAGCATTCATAATTATTTTTGCACTGTTAAGAGTCACATTTGGAGCAAGTCTAATTGACATGGTGGTATTGCCAAGGCCCAGGTGCTCGGATGCTGTAACACACTAACAATGCCATTTCTCTCTCCACAGTTTCCTGCTTTGCAAGATTTCTGCACATGGCTCTTTGGGGTGATGTTTCTTTGCATTGACCCAACTTCCAATGGCTTCTAACAACTTATTTATCCAAGCTTGCCAGGCAGGATTAGAGCTTATTTCCTTCAGAGCTCATTTGTGGCTGCTAATTGCCAGGAAAACTCCGTGAGAGCATTGGCTGGCTGGGTGGGAGAGTGGGAGGATGAAAGGCCGTAGTGGTGCACTGGTGGGAGTGAGTAAGCCATTCACCTTTTGATGTGTGACTCTATCATATCTCTTGGAGATTCATGGTGGTGGTGTGGATGGATGTGGGACTCATTCATCTCAGCGCTGTCCATGCACATTGTAATTGCAGTCACAGAAACTTATACTGGCTTATGAATTAATTTAGGCTTTATAGTAACTCCTGTGTAATAACATACAAGTTCCCATGATATTTAGTGTTTTGCAGAGAATTCCTCAGCAAGACGTGGGGCATTGTGCTCCACAGGCTGCATTCCCATCTGCTGCTCAGGGAGGAAAGGCTCTGCTCCCCATATTGCATTGCTGTAGCTTGACTGTGCTGTGCTTGATCAGGAATTACTTGGCAATACTTTCTAGCACCTGCAGCAAGTTCATTTCCGTCGGTCTCCAGTTGAAATCTTAGCAGAGAGCTCTGCAGTTCAGTCATACTTAACATATTGTCAGTGGCTTCTGGTTATTGAGATTTGTTTATGTTTTTTTGACTAAATATGGCATATGAAAATCAGTAATGCTGCCATTGACAGCAGTGTATGCCTAACCTTAGATGGAGTAAAAACACAAACACGGGCGAGCAGCATCATTTTTGCACTCTGAGCTAAACTAACCTTTGTTGTACTTTGTTAAACAGACTTTTAAGGTTGTATTTAACATGACCAAATGAGTAGTTATTTTTCAAGAAATAGCTTGTGTTTTTGACCTCTGTATTTTGGCTTCTGAGCTATCAGTTTGCTTGAGTAGCCTGTCATCTACCCAGCCTCTAGACTGCGTGCCAGTTCTTTGCTGCAAGCTTTTTAAACCAGTTTAACACTCAGCAATAAGGTCAGGATCTATCAATAGCATAAGAAGGGCAAGATTTCTACAAGTGCCTGAAATTGATTGGTGGTTGCCTTGCGGCACTGCACACATCATCTGTAATTTCTGTGGTGCCTACACGGTGCCTTTCTGCTATACACTTGCAAGCAAAGAGCAGTCTAGCACATCTAGGACACTATGAATTTTTCTCATGCTTCTTGTCAAGTTTCTTATCTGATAAGAAGGGATGGAGCCTGTTTATAAATAAATAATTAATGCATGAGCAATCTGATATTCATAGATGAGCTTTCTGGGCACCCTTTGTGTATTTGCACGCATACTTAGGCATTCACATAAAAAGACAGAAGCTGGAAAAAAAATATTAAAAATTATTCTTTGTACAGTTTGATTATCTGCTGAGTTCTCACATTTTAGCCAAATGCTGAGGAGTTATAGATAGCATGTGTCTTCGATCTGATTCCTGTTTGCAGTTAACAAACAGCTTGTTGCTGAAGTGGAGCAGAAAGTAAGATCCTGGGCACGGGAACACAATGGGATAGTTGTGCCTTCAAAACCTAATGGCATATATAAACTAGAAATTTACACTTCCAGAATTTTCCCAATTTCACAATGCATTCAGTGTTGATAACCATATGTTACACTGGACTTATTGTGTGGTTTTTGGCTGTCTAAATTTAGTCCGTGAAATACTTAATCTCCTCCTGAGCAACTCTAAACAATTACACTCACCTTTAAATAGATTTTTTTTAAAAGTCTGACCAAAAATTTCAAATATTCACATGAAAAACATGACAAAGCGTGCATGCATCATTGTGCTCCAAGGCGAAATGCCCACATGGAGCTGACCAAGATTTGTGTTAGAATAACCTGCAAATGCCCAGGAATAGAGATAAGTATTTCTTATGCTTTGCAGCTAGAATTATGACTTTTTTTTTTACATTGTTGAAATGAATTAAAAGTTCCATTTACCTCATGTTATAGTCTGCATTACCATTGATATTTCCTGTTGTCTGGATGGTTTGTGTGTTTTTGATAGTGCTTTTCAGTAGAGAGCAATGAATTTATTTTAGCAATAAATGTCAGCCTAACAACACTTTTGACCCTGCTAAAGTATAGATATTGATTTGAGAAAAAGCATGATGTTAAAAAAACCCCAAACAGCTCAACAAGATCGCAAAAGCATTTAAGATAAAACATTTTTTTTTTAATTTTTTTTCTCTTCTGTGGAGTTGTGTGTTGGAACAAGTTGCCCAGGGAGGTGGTGGAGTAGGCATCCCCGGAGGTGGATGTGCAGAGAGGCCATGCTTGGGGACACGGTTTAGTGGTAGTTTAGGCAGGTTAAGTTGGAGCAGATGATCTGAAAGGTCCCTTCCAACCAAGACAATTCTATGATTCTGTGATTCTGTACCAAGGCACTGGTAAAGGAAATGAGATTTTTATTAATTAATTTATAGAAGCACACTTAATTTTTTTTAATATGAGCTACCTGTAAATATGTGACATACTGTCTATGAAGAGAACAGGTGAAGTTGTGGCCACAGAGCACTAACAAACGCGGCTATGAAGTATGCCAGGTTGGATGAGGCCCTGAGCAACCTGATCTAGTTGGGGGTGTCCCTGCTTCTTGCAGGGGGGTTGGACTAGATGACCTGGGAGTCCCTTCCAATTCTAGCCATTCTATGATACTATGTCCCCCTGCTCAGTCGCACCAAGTACGTGTGTGTGGTGAGGGGTGTGTACATACCTACGCACAGATGTGTACGCTTTTCCCGTAAAACAGAAGTGAGCCTTCACTTGGGGGGGGGCTGCTAACACACCTGTGCAAAGGTCCCTGGAGGGAAATGCAGCTGCAGAACTGTCCTAGAGGCAAAGGGACCGTGCAAACCCTTCTTTGAGATCCCAACCCTTGAGCGGAACAGTCCTACCAAGAAAGCTTCCAAATTGATTGCTTTCATGTTTGACCTGCAGTAATAGCTTAGCAGCTATTTAAAATCTCATGGGATGCTACTTCCAGCAATGTTTATGGTTTTCAGCTGCTGAAAGCGTGTCCATTTATATGTGCCAAACTGGCTTGCATTTTTTTCCTATAAATATCTGAATTGCTGCAGGCATCACCCCTGTTGTTCTGTATTTAGTATACTCTGTAACCAACTCCAGCATTTACACACCATAAATGTCTATATTTGATTGCATTTTAAGTAATCAGCATTGCATTGTCAGTATTTTATTGCATGTTAAAGAAAGAGAAAGCTACTTTTTTATATTTTAAAGTAATCATGGTATTTTGATGTTTCAAGTATGCACATTAGCCAACATGCCTACAGATATGAAGTATTTATGGTAAAAAATGGGAATAATAGAATAGCACATAGTTATGAATTGCAAATACTGTGTTAAAGAACATTTTGTTTCAAGGATTATTACTATTCTTGGTTCAAGCAAAATGTTGACCGTTTATTTCTTCATTTGCTTTGTCTGAGATTCTTATTAAATGTTAAATGTTAAACAAGACATTTGCAATGAGTAATAAAAGAGGTAAAAATTTGAATTTAATTGGAAACACCCCAGCAATTTGGCTACATGCAGCTTACTGCTTTAGCAATCCCTTAATGGACTAAGACTAAACAAAAATGAAACGTTGCTTTGTGATCTGTTCAGTGTTCCTAAACTTTTGGGTAAGGTTTGCAGTGTGCTATTTCACCACTGCCTTAAGGGAAAAGAAGCAGTTTTCAGATACCCTGAAAGAAGGGCAGTCTGGAGAACATCTCTGGAGTATTCTGGGAAATACTAAGAAACACTGAAATGAAAAAAAAAGAATCAAATATTTTCGGAGGGTTTGAGATGGGATATAAGACAATAGTTGGAGAGACTTCAGCACACCACAGTAAGATCTATAACAATATTAGTTTTTAAAGTTTCAGGTGAGTTCACTTTTCCTAGATATTTTATCTTTTTGTTTGCAGTATATTTTGATACAGAGCCTCTCCTAAATGGCCAACCTTTTTTTCCTGTACCTGGTTACCTCTAAGCACCGACACAGTGAGGGTGAGGTGCTGCTGTAGCACAGAAGTCCATACAGACCTGAGAAAACTCTGCACCAGAAAGTTAATGTGCTCCTGTTAGTGTTAGCTGCTCTGAAATATTTGATGTAGGATTTATGTGATCAAATTGGCATCCTCTGCTTCCTTCTGCAGTTCGATTCTCTTCCTCTGCTATTTATTGTTTGTAATTAGTTGTTCATTCATGTTAATTAGACACAGATTTCTTCAATGCTTTGTTTTTTTTCCAGCTCTGTAAACTATGCTTGCATGAAAATTCATTTTGGTTTCCCAGGAGCAGTAATAGCTGAGTAAGCATTTGCTATCAAAGGGAATTTCTGGGGTTTATTGAAACATATTCCAGAATATTTTCTTTTTGGACTTGACACATCCCTTTGGGTGGCTCTGGATCTGTGGTGTGCTCTTACAGTTGGTCTTGCCTTGATCAATAGTGTTACAAAAGCAGAGTATGGCACATGTTACAGACCGGGGCAATTACAGGTCGGTGAAGAAACAGAAGAGGGACGCTGGCAAGTGAGTCACTGTGAGATCACTAACACACTGTTTGACACCTTCTTTTGCATCCACACAGTGTGTGTGTTCTGTGTAATGCCTGAAAGGGCTAAAACCCTACTTGGACAGAGCAACAGAACTCCCTGAGCTCTGAGGAAAGGTTTAGACGCATGAATCAGTGGCGTACTGTAAATGAGATGTGGAGCCTGCCTGGTTGTGATGAGAACATTAGGGCGAAGTGATAGATTGAGCCGATATTACTGAGGTAGGGAAAGCTTTACATCATAAAACAACGGGTAGACAAGGAGATAAAACAATACTATGCTTTGTGCCAACAAGAAACATGAAAAGTATGAGGGAAGGCATGGAATTATAAAAAAAGAGTTAATGAGTTTTCCCACCAGCACACTAGTCTTTGCATAAATTCTGTTACTTACTGCTTGTTCTAAGATTTAGGATATATTGTCTTCCTTATGCTTTTCTTATATGCTTTATTTGGTCATACAGTGACTTACTGTAATCTCAGTCCTTCAAACACTTAGTGCTTTGTATCGTGACAATGATGTCTGCAGGGAATACTGGCAATATTAGGCAATAGACTTGATGAGTGAGGGACTGTAGACAGTGACCCTGCTCTTTAATTTAAAACATCCATGCATCTCGGTGTCATTTTTCTTTTATAGTGAGCATCATGTTGCAATTAAATAACATATCACTACTAGAATGACCATGTGCCAAGAAATAGGGTTGCCATGCAGTCTACACTTTTTTTGAATTGATAAGATGCATCAAATTACAAATGTCTCTGGGTAGTCATCATAGATGGTTAGACCTGGGAAGGGTCTCATTAGATTCTCCAGTTCATTCTTATATCCCAAGATAAATGAAAACAAAATTGTTCCAGAATAATATTTGCTTAAATTTAAGCTGTGTTTAAAAGAAAAACAAACAAAACAAAACAAATCACCCAAACAGATTACTTATTAAAAGAAATAAAAACCAATAAAGGTTTGGGTTTTTTTTTAACAAAAAACTCACTTGAAAATTCTCCTTTCTTCTTTTCTTCCTGTTTTCTTTCCCCTAAATTTTTGGGAGTTAAATTTCACATACTGTGCTTTTGTATATATAATCTCCTGAGATGTTCTGATATTCTCCATACTTTTTGATTCATTAACCAATTATTCTGAAATTTTCAGCACTTTGTTTTAAGGAAGATTTTATTACTTGTCATATTTCTTGGTATTCCATTTTTTTTCTTAAACTGAATTTTCATCTGGGACTAGCTATGTTTTTAAATCTCCAGGGAGCCATTTAGATATTGATAACATTAATTTAAATATCCACTTTAATATAATTTAGTGACAATCTAAGATGCCAAATGCTTGTTTAAATATATGGGCATCCTTACTCTATAAGTGGAGGAGGAAATACCACTCAAAATCAGCATTAAATCAGCTTCATTGAAAGACAGTTTTCACATGTCTGTATCACACTTTTAACTACTCACACTGAATTTGTGTGTGAAAACTGTCTGCCTCAGTCTGAATGTACCTTAAAAAATGTCAGCAAAAATACTACACATGTCCAGAATGAGACAAGGAGAAAACTTATTGGTTTGCTCAACTAATAGATGATTTGACAGCTCATAACACCATCCTCAAATAGTCCTAGAAGTAGGTAGGGAGAAGAGTAACTGTTATATCCATAGTATTAGTCTTGAATATTTAATATGAAACTCTGAAAATTAAATCCACTTTTTAAAACCTTCTGGTAGACTTGGTTTTCTCGGGTTTCATTTATGCAGCAAACTTTGCAGAAGTTTTATTCACAGTGGGTATGATCCAGCCCTGGAGCCAAACAAGACTTTTCCTGCAACTGTAACTTTTGATTATGTAGGTTTTGCCAGGAGATAGTTAGAGCACACAAGCAGGAAAACTCCCCCTCCTGTGACCTCCAGAGCCCCCAAGCAGAGAGGATGAAACAGCTGAATTTTCCTCTTTGGCTGTCAGTAAATACCTGAAACCCAGTGGGGAAGTTTGGGATTCTTTTCCTGAACTGGTCCACAAAGACATTTACGGCACTTGGATCCATGTGATGTGTCCCACCACTTGTAAGGCATATATGGTTTTAAAGAAGATGATATATAATAACAGAATTTAACAGCAGTTACTGAAGAGAAAAACTAGAGAATACATTCTGGGTCAAAGCAGGAGCCTGACCTATCTATCCCAGTATCCTGCAGCAAGTAGCTATCTACAGAGGATGCTTAGGAGAGCAGCACAGGAGAAAGTAGTGATGCTTATCTAGGAAACTCTCCCAATTCTCCAGCACTTTGTGGCGCAGTGACTCTGTAGAAAGAAAACTCCTCAGCGCCCCTCTCACCTATTTCAGCGGCTGAATGGGAGGCAGTGAATGAGGCAGGGTGTTGCAGGAAGGAAAGAAAGATGTCCCTGTGGTTAGTGACCTGGAGAATTGGTTTTCTTCATGCTCCTGACGCACAGTAATGCTATGCTGGTTACTAAACCCACACTTGATAAGGGGTTTGCCTTAGCTGTGTATATTTGGGACATCTGTCTTGGGGTTGTAATATATACTAGTGCTGAGACCTCCTGGCTGCAACGGAGGTAAATTGCTCTGCCTTGGATATATAAAGTACAATATAACACTAAATCAGATTTTAGATTTCTGGCATTGGAGCTGCTATCTTTAGAATAGGAATAACAATATGCACTTATCTCAGATAGTTGTTATGAATGTGTTGTGGAGGACCTAAATACTGCATTGATGATTGTCACAAAAAGGCTCTGGAGAAATTAATCACTTAGTCTATGGGGTTGGAATGGTGTACAATAAACAAGGAATGACACCATGCAGTAAATGGTGGGGATAAAAACATGATATTGAATAAACGTCACCAGGTGATTAATTCCCATCTCGTGCACTGATTGAGGGGATTTTTTCTGAAGAAATATTATTTTGGAGGTTTTCTCACAAGGAGACTATGAACTGAAATAGTTAGATGAAAGCAGCCCTTCGGATTCATGATGTTTCCTGATTTTTGTTGGCAAACACTTTTCTAGACGAGGAGTACCTTTTATTTAACAGACCTCGTGGAACATCATTTTATATGCTGTAATCTGGAATTAAATATGGAGTAATCACTTTATATGCTTTGAAATACGTCTATTGCTTATTATTTGAGCTGTTACTTTCATCGTGTAAAGAAGCAAATCTTTTAAGACTTTAGGCAGCGATTTTATTGGATGATGATACGGACAAGCAAGTCCTGTAAGAGCTTACTAGACAGTATTGCAGTTTCAACGGCATCACCAGCACCAGATTTTCTTCTCAGTTATGGAAAGAAATCCAACAAAAATTAGAAACAGATCAATTTTGTGCAGGAAGATACAAATTATTCTCTTTTATGGCTCTATTGCAGTCAAGGAGTAATTACAGGAGACTGTGAGACTGTCTGTATGTAGACAAGTGACTTTTGTCTTGAGTCATGCCTGGAAAGAGAATTTAACAACTTACTGGTTTTGTCAGTAAAGCAGCATTTCTTGAGTGGCTCTGCTGGCTTTTTCACACCAGAAGCAGCGTGAATTTCCGATGCCTAGTGATTTGGAAGGCGCTATTAGATGTATTCTTGTCATTATGTTAGACTGAGTTTGCATCGGCCAGGCTCCAGGTAAAATGTGAGCTTTCTGGGGGAAAGTCAGGAGGCTCATGAGTTTCAGGAGCTGATTTACCAAATTACTCTACTCTGATGAATAGGCATCTACAGCTGCAGTATTATTTTCTTTTTATGTAATGCCAAAAACCCCACAACCAAAGATCCAAGAAAACAAGAAAAGAAATAAAATATGTTTAGATCCCCAGAATGTACCAGCTTTACCTCCATCTGCTCTGCAGTGTGGGACCCTGCAGGGTTGGACACCCAGGGTTTGGATGCCTTTCTACCACTTGAAGCCAAATTCAGTCATGAGAGATATGGGTTGGTTTTTGGGGTTTTTTTTCCACAATAATACAGATATGTTCAGAGAACAGAATGTGCAATATGTATTCACCTTGGAGTCAAAATAATGTTGATAAACTCCAAGAAGCTGTTACCAATTCTTCTAAAATTAACAGATTATAAAAAAATTGAATAATTTCATTGCTTTAGATGAAAGATTGTACTTTTATTAGTGGAGTTTTCCCTATTGCCTGATCACTGACTTGTGCACTCAGTGTTTGGTATGGCATTTTATCAAAATAAGTTATTGAGACCTGGTTCAAAACCCAGTGAAGTGAAAAACAATTTTTATGTTGTCTTCATTATGCTTTGGTCCTTCCATATTCTTGAAAAGTATATGAAACTCACAAAAGCATCCAGTTATAATTTCCTCTTAAATCCTTTTGAACCATTCCAAGTGAAAGTGCATCATCTCCAGAGTTATCTATTCAGAGCTCCAAAGTGTGAACAGCTTCAGTCATTATGGCCCAAGCAAAGCTGATGCATATTTGTCTCCTTTACAAGTTAATGAGGATTTAAACTGATTTTTTGATGATTGTGAAAATCACATAACATTTTTAGAAGACTGGATTTAATCAGAGCAGCTTGATGCAACACCTGCTGATGTTATTAGTATCGTAAGCAGTTGTTCTCAGCAGAACCAGCTCCTCTACTCAGCAGCCAGAGTAGAGGGTGCAAGGAGGAAAATTGTATACCATGAGAGACCTAGACATTACATATATTGCAGTGAGGCTGGGCAGCAACACCCCTCTTGTCCAATGGGGGACACTGGGATCTTGGCTTAATAAAAATACTACAGGTATTGCATTTCTGTGTTCAAATTTGAATATGCTGGACAACCTGTCAAAAATTATTGGCAAATTTCAATTAGGTATGTCAATCTTTTGTTACATTGCTTGTAATCTAATTTATACTTTAATCACTCTTACCTGGGCAGAGATTTTTTGACATTCAACAGAATGCTGTTGTGAGTTTAGTGCAAAAATGACTTTGCAAAAATTGAATCTACGTTGAATCATAATTGTAAACACATTTTGCAGAAAAATACTGACAAAGAAACACCTGCACACAGAGGTATATATATAGAAATACTTTATGCATTAACCTAACCTGTTTATGCCTCCCCCCTTCCTATATACACCGATGCTGTTACCTAGATAGTATAGTCCCGAGTTAAAATGAAATGGTTCGAATGTCTAGCAGTAATTGTGAATCACTCCTCCTCTCCATAATATGGACTACCAAGAATAAATATATTTTTCCTCATTTGGTGGTAAACATATCATGGAGCTCTAGTTAGAAGACCATGTTCATTGGATTTATGGGCAATATAATCTCTCCCTATTGATTAAGTACTGTAATGCTGTTGGAGTATCTGGAAAGGCATTCAGGCAGCACCACAGAACTGTAGACATTTCACATTGCATTTGTCTCAAGGAAATTCTACAGCACGCTGCAACGTGCTGAAATCATTGGAGTTACTTTATAATTGTAGTAAACCCTTTCTGCTGACAAGGAACCTCTATAGAGCAGTTTCATTGACTGCTGCAGAGAAGCTGTTGTGTGTTACTGAGTGCTGCAATGGCAGTAAATAATTTAAATTAATTAAAGTAGAAAGTGTTTTGTTTACAAAATATCAGTGTAGAAAATATTATTTTGCTGTACAGTAAAATTTCAGCAGTAAAGCCTCACTTCAGTAAATAGTAGTTTTTCTGAGGAAGCAAGCAATGATGGAGGTATTGGTTTGCTTGTCATAAATTAGGTAGGTATGCTAGCTACTAAAAATCAAGAGTATCAGCCATCCAAAGCTCTTCCCATCCAGAAATTACCTACTGGATAATTAACTTAAACATTTTTAAAAATTCCTACAGATAAAACCTGTTGGAACACAGCAGTTACGAAAATAATATTAGAATATTAGCAAATATATGTCAGCACACATTGCATGCCACCCGCACCACCCTGAGCACGAAAGGCTTGCCTGTGGACTAATAATTGCCCTGCTAAACAAATAAGCAGGGAGTAGAGCTCTTGCTGGCTTTGAAATAAAATTTTAAAAATAAGCAGAGAACTGCTGGAGTCTGAGAAGAGCATCTGCCTAGAATAAGCTTCTCAGAACTAGTCAGTTATTTGTTTCCTTTATTTTCTTGGCTTTATTTTGAGGAAATTGAGGAAAGAAATTCTTTTTCTCCCTTTATCTCATACTTCTTAATCTATCCTGTAGATGTTTTCTTTTTATGGGGGAGAACAGTATCAACACAGACAAAGATTATCTCCAATTTTGTTAACTTCTGCATAAATCTACACCAGCTCTAAGGATGCCACTTGCATTACAAAAAGAGAGCAAAGTTTAGTCTTGGCACACACACTGAGTGAGGATGGCAATGAAAGGCAAAATAAATAAGAAAAAGATTATTTGGATGGACTGTGTGGTGTGACCAGGGTGAATATTGACAAAACCAGCAGTTTTTTGTGGAACCCCAGGTACTTTGCAGAACAATTCAGGGTTTACTTAGCCTGGAGGTGAAAGGCAGATTCAGTTCCATTTTCTGCCAAAGAGAATTAAAGTTTTCAGCAGCAACCTCACAGGAGAATCTGAATCTAGGCTATTCTTGTGAATGCACGGGGTGATTCACATCAAGTTGTTTTCAGTCCCTACTCTTTGTACTTTTCTATGTTGTATAGAATACATAAATATTTAATAAAGCAGAGACTGGACTATATCCACTAGCTACTAAGTAAAGTAGCCCACCATTTCTACTTTCATGTTGTAAACTGTTATTCGCTTGAGCTGCTTTTGTTAAGAGTGTCCAGCTTTGGGTTGGGGTAGAGTGAATTTTCTTCCTAGTAGAAGGTATAGGTCTGTGTTTGGGGTTTAGGATGAGAATAATGTTGATAATATGTTGATATTGAGATTGCTGCTAGGCAATGTTTACACCTAGTCAAGGACTTCTCAGCTCGTCACACTGCCCTGCCAGCAACGAGCTGTGAGGGGACACGGCCAGGACAGCTGACCCAAACTGGCCAAAGGGATATTCCATACCATATGGCATCATGCCCAGTACATAACTGGGGGGTTTAGACCACAACTCAGGAACTAGCTGGGATAAGTGTTTTACGGGTGTTGAACAATTGCACTGAGCATCATTTGTTTTGTATATTCTTATCCTTTTCTGTCTTATTAAACTGGTTTTATCTCAACTTAGAATTTTTTTTTTTTAAATTCTCTGCCCCATACAGATTGGAGACACGGAGAAGAGAGTGGGCAAAAGGCTTTATGGTTGTTTTAGTTAAACCATGACACACAGTCAGAAGTATTTCCTTTATTATGGCTTATTTTTTCTTCTTGGAGGAAAAATAATTCTGATTTTGTCCATTTTTTTTCCATAACAGGAGAATTTATTACTTGAAAAGTAGTTTCTGAGTGAGAGCTTTTGCTCGTCTTCCTGCTCCCCAGTCCAACATTCTGAGTTTCTTATTTCTGGTTCCTGCCATTAACAATTACTAGTCCTCTTAGCATAGGAATAAATATAATATGCTACTTCTGAACACTGCATTAATAGAGCTTGATATGTGACTACATAAATCTATGAATCTCTTTGTGCAAATGATATTGTAATTATATATATTACTTCTTTAATTAAAAGTAATGCTTTTCAGTTTTGTTAATCACTAGTTCTAAAACCTTCCTACAGTCTTTACAAATCTTCAAAGATTTACATACATATAAAATATTTGGGAATTTATAAGTGTTTCATTTCAGGTGCCATCTAAATAGTCTTCAGTTAACTTTACTTCATTTCTCTAACAACTACTTACAAGTTTGCCTAACATACAAAAGTGGAGTAGTAGGTCAAAAAATTGGCACTTTTCAGTAAATAAAACACTTCGCCAGTACCTGGAAATCTTTTACCTGGGTTCAACCCTTTGGGTCTTTGATTTCATTTTCTCAAGATATACTGACTCCTGAATATATTTTGGGAACCTGCATTATAAAATAGACTAGTGCTCCTAAACAGTATTTAAAATGACATTTTTATTAAGTTGGCATGAAGCATGTTGCTGAATTGCTTTTAATATGATAATGTTTTGCTGTTTACTATGCCATAAGTGCAGCTTGGCAGTTGAGTTTACATCAATATTTCATCCAGAAAAGGCCATGAGTTTGTAATTATAAATAGACCTGTTCAACAGAAAGAGATGGATGATTCTACAGCTACTAATTTTCCAAGGAAATGATACCTAGTTGAAGATGAAAGGCAAAGACTTCCAACTGCAGAGGGACATCTGCAGATCACTAAACAGTATTATGGAGTTCTAGCTATGCTTCATAGTGGATTACTTAGGATGGTTGTGAGCCTCAAATGTTGCTGTGTTGGTTTCTTCAGCTGCACATTTGCAGAAGTGCTGGTGCATTGAGGAGGTGACAGCAGGCCTAACCTCCTCCCTCCTCAATCCCCATCTCACTCGCCATCCAGCTCACCCTGTAGCTCACTGGTTTCACTATTTAATGCTAATCACTAATTAATGCTAATCACACAGACACTTATTTGGAAGAATAGGGGAGTGCAGATGAAGAGGGACATGACCATTTTAACTTCCAGAACTCAAACCCACCTGACCTGTCAGCATCTGAGACAAACTCTTCGGTTGTTGTGGGGCTCCTGAACTAAGTGGCTGTGCCTTTTTAGCCCCCCAGAATGTATCTGTAAGGTATGAACACTGCTGCACATTGATCTGGAAACACGGCCAGGTCTGGGCCAAGCTAACTCATGCATCTTTGTGATGGTTTCTGTGATGCAGATGACAAACAAAGCAGAACCAATAGCAAATTGTAAATACTTTAACTTCATTCCTCATCAGATAAGCGAAACATAATACTTCAATCGAGAAAATTTTCCTGGTTGTTATTCTTCTCTGAAAGTGAAGAAAAATAAATATTTTATTTCTTGTATAACTATGGATATTTAAATGCTTTATAAGTATAAATGTGATAAGAAACCTGAATGTTCAGTTACAAATCCTACTGCCACTTGTAGTGAAGATACTGCATCCCACAACATGCTCAGTATAGTAAATAACTATTGTGTAAGTTGTCCAAAACCCCAGTAGTGTATTATGAAAGCAACTCTTACACTTAAACATCCCATAAATAATATTCTTAATATTATTTCATTGTGTCCTCTTTTGCTCAGTGGTCAGAATTGCTTCTCTATACTTGGAAATAATAAATGCTACAGCTGCAAAAATGTATTTATATAGATGACTGACTGTATTGTAATCTCTTTTTTTAATGTTTTTAATTTTGTTTTATTCTGCCAGCATGGTGAAAGCACTTCTAGTGCCAGATCTTCCACACACACACACACACACACACACACACACACACACACACACACACACAAGTGACTTTCCTTACACAATATCAGCCCATTGTAGTCAGTGCTGCACATCAGCAGGATTATCCCTGGTGCCTTTGGCACGTTCCTAAGAAACTCCCTAAAGTACCTGGTAAAGGAGTTTATGTATGTAAGATTTACTGACAGGGTGAAGCAGTATGAACATGCCACTGTGATTATTGATTGGGGAAAATGATTTATCCAGGCCAATTCTATCTGACAGCTGGGATATTAATTGCTATGGATGCATGCAATAAAAGATAGGGAAGCTGTACTGTAATGTTATCTCAGCTGTATTTGCCATAAACTACTCTACAGAGTAGAGCCTCCAGCTCTGTTTAAGCCTAAAATGTTGCCCCTGTTTGTGCCTGTGCAGTTCCCTGGAAGTGCACAGACCTGTCTTGCATTGGCAGAGAAGTTTCTCTATGGCCATGTGTGACCACAGAGAAATAACAACCGTGGCATGAACATGTTCACGTGCTTTCACACATGAATTTAAAATAGGAAGATTTAGATTATGGGAAAGAAACTAGGAGAGCACTTGGAAAGGAATTGGAGGGAATATACCATATGAACATAATAGCTATGTAAATAAGGAATAAAGAGTTAAGAGTTGAATTCTCTCCTGAAAGAACTAAACAGGGTAGAAAGGTTAGAGGCTAATCTCCTCCATCGAAGTTAATGGCAAGGCATCCATTAACTTTAATAGGAGCTAGATTAGCCTCAAAAATACTTAGCTGTAACAGGATAAAAGAATGAAATGATGATTATTATGGAAGAAAATACAGTGCAGAAAGATATTGACAGTGTAAATACCTTGTCACGAAAAGAAGGAGGAAAGAATATAAAGTGTTTCCAATTGTCATTCCAGGTTTTGAATGGAAGAGAGAAGAAGGGAAGAAAATAAAGGAGAAGAGCATGGAGGTAGAGTTTTATGCTGAAGGATGATACATGTCAGGAGGAGTAGGATTCAACAGTCTCAGGTTAAAGTCAAGTAGAAAAGTTCTTTACAAATATAGTAAATTTATTAAAGGCTGAGGGAAAATTAGTGGACCAACCACAAGAACTAAAATATAAAACTTTCTTTAAAATATGTAAATAATAAAGTTAAAAAAACCCAACCCAAAACTGCACAAAAAGACTCCAAATTGAGGGCACAAGAATATAAATTTGCGGCTTAGATATGTTTCTGAATTATTATATGGTGTTTAGTAAATAACCTCTACATGTCTAACATCCCTCACATTATTTATCCATTTGTATATGAAATATTAATGGTTTTTAGTAGTTTGAAAGGCATAGAGTGCTAGAAGAATACTTGTTTATTATTTGGTCATATTACAAACCTACTACAAAGTTGGACTCTTCAATATTTTTCCTGCAGCCAAAACCAGCATGTTGTGATAACGTGAGGTGGAAATAAACAGCATTGTTTGATTCAATTATTTATTCCTTCCTAGTGGTAGTCTTAATACGTGTGAATTAATACTTATACAAAATAAAACCATAGAAAATTATTTTGCTGTTTTCTGTCCCAATTAAAAAAACTGTCCCTTAAGCGAACATCTCATTAAATGTCTCAGTAACTGTATCTATTCCGTTATCTTATATCTATTTGTGTATTGCTACTTTTTAATATTTCTTGATTTTTTTTCTACATCCCCTTTCCCTTGCAATCCCATTTATGCCAAATGTTTGATTTCAAAGGCAAATAGACTTACAACCTGTCCCTTTCTCATGCCTTCTGAGTTAATTTCTAAATATATGTATGAACAGATTTACTTTATTTGTAATGAATGTATACTTGATTTAACCTCTTTACAGTGTCTGTGCTTTCATAAACCTGCCTTTTTGTGAATGAAGGTTTTTCTCTTAAAGATTTGACTTTTCATTTACTCAAAAAATATATTGTGAAAGCAGCCTGTCACAAAATATGTAGGAAGGTTTCTTTTTTCCTGTTTCTAAATGTTCTTCTCAAGAAATACGTGCATTAATAACCTGGAAAAATCATGTCTTAATTTTGACAGACTGGCTGCATGAAGAAAACAAAACCCAGTTATCTTAAAAACAGCTAATAACCAACACAAACTTCCAGTATAGGTCAGGAGTTCTCAGATGATTCATTTTTATTTCATTAAAGAGTAGGAAACTGTCAAGGCAAATTCAAAAAAAGAGTCTCTCAACTGGAAGGTCTGACTCCACTTTGATTTGCGTTTTACAAAGCAGAGGCTTGAAATTTGGCAGGGGGAGGGAAGTCTTTGCGTCAGGAATATGTATTTTGCCGTTTCTATGAAAAATCCATTCATTCCTGGTTCAATCCTAATGCTCTGAAAAGTTTCTACACATGCTCAGAAGAGATTCACCAGACATGAAAAAGAAATACAGGTCTTGGAAGCTTCTCTCTTCACTGGAGTGGGCAACTTGTGCTGCCTTACGCTGCCCAGCTCCTGCTGCTATTGAGCAGTTAGTTGTACCTTGCCTGGGAGCTGTTGCTCCCATCTGCAATGTGCTGTTGAACTGTTCATGCTTTCCTAAGACCTGCTCAACCAGTAAGAGCAAGACTTCTTACATGTGTTTCATCATGCTGGCTTAGTCATTCTCCTCTTCTCAGTCTTCAGGTGACTCACAGGACACCTACTTCACTAGGCAGACTTGACAGAGGGGATGAAACCCTTTTAACCAAGAAAAATTCAAGAAAATAATCTTGAAGCTGTCTTAGAGCTTTCTAGTGATTTTTCTGTGATGAAGTCACTGTACCCAGACATGCTTTTAACTGATAATACTACATCTTGAAAAATAATATACACAATCAAGGAAGTTTAAGTGCCACGTTTGTGAGAAAAGTCACAAAACACACCCTCCTTCAAAATACAGTGTACTTTTCCTGAAAGAACTTTGTAAGCATTTTCTGTTGTTTTGTTTCTAATGTCTTTTTGTTGTTCTGGTATCCAAAAGGCAAAAAATGTGGTTAGTGCATTAGGCTAGGGCTTAGTGAGACTGAGTTCAGGTCCCCAGGGTGCCATTAGTTTCTGTGGGAACCTGGACCAAACTGGTGTTACCACTTTTACACTTGCCATCCGTGAAATAGAGTTAATTCACTGTTACCTTGAGGACTACTTGGAGATTAAATACATTAAATATATTTATATTCTCACATAAAGGCACCAGATGGGTCCTTGGATAAAAAACAGAAATAACCCTTTCATAACCACGTGAAAGACATTCTGTAATAAAACTGACATCACTTTTACAATCAACTTGTTAAGTGCATATTGTAGTTTTACTAATAAAAGAACATAAATATATGTCATGGAAAGGAACAATACTGTAATTATACTACTGGGCTGAGATTGCTACTCAGACTTTTCAAGAAGTTTCTGCCGACATGGAAGGGGAAGGACAAAGTCACTGGTAAGTTATCACTGATGTCGGTGGGAACATACCAAGTGTTTTAGGGACATAGATACAGCTCTCTGCACTACAAAAGCATAGGAAAAGGCTAGCCACAGAGAAATAAATTCTCTTTTGCTAAAAAACAAAACAAAACAAAAAAAAGAAGATGCTTTTAAAAATGAAAAATCTTGTTTCATTCCTCACAAATTAAAAAATTATATTTAGGAATATTAACTTACATTTCTAATCTATCATCAGCTTTCTGTGAAACTAAGTCCTCCAGGTCTTGCATCAAAAGTGTGTAATGTACACAAACCTCCCCTCTGATATATTTTCCAGCCAATTTGAAAGAAAAAGCAAGAGGAGCAGTTCTTTCTTCAAGCATAACCTATACTTTATACTCCTTGTACTACTTACCCTAAAACATCGCCAGCTACTACAACTATGCTGATCAAAATACATTTGTGTCATCCAGGCAGCCCTTTAATCATCTAAACCACATTCAACAAATTTATCTAAATCCAAATTTAATCAGCAGGCAAATTTATTAGCTAACCAGTGGCTAACTAACAAACACTTCAGGAAGCTGGGGTGTGCATTATCAAGGATTCAGTGCCAGCCATGCATTAGCCTGTCAGGAGAAGTTAAGGTCTGTCCAGTCTCCTTAACCTGTGTACACCAGAAAAGACTTGGAAGATGCCAGCGTGTTGCCATCAGGAAGATGGCAACTGCTGCAGATGAATGGAGATTTCATTCCCAGTCTGTTTGTTATGAAAAATGGAAAACAGACAATGTCCTTTTACATCAGGTTTGTGTCTCTGTTTCTCTGTCATTAAAAGAAGAAAACATAGCAAACCCTGCATTCACTTTTAGTGATCATTTTGTGCAGTGGAGCAGAAATATATAATTTTCCAATAGCTTTCTGATAGTGGACCTTACTAGTGTGTAGTTTAAATTTGCTCAGTTTTGCTGTTACACCTGCCAAGGGATGAGAATTTGTCGAGCACTGTTTCAGATTACCATGCAAAATATTGGAGCTGGGGGACAGGGTGACAGTACCTTGATGGAAGGACCTTGTGTGTGCAGCTCATAGACCTAATTATGAGACCTGGTAACAACATGCCCTTTGAGTGTGTGACAGTTCCTAGTCTGCTTTCCAGAGTTTGTCTTCAAGGCTCTTGCCACACTCTCATGTCCTTTTTTTCAATATGATGCAAAAATTCATAGAAGCAAACCAAGATTTTTCTTCTTTTTTTCTTTTAAACCAATATCCTGCCATGTGCTTCTGTTCCCTTGTATCAAAGCACAGGGCAACACGTTATTTCAGTCTCCTATACAGAAACCAACCTTCCTGTTATCTGTCCTCATCAAAGTTACTCTCCTAGTGACTTGGGAGTACATGTGTCACTGACTTCTCCTGAACTGCAGCGGGCTTATTCATGTGTAACAGATTCCCTCAGCTGCTTGGGTTTCACTCAAACCTAGTAGCTGAGATTGAAATACTTTCTAGTGTGCTGCTTGCTCTCCTGTGCAACGCCTGCCAGCGTCTGCACTACTGTATTTATTCTGCTTCCAATCTAAATTCATGCTGTCAACAGCCCATGGATATTTTTTATGTGTAGGGTTTAATTGAATAAACTGTTGTTTTGATTTTTAGAATGTACATGAATTTTATTTAACTGTTAGAACCAGAGGAAAACAGATTATGTGTTCCAGTGACTGCTAATATTGCTACTAAAAATAGGTTTACTACTAATTTCTATATTGGCTGCTGTGCTTTTTATAATAGGCTTCCTCATTATGCTCAAGGCAGGATAGGGGAATACAGTACACTTTCCTATTTTTGCTGCTGTAAGTAGGTAATAGGTATCCTTGCCCCATTAAAGACTAGAAATCAGTAACAATAAGAAAACCCCTACAAAATCAAATAATAAATCTGAGGATCAGGTTATCTCTGTTATCTGACATATTAGATCTTTCTTTTTATTTCAGTTCTTTACCTGCCTTTGGAGGGATTTCTGCTTAGGTCATGTTATTGGATCAAATCTCTCTGCCACGTTATTGTATAGAGAGGGAATATAGAGGTAAACAATAAGACAAGTTTATATTCCATAGACAACCTTGGGGTGTGGGAGGTGGGGTTTTACTTTCTGCATGAAACACTCCCCTTGGAGCTGTCAGGTACCAGTTAGGTATAGGTTTTGCTGCAGGCACTTCAGTTCTGCCCTCTCGTATTCTCATCTGCCAAGAAAAGATCAGAGATAGCACTGATCCCCAAAGGCACTTCCTACCCACTGCATACAAGTTACAATGGGGCTGTAGGGGTTGGGGTGTGTGCAGGGTTCTGAGCCTGCAGCTCATGTGCATCCACGTGCTGCTGTCTGTACACGGGCATTCAGCTGCACTGATGGCAAACTCAAAATCCGTGTTCAGAACTCTGCCATGTGCCACTTGATAACCATTTGTATACAGGATGCTAATTCTATTGATGGGTGATGGATTTATTAAACTAAAATGGTTCCATACACTTGGGGGATTTTCAGTGAAATTATTGTGTTGTCTTGTCAAATGAAGGAAAAAGTTGGGAATGAGAGATCTTGCCTCTTAATATTTCATGTCTACCCAAACAGTGTGTGTCCATTATTGCTTGTGCATCCAGCAAACTCTCAAAAAACCCAAAACAAGTAAATCCCAAGCTCACAAATACTATTTTGTTCTCTGGAAGGGACACTGCTGACTTCCCAAAGATCTCAGCTGTGCTGCATCACTGCATGTAATCATGAAGTGCCTGAGCAAAGTCAAATCAGGCTCCTCACCTTTGTCTGCATGTGTTGGGGGAGAGGAAGTTTTGTATGCCAGGGTTATCTTGTTGCCTTCCACAAACAGCAGAGGAAGCAGAAGCTGGACCTGATTCCTGTGAGTGAAACAAATTTTGGTTTTAGAACACTTGTAAAGCTGTGATTATGTACTCAGACATAGGTGCTTTTTTGATCTGGCTGTGATATGCAAGTGCTTTCTTTTACTAGTAGCTGGACTTAAGACTTGGTGCTAGGAAATTCTAAGTTTGTTATTCTCTTTATAGCTAAGTGTAGCATGAAAGTTGGAGCAAGATGGAGGTAGGAAAGGCAATATCTTTAAGATGTTAGTTGAAGTTGTAAGTTTAGTTTTTATAGCAGTTGACTCATGTTTATAAGTAAACTAAGTTTAATGTCTCACATGGAACAAAGAAATTCTGGACTACTTGTTTTTCCCTGTGTGGATTTGGAAAAGTAACAAAGTTAGGAATTGTGAAAATTGGGAGCAATGTCATATATTTGAATTCTAGAACTGCAGGCTCCTCTGAAGTGGGGATTTTTAAGTTATTTCTGTATCAGATTAAAACAAAAAAAAACCAAAAAAATCCAAGGGATTTTACACTATCAAATGGTGAACTCTGCTGTAGAACACTAGAAGTGAAAACTCTATCCAAATGAATTAAAATTCTCTTTCTGAATGAACATATTGTGGGCTTTGACTTAAGTCTTTTCTACTTTTGTGATTACCGATGTCAGTTGTTTGGGTGTGTATTTGGAAGAGTTTTATGCAGTTTGTGTTTATGTAACCTGCAGAAGAGCCAGGGGCCAGGTCCTAGAGTTGTGAGCCAGGTTTTGATAGGATAGAAACTGTGTGAGATTTCTGAGTGGTATTTTTTTAGACACTCTTATTTATTTTGTGAACAGGCTTTCTTGTAACATGAAACAATCTGGCAGGTTTTAGTAATGTGTATGTAGTATGTTCTTTATTGCAGTAAAAACAGAAAGGAAAAAATAGTACTAATTGCTCTGTTATTGTGTGCTAGAAACAGATATGTTGAGTAACTTTGTGATACTCTACAGCAATACTTTTGTATTCTTTTATAACCCTGACATTTTCATTGTCTCTTATTCTGGCTGTGTCTTAGGCTAAATAGGTAAATTGTGCAGAGGGAGTGGACGATAATGGACTGTGCTTTAGTGCAATATAACCCTGTTGGTTTACCAAAATTTTCTTAGTATGAATGTAAATACCAGATGATCAAAAGTGATGAAAATTTAAGACATGGATATAATACCCCATAGAAAGAGTAATACTCTTTGTGATTGTGATCTTATGATGGTAACTTCTGAAGATTACTTTAAAACCCTAATATATTCAGAACTAACTATTCTAATGCATTCTGTTTATTAGAACAAATGCGTTGCTCCGTTGTTAAAGTATAGTTGGCTTTCAGAATTAATATGTATATTTTACTTCAAGAATTTTACTACTTTAAGGTTTTACACATTGGGTTGGTTTTTCAATAAATACTTTTGTCCAAAATTTCTAGTAACTAAGTTGCTCATTCAGTGAAGCAAATAAAGATGTTGAATCTGCAGCTTTCTTCTCTCCTAGGTATATACCACGTGTTAAATATCTATGATTTTCTGATGACATACCTTCATTTGATCTCACTACAAAGTTGATGGTACTGGTTTCGTTACTAATTAGTTTAAAATAGAGTAGTAATAAAGGAGAGGAAAAAGCAGAGTTTCATCTGACTTGATGAAACCTCTCTGCCTGTAGCAGTAACACAGCCTTCTAGTATTTGGTTTACTTGAAGGATATTGGGAAAAGTGAAGAAAATTAATGGAAGTTGGGGGTGGTGATGGGAGAATGATGCCAAATTCTGCTATGATGGCAGTTTTCCTCCTTCCTCATCGTGGTTTCATGGTTCAAACTTTGTGGCTTTGAAAGTAAAATTCTGGAAGGAGATCATTACCCAAACATTGGAAAGTACATATTTATTAAGATTCAAAGTTCAGGAGTAAGTTGATGTCTAGCATAACACAAATACGGGATTATATCACCATACAGCTCATACTAAGTTCAAAATTCATAAATAACAACTTTTAAGAGTACAAGTTGCGATTAAAATGTTGGGAGATATTCAAATGGAGTCCATTAAGATCTTTTGTGAAGTATTTAAATAAAAAAAAATAGTGAAGAATGAGAACCACTGAAAGCATTAATCTTATTTGGAATATTAGGTACAATCTGGTCATCCTTTTCAAGAAAAATGAATTTAAATGAGAACAGATGGAAAGAAGTGCAATTATGATGATTAAGCGGAGTATCTATCATATGAGAAGAAATTAAAGTGTATTATATAGTAGGACCTACTTGTTTAGCCTAATAAAATGAAGACAGTAGCATGCAATACATCTTGATAAATAAAACCAAGGGTTAAACATAAGGAAGTACAGGATATTGCTAACACTCTGGTAAGTGCTCAAGAACTGGCATGAATGAATGCAAACTGGAAGTGTCACAAGTCCTTCAGCAGCATTTTTCTGCTGCCGGGGAAGTATCCCAATAACCTGGAAAAAAATTGCCACTGAGGTGTTCTCAGTTCTTCTGCTCACTTCCAGGCAGGAGCCCAGGCCAGAGCTCCATCTGGCCTGGTACAGGCTCTGTAAGCCAGAGGAATGTGAAGAAACTCACAAGTTTCCATCATGATAGTTGTGTTAACACACAGTCTCTTTATCATGTTCTCTCAGGTCATTGGCAGGGGGAGTTTCTGGAAGGTTTTTTAGAGTTTGTAATGTTCTGTGAAACTTTGCTCATGTTGAAAAGCATTCAGTAAAATATTTGAAGAAGCGCTAGTAAGCAATTGCTAACACAAACTGAAGTTAAGTGAAGTATAGAAACAGACTATGTATATGCTTCATATGTAACAGTAGTATTAAACTGTTGATGTTGATTATTGTTTTCAATGCATATTTGATTTCAAAAAGAAAAATCTCCAGGAGATTGAAAACTGTGAGTTTAGTAACTGTTCTTTAAATGACAGCAAACAAGAAAGCTTGAAAATCAGAGCCTTGTTCAGTGGGATATTTTCAGTAAATTAGCAGAAAACACTCGCTCACAGTTGCCAAAAGGATACATCTAGAAAATTACAACTTAAAGGGCACAGGTAAGCAAGAATTTCTGAAAGGTGAATCATGCTAAACAAATGAGATTACCTCTTTAAAAGTGAGTGGAAGAAGAGAGAATGCAAGATCTAGTGTTTCTCCACTGCAGTAAACCTTTTCTCTTTAACAGTGTCATGAACAGATTTTTGTATAATCTGTCCGAATATGGAGCGGATGATTAATTTTTAATGGTGATAAGCAACCAGAATAGCAGGGCATGAGAAGTTTATTTGGGGGGTTTGTTGAAGAGCAAAATCTTTTTGTTTTGGTTTGGTGATTTTGGGGGGTTTTTGTTGGGTTTTTTTTTTTTTTTGGGGATCATTCTCTTTAATATTGTTGATGTATTTTAAAACACATAGGGCAAGAAATATTTCAGGTGGTACTAAATGAGACTGTTTGTGTGGCAGATAGTTGTAGTTGCTTTACAGTATCATTTTTGATAAACTGAATGAATGGACCAAGGAAGAAAGTTAAATGTGGCAGATTTAAGAGTTAAGTGATGCTCCTGGGTTGGAGCTTTAAACAAATCAAGTGTAGTTGAAGTAGATATTGAATTAGGTAATAGTCAAGAAGAATGCATGCTTATTGACAGATTCAACATTAAATGCTTACTTTATTGTGTAGCAGGAACAAAAGCTAATGTGTCCAAATAACTTCAGTTTCATATTAAAAGTCTGTTTAATAAACAAGGTCATACCGAATAGTCTTTAGGCCAAGTTTCCAGATTTCAGTCATGTAATTTGTAAACAGAAATATCAGGGAATAGCATAGAATAAAGCAGCACACTCACTGAATTTGATAAATCTGCAAATATAAGTCTAGAGAGGTGGAAACAAAGTAATGTACGGAGAGATTGATAGACCCCTGTTTGGAGGGTGGAACTCAGAGGAAAAATTGCAAAGGGTCTTTGAGAGGACTGGATGTTTGGGTTTTTTCCTACTCACGCTTCAATCATATTATGTTAATTTATATTTCAAAACTTGACACCTTCCAGAAGTCCTCAAAAATTAATCTCAAAGAAAAGACATTGCTGCTGTGTTCTAATACCTATAATATGTATGTGGTTAATTTAATGCATGAGTTACCTCACTAAGATTGCTGCAACACCTTGTATATCTACAGTTAATAGCATGCATACGTGTTTGCAGGATCAGGCCTAAGTGATCCGTGCTATATTTAGATGTCACTAATAACCCCTTCTGTGAGCTGGGTGGAATTCTCCCTTCCTCTGGTGAAACTTGATGTGTCTGCTAGGAAGGCGGGAGTAACAGTTCTGTGACTACTCTTCTCAGCACCCTTTAAAATGAAATGTGTTTTAAAAATAGGTTTCTTTCTCATCAAACTGTTCCCTTTGCTGGCCTTTACACCCCAGGAGATGGGTGAACCTGACCAGTTCAGGTGTTTAACAAACAGGATGACTTTGACTGAGGTGCTGGTCCAGCCTCCTGTGTAGGTGTGGGGGAGGCGGCTGGTGGCCCTGCAGTCAGTGAGAAGTGTGGAGATCAAACGTGGCCAAAGCTGACCTGTGGTTTAGTGCTGTGAATGGCGAGGAAAGCTTACTTTTGAACTCAAAGGAGGTTCTCTTTCCTTTGTGTCTACCTAAAAAGGTGGCAGTGACCTTCCAAAAGGGGACTTCTGTGGATCCAACAGACAAAGTGTCGTGATCCCAGTCAAGCTATACTGGCAATTACTTTGAAGGTATAAATATCAATAATGATGTTTACTGCAGCCATAGGCACTATTATTTCAGCTAATATATGTATTTCCTTTTCAACTTTGTTTGTAAACCTATATCTCTTGCATATTAGTTATTATTCAATTCTATTCAGGAGGAAATAGGAGATTGCATCTTCAAGGTAGGATTGTCAAAATAATGAGCGTTTGCATATGTAGCTGAAGATAAAAGATGATGTGGCTGTATTCTATCTGAAAATCAGAGCCTTAATAATAATTTCTTTACTTACATGAGAGATAGAGGTGTTATGAGCTGAGCTGTTGGCAGTATTGATAGGAATTCTTTTTAAGCTTTATTTAAGATTGTCCCTAATCAAGCAATCCTTGTGCTATTGTATATGTATTATTTGATTTTCAGTATTTTCTCAAGGATTAGTGATCATCACAAGATAACAACAAAACAAGGATGTGACCAGCTGCTGCTTTACTCATAATATGTGCCTTGATCACCCTGTTAATTTTTTTTTGCAGTTAGTGCTGCACATATTATTGAACGTATTTCTCCTATATATCCAGTTTTAATTTCTACAACACATTCAGAAAGAAAGTATTATGGAAAAGATAGTATATTTGGTGGCTAGGGTAAATATTGGACGCATGTAAACTTGCCAGGCAGCTCAAATTTAATTTTTTTTTCCAACAATATTTTACTGTCCATGGCAGGAAAACAAGCACATGGCAGCATGGCATGGCTTTATTGTACCACTGCTCAGCAATTTTTATATACTGTTTCCTTTTATAATTTGAGACACGATAATGATTTTTGCTATAAATTTTTTCATAAGTATTCTTACTGATGGATGATGCATTTATTTAAGCATCAGTGGACAAATAAAGTTATCCACGGGTGACTAACAACCTTGAATAAATACCATTTCACTCAGCAGCTATCCATAGTACCTTAGCAATGCAATTACATGCCAGGACCTATTATCCCAATTAATGGACTGTTTTATATTCACTGTGCATTATACTTGGAATTCTTCAGAGGCCTGGCCTTCGCTTAGCCAGAGGCAAAAAAGAAATGTATAACAAATCACCAAGAAAAGGCTTTCATTTACTTTCCAAGATATGTAGCATGTAATTATACTTTAAGCATAACTAGGACGGCCTCGGAAATGCCCTTTGATTAAAGTTACAGTAAAACTATATATTAAAACCATGATTAAATATAACTATCTCATCCAAGATTATTGTTGGTAAGTGCAAAAGCAGATATTTTGCTATCCTCTTACTTCATCATCCCTTTCGTGATTACTTTGCCAAAGGTTAAGTTTGAGGGTTATTTATGAGATTCATGTAGCTTCCCTGTTTCTAAGCAGATGAAATAAGAGCAGCAGTTCTTGGGGATGTTGTTTTTTTGCTGGATGGGTGAACGAATAAAAGGGCCTTCCAAGAAGTGTGTGACCCGGTGTGGCGTTGCTGCTCGGTACGATGTCATCGCTGGGCTGGGATTTGACCACTGGAGTTTCACTCTGCTCCCTCTGGTGGTTTCCAAAGCTTCATTTCAAAAGCTATAAAATAAAACACAGTTGTATTTCTTCTCCTTATTGTAAGGAGCATTGATTGCTTTTCATTGTATATTATAGCAAAGGGGCAGTCTATTTCATAAATTTATTGCATTTTCTTCATGATAATTACTGGAAGTTATTGAGCAAGGCAGGGAGTTATGGGCAGTAAGTTCCTGCTATAGCTGAAGAAGCAAATTCACAAATATTTAGTGGATCTCAACAGCTGTAAACAACACATCCTGTTTACAGTGCAGTAGGAATTTACAGCTTACAGTGCATCAGAGGATTTTTTAGGAATCCTGGTCAGACTGCTATGGATTCAGGCTTGAAATACGAACCACAGTAAAAAGTCATCTTGCATTGTATCATGTAGGTACCTTTTGTCGGGCAATTTGACAGCAGTTAAAATGACCACTGGATTCACCGTTTCCCTTATTCAAAAATGACATTACTATTTCATGAGCAGCTGGTTAGGGAGCCTCATGAAATCTGCATGCATACATTAATGCCTGATTGCTCTCTTTACATTCTGAAAAGGAATCTGTCAATGGAGAAAAATCAATATTTTAACTGTCCCAATAGGTCTGCGGATTCCAGTAAAATACAACCACCAAGTCATCTTTCTGTAATTTCTTTTCACAAATAATTTGTTCATATATTTGGTATACACTGGCAACTGTGCCCCACCAGCTGTGGGGCCAGGCAGATTTGCCATGCCAGGCTTGGCACCACGGGACCCTCCAGCAGAGCTGCTCCAGAAAACCCTTGGCTTGCTTGTGCACACAGAGGGCAGCCCCGGAGTCTTTACTCCTTCCAACAGCCCTGGCTCTGCCACTTGTGTGGGACTATATCACCCCTATGGGGGCAACACCAGTCTTCCCTGCAGCCCCTCACCCCCTGAACAGGAAGGGGGCCTGGTCTGTGAGATGGTTTCAGATCCTGACATCTCTGCTCTCCTCTCCTGTCGGTCTCAGGTCCCATTCAGGTCCACTATGGGAAGTGTTAATTTGTGTATGAAGTAGCCCAGCTGTCTCACAGAAGGAATGATGCAGGTACAACCCAAATACACATTGATTTAAAGATGGAGAATAAAACCTGAAAAGAATTGAAATAAAAGCTAGCAAGTGTAGCACTTTATCTCTAAAGACAAGAACAGGACAGTAGAAATAAAAAGCTAGCAAGTATATTAACTCCAATTAAATGTTGATGACTTTGATAAATGTTGCAGTCTCAATAAATATAAGTGATCTTCACATTACTCTTCATTTATTGACACCCTCATACTATTTTGAAGAAGATTCATCTTCCACCCAAGACTTTTATTGCTGTAATATTTCACAACTGACTAACCCATTTCTTCCATTATCTTAATATTCACAGTTAAAATAAAGAACTAACGTTATCCATAATGACTATCTATGTCAGATATGAAGACAGTAGCAGGGGGTGAGGGGTGGGGTGGGAAACTCGATAAAGAAAATTCCTGGCCATCATTCACTCTTTCTTACTTCTATTTCAAATAGAGCACTGGAATCGCTTCAGATTATTTTACTCTTTTTTCCTTCTTGTTTTCTTCTCAGCCTTTTCCCCTTTCGATGGGCAGAAGCTGAAGATGGCCTTTTCTGAGTCTAAAAAATACTGTAAAAATGTTTACCCCCAAGGTGGAAGCGTAGGCAATTTAAGCACTAGGATTTCATTGGGAGATAAACATTCTATAAAACTGTAAAATTATTTTTCCCCACTTCATTGTGAAGTTGAAACAAAGATTTAAGTAATCTATGGTAGCGGTGACAGTATTGGACTAGAACATTAGTCTCTTGGTTTTAGCTGCCTGCCAGAGAAGAAAGGAAAAGGAGAAAATAATGTGGTAGGCTTCCTGTTTTAAAATAGTCCTCTTCTACTAGGAGAAATGGAAGGAGGAGCTGAGCCTTTGACGGCTGTTTCCACCATCACTGCACAGACAAGTGCCCTTGATACGTACTCTGAAGTACGGCGGGAAATACGCAGCATCATAAATGTCATGGCTTCTTCCTGTCTTGCAGGGATTCATTGCTTTCCAAGTTTCTTAGTTATGATTACCCAGACAGCAAATATATTTGGGCTGTCTGTAGGTGTTAATTACAGAGCACTACACACCAGAGGAAAATTTAGTCTCACTAATGTTGATAACTGTCCAGCAGAAAGAACTGAGTGTTAACAGTAGAGAGATAAGATCTGGGGAGGGAGGAATTATGGACCTATAAATAAGTACCGATTTATTTTGTCCCTTCCACAGTATTGCCAATATTATTAACATGGAGAGGGAGGAAGTCTCCAGCCCAGAATCTTACTGGAAGCTCAGAGTAATGAACCTTCTCTTAGGCTGCCACTACGTTGTGAAGTTGGTTAACATATAAATAAAAAAATCATTTTCTAACTACCTTATATTACTACATTCCACAGTTAATATATTAATCCAGTGGGTGTGTTTCTGCTATGCCTCAGAATAACAGACAGGTTGGATATTTTTGTTTGAAATTGCCTAAAAATGCTCTTAGCATGTGGATGAACACAGCTTTCCTATAACAAAATGAACTTTGGTGCCATTTCACTATCGCACTAAGGCATTTCCAAGTGTGTGGTATAGCAAGATAGTCCTTTTATTGGATCACTGGAGGCCAGTGGGCCATGTGTTATCTCATTTTAGCACACACCTTGTGGGGTTTTTTCTTCGAGGAAATGATGGATGTTTCCAGTCCAACAGCTTTTTTTTGTGTACAGAGCAAACTAAAGGTGGTGAATAATGCGACCATGGGAATCTTTTAATTTAAAAAGAAATGTTTCTTAATTAGGGATAATTGTAGAAGCTTGGCAGGAATGCTCACTGTATGAGCAAATCTTACCAGCTGCATTGTGCTTATATAGGGAAGGTACTATTTGTAAGAGACTGTTTCATTACCTTTTTCTAGGGACTTCTAACTGCCTTCTCCAAACAATTTTGAGGTGTTTGGTTTGGGGTTTGTTTACGCTAAACTGTGCTCTTCTCAGAAGCTTGATATTGTACAGGATACCTATATTTGTGTATAGAAAAAAAAATCAAGACAAACATAAGCATCAAGTGCTATGCTGCTAGGAGGAAGTTAGCATTGCCTTAGGGTTACTGCAAAGATAAGGGCTGTAGTGTGAAAGAGATGGGTCTACTCCTGGCTTACTGTGAGGTGCTGGGATACTGCTTTACCCATTTTCACTGATGGAATTCAGTTCCAGAAATCCTCAGAGAACTTTTTGTTTCTCCATTTACCTTCTACTTAACAGTCTCTCTGTTGCAAATAACACCTTCAGGATTGGCAACTCATTTCCCCTCTTGTTCCTGCAGCATCCTTTTGTTTAACCATGGCAGGGTTGTGGCTTATCCACAGACTCTGCTGCAAAGCAAATCCTCCCAGACCCTGGTTCTGACCTCGTCACTCCACTCTCCCTGTCTTTTTTTTTTTTTTTAGCTCTTCTTCATCAGACATAAACTTTTATCTTTATTTTTATGATCCAACATTACTTATCTGCACTGTTTATAATCATTCACCAGATACTAAGGTGTGAACTTAGCCCCAGTTGGCTGGGGCTGCTCAGCCATGTGCTTCCCTCCATGCTTGTTGCTGAATTTGGGGAGCAGCTTTTCCATCAGCATCTGCCTACCTGCACTGCTGTTCTGCCTCAGAACAACAGAGCTCTCCTTTGTGCTGTCCCAAAAAACTTGTCAGTGCTTCAGCCCCTGGTACTGTAAACCCATTGCCTACTATTCTGGCCTCATGCTTCCTATGACCATCTGCTGTATTTTGTCTAATATTCCAAATACAGGCTCTTGGAATCTTCCCCCAAATGGAAATAAAAAAATTAATAGCTATTATGTGTTTCCCATTGGGAATTACTAACTTTTTTGTCTGGTTTATGAAGTGTAATCTCTATCAGTGGAATGTGTAACTCACATTTTCATGTGGAAAGCAGGTACATACAATGGGATCTAACATACACTTGTGATTACCATTATAAATTCTGTCTTTCCTTACAGTGCTTGAAGTATCATTTTATTTCAGTGTTCTTTCCTATATTCTATCAGAGCTTTAAGGCAGAAAAATGTGAGCTATTTTAAAAGGAAATTCAGACTGTGAGTGAAGTCCTCCCTTGTTAGTACTACTTTTAACAATACTCTGATTTGCAATAAGTATAAATGACTTTGAAAATTCCTTTGAAAATATTTCTTTCACTTGGCCATTACATAGTAGTGAATTTTATGTCAGCCTTCAAAATAGAAGAAAATAATGAGAAGGAAGATGCAATGTCAGAGAAGTAACTAATTGTATCAATTTTTACTCTTTTTTTATTGTTACATATTTATTTTAGATATAGCTATAGTGCTGGTCAAAATCCATTAGGGTCCAAGAAAAACTTCTATGCAGTTCAGATTTAAAAAAAAAAAGTAACTGCACATGAAAAAATGTGTTGCATAAGATACGTGCGGCAATTGATAAAGCAGCTGAACTTGGTATTAATAAAGATCGCTATTCATTATTTGAATTTGTATGATTGACCACTTAAAGAAATTACTAGCACTACACAAAAGCTTGTGACTAAAAGGGAAAAGTCATTTAGTTCAGGGAGGTCTTGTAGGCCTCATAAAATAACTGTTGATTATAATTATACACTAATCTCTGAAATATTCTCTTGGGAAGTAGACAGATAATGAACAGGAAAAAAAATGAGCTCAAACTGATACAGTTTGCTGATATCAAGAATACAATTTTGCAGCCTATTGCATACTGTGAGAAGCCCTTCAAAGCTTGGGTTTTTTCCTAACCTCTTATTTAATCCATCTAGTTACACTGTGTAAGGCACAAAAACGTGCATTTTCAAAGTTGCTTATAAAGACAACCCAGACTATTTTTGCATTTCCTCAATTGTCATGCTTTTAAAAAGAGCAGTTTTAGCTGAGTGTCTAGATTTAATATAAAGAACATAAGAACAGATCTGAACTTCTCCAGTATCAGAGAGAAATTGTTACTGTGACCTCCAGTGTAAACTTTCCTCGAGCAGCATCACCATTCTATACCATGAGGAAGATGTCACAGGTATAACAGTTGCTCTTGATTTTTTAGTATGTTATCAACATGCTGAATTGCCCTGCTGCTTACATAGAAGCAGCAGCAGAAAGGTGAACTTTTTTTTTGCTCTGGTGCAATACAGAAGCAGCTTTTCCAGTTTTGATGTGGCAAATTTGCAGTTGTGCTGAAAATCCCAGAAGGAAACTATCGCTTAGGAAATAACCTCAGCTCTTCCTGATCTGTGCTTGCTGCACTGACACCTCACAGGCACGTGTCTGCATTACTTTCTTATTAACCAGAAAGTGTTTTACAAGAAATGGGGTTAGTGGGCACTGAGAGATGCCATTGTCTCTCATGATTTATTTATTTTTTTTTTAATTTCAGGATAATATTATACACTTCTGGGACAATATAAAAATGTGTCTCTCCCGCAGAATTTATAGCGGAAAAGTATGGACATGTTTAAGATATTTGACATTGCTGTATGTGTTTATACTCTATTAGGCTGTAGAATTTCCCAAATTTAGAAATAGAAAGTCCATTTCAAGAAATAATCTCACATTCTCTCTTTAGCCTGAGGGATTCTGTAAATTCAGCAGGATGAAGACCCATGTTGATATTTAAATTATATTTAGCATCTGCTTAAGGAGTTAATGAAGTGAAAGTGAATCCAGGAGGGCATCACTGTATCTGTTGGTTAGAATGGGTTTTTGGTATTTCAGGCCTCTTGACATCTATGAATTAATTTTTTTTTTTTTTTTTTTTTTTTTTTTTTTTTAAAGGGATAGAAACAGCCTGGAAATCAGTTGCCCAGTACTTTTAAGCACAGGACTCAGTATGGGGAATACTGAAAAGACTATCTCTTAAAGGCAAAAATAAGAAGTCTTAATTTTATTGAAGTTTTTTTTTTCCTAATATATATATTACACAATTCTCAGGACTTTGTAATGAATGGTCTTAGTGGTGCTAATTTTATGGATTAGGATATTGTATCTTTTTGGTTTATAATTTTATTGCTGTTACACAAAGGAAACATCCCATTAGAAAAAATAATGCCCATATGAGTAAACCCATATCCATAGAGTTATTCTTTTAGCTATATTATATCTTTATATGTTATACTGTTACCTGGCAAATATTCATGTTTATCAGAGTATATTTTAAGCTTCACAAGACAGAATGACTCTTCATGTCACTAAATCATGTGGAAGCTATGCAGACAAAAACTCAGGCTTGTACATGTGGACTTCTTTTGTAGTTTAATTTCAAGATTTAGGAAGGGATCTAAACATATGTAAAAGTAATATCAGACAAAAGTATCCTATGGTTAAGGTGTCCATTTCTCATAAAACCAGGCATTTTTCTGCCCATAAAGTTCAGTCCTGTAATAGGCTGAATATTTCTGCTGGATGCTGAGCACTTTAATTAGGACTCATCATGTGGGACTCCTCAAAAACCCTTGAAGATTAAGTTGCTAATGTGAAATCTTAAAGGATTTCAATACCTCCCTGGAGCAGCTTCATACTTCAATGCAGTTTTGACACCTCTAACCTCAGGACAGTGACAGAGGGGATGAATCTGGCCACTTTGACAAATATATTGTGTGATTTCCAAAAGGAACAGTGAGCTCCAGAGACTTTAACTCTCTTATTAGCAAAGTTTCCAAAATTAAATACACCTACTGAATTGCAACATCTGGTAGATACACTGTGAATCATGAATATCTATTATCTATAAAGGAACTATGTGAAATTTATGGAACTACATGAAATTTAAGCCTGATATTACAGACTATATGACTTATGTTTCTAAAAATTTACAAATACAGGCATGTTTTAGTCCTTTTCAAAGGTGAAGGATGATTGGCCACAAATCAAGAAAAAGCTAGAATCAAACTGAGATTCACCACCACCAGATTGATTTGCCAGAGGTGAATTTGCATATGTTGCACATGTCCAGATGTTCTTTTCAGTTCATTACTGGCAACAGCCCAATTTGTCTATTTAATATACAGCAGTTTGTGGCAGGTGTAGAGGAAAAAAATATGTTTTGTAAATCTCTCATAAGAGCTTCCATGTAATTACAATAGTTATTTTAAATAAACTTTACAGTATTAACAAAGGGTGGGAGAGGAAAAAAATAACTTGACAGTGGGCAGTTATTTACATGTTGAAAAACTACTGCAAGTGAGTATCCTGTTTTCACAGGACTGGTGAAACATATACTGGTCCCACAAATCAAAGGAGGAGATGGTATGGTAACATGAATGCACTTTTTCAACATATCCTTTACAGTTGGCATGAATTCTCAGCATCAGTCATTTCTCAACTTTAATAATCATTACCAAAAGTTTCAATGGAGTTAGTAGGATGAAGAGTGAGTTTGGCCAGCAGTCTGAGAGTATTTTAATTTCTTTTCTGGCATAATTATCATTATGATAACCATCTTCTGGCTGTATCCTATCAGGATAAGAACTCCATTGGAAAGCACTGACACGTTGTGAGGCTACAAACATTAACTACCTGCGCAGAGGCTACTCAACCTCATGCAGCTCTTACCCAAAGTTCCAGATCACAGTCACTGTGAGATCCCTGGCTTTATTGAAGCTGTTGTTTCTAGTACGTACAATGCATGGTATCCATTTCCTTGGAAGGCAGGTTCTGTTGTCTGGCATCCAGTTATTTTTCAGCAGTGCCCATGGAAGGTGAGGGTCAGGACACTGTACCAGGACTCAAGGTACTTCTCTATGCCATGGCTGGGACATGGGGATACTGATACTTGTGTCTTCTGCAAAGTTCTTTGAGATATGGAAACGGAAACTGGCAAATATCAGCTTGCAGATGGTGTTACCTTTATTCAATGGGAGGATGGAGTTCCTGGCACTGAATTCACAAGTATCTAGAAAATTCCAGTATTTGTATTCCATACAAAGGATATGGTTTTCTCTTTATCATGAGCACTTTGGAAATTCTCGCTGTCTCATGCAGCATAAGAATAATGCAAAACTTAGAAAAGTAGGGAGTTAGCTATTTTAACATCTTGATGAATGTATGAACATATTGCTGGATAATTTTTTAGCAACTTAACATTTTTGGCTAGATAATTCTATGAACTCACCTTATGCTATACAGGGAGATGGATTAAGAGTGATGCTTGTGAGAGATGTGTGAGATGCTTGTAAGAGATTGACAAAGTGTCTCAAATTACTGGTCTACATACATCTTTAGTTAGCACAGTGATGATCCATGCAATTGCCTGCCTTCTTGATGGCTTTAAACCAGATGTACAGTACTGAATGAGGCAGAAGTGTCATTAATATTGAACAAATATGTGTTGCACCTTGTCTGAATGTTGATTCAACCTGTTCCTCTAGAACAAATTATTTGAATTTCTACCGCATGAGCAACAGCAGACTGTTTGAAAAGAGATTTGGAGGTCAGACATGCTACCTGGAAAGTGATGTAGAAGTTTCTTGGGAAAATATACCAAAACTGCAGGGAATTCTCATGGGAACAGGATATTACATAAATGCTCTTGCTTTGTTGACCTTTATTTTACATTGCATCAGTGGGGTTTTTTGCTGTATTTAAATTGTAATAGTTCATATTAAAAAGAAGGAAAATAAAAAGGATCATAATTTTATTTTCAGTGCAGTAAGAATAATGTGCATAAACTCATTAAAAGAGCTTACCTGTAATGGTCAGGTAGCCATCCTACCCCTTTTCCACATACAGGAAACAATATCTCATCTTGGGCTGTCCAGTGAACTAAACCTTTGGCAAGTGAGCAGGTATTCTGCTCAGAGTTTACTGCACCATAGCTCTGTTCTTTGCAGCCCTGCAGTGCTTGGGTAGCTAATTCAGGGAGAGTCAAGCTGCAAGGAGAATTAGCATGTATCGTTCCTTGTACGAGAATATTTAATGTACTACTTCAAGGGCAATGTCCAGATATGGGTTGACTTACACCCTTTTTTACCTACAGTCCAACTTCTTTTCTCTGAATTCTGATTGAGGAATAACTCTGTATCTGCATCAGGCAAAATACATCGATATATTTTCTGGTATGCAGTTTTGATGAACAATTTTTTACAGAAAACAAGAATATAAGCTGTTTATAACCTTCTGTCACTTCTGAAATCAGGTTGGTAAAGGACACTTTATGTTTACTAATCCAGCAATTCCTGTAGTTAAACTTTCAGAAAAAAATATCATTATTTTTTCAATGCAAATAAAACAGTGATTATTTTTTAATTTGTTTTGTTTTGCTAAAGCATGGTTGTTTGTTATTCCTTGTACAAGATATATAGTCTTGTTTTGGTCATGATTGCTCATGCTACCATATGGGAGTTTGTTCATATTCTAGTTGAGCTAAAATCTGTTGCCATGTGTTTGACTACTCATGGTAGTTTTTTAAGGCTTGTCTGTTTTCCACAGCTAAATTTAAGCTAAATTATTGGTTTTCTTTTTATAAAAGATAAATCATAAAGTCATATGTAATGACAGTGCTGAGGTACTAACAGGATAATATTTATAAAGTGCCAATCACCATATTGGTAAACATTCTTTGGAACCCCTCTGATTACAGAGGTAAGAACAGGACTGTAAAGGACAGAGAAGTTACTTTGCAGTATTGATTTGCTCCAATAATGTTCTTAAATGACAAGTTCCAAGAAGTATTTTTGAGGCAGGAATGACTGTTCTTACTGAAATCCTTTGTTACTATGTGCAGCTAGTTATGACACAGGCATGGCCAATGTGGTGTAACCTGAAATGTCCCATGTTCATACTCTTGAGACAAACAGGTGTTTTCTCATGTGCCCTTTGCCCTGGCTGAGCTTTATAGAGAGGCATGCAGAGATCCATGAGGGAATGTGGAAGACTTTAAGGTACAGGGAATGTAAAGCAGTGGAATGGTCAGACCTGCTGATGGCTCCATGCTGAGGAAGAAGATTTATACATTAGGTTCATTATTAAACTATTTTTTTCTCCTTTTCTGTGTGTATATGTATGACCTTTTAATATAGCTCAGTTGAACAAATAAGTCTATTCAGTGTGAGGGAAAAATGGTGCAGTTCTCAATTTGTTTGTTTCCTAGTAGCTACGCTAACAACAGATTCCAGCAGACATAGCAATTTTAGATGTACATTGACTTGGTCTCCCAAACACTCTGTAAGAATAATTCTCAACTTGTGAAATGTTGTATTCTCACCTATATTTATGAAAGAAGAGCTTTTTAAAAGCAATTCATTGTTCTTGTGATGCATCACTGTTGCTCAACAGATCTGGTGGAATTGTGTGAGGTTTTGTGTGGCAGTTCGGCACCCAGTTGGAAGAGCATATCTACATCTACGTGGGAGTGTTGCAGTGCTCATAGTCATTAGTTTCCTTTGCAATTCAATGAGCTCAGTTAGACTGAAAATAGGTCTGTCAAACAAAACATGAGACCGATGACTGACTGAGAAACAGTTCGAAGGAAGACAGAAAAAGATAAATTCCCAATAAGCTCCCAAGCTGACTATATTATCCCTGGCCTGCCACGTAACAATGTAATATCACAATTCTCTGCTGCTTTCACGGGCCTAGGATGAGAGAAAAATATTCCAACACAACCAGAATTACAGGTAGCGAACACAACTTTGAAAATTATATGAATAGAATAAAATAAAAGTAAACCTTAAAACAAACAAACTAAGGACAAGATCTTTTGCTTTTAGAATAGGAGTCTTGGGATTGAGTGAATGCTGCTTTTGATAACAGAGGGTGCTTTGAAGTTTAAATTTATTCAGGTCTTAGAGAAATGTATGTCAAGAGATTGTAGAGATATTCCTGCATCAAGCAGCACTGCTGTGGTTGCTGTTTTTTCCACATCCTGATGGACCCCAAACCAGGTGAAAAGCAAGACCTTATTGTCAGCACTGTACTATGAAATCTTCATGAGTTTCATAGTCCACTTATTCAACAAATCAAATTTGTTTTGAGGAATCAGGTTTGGTTTTTTTTTCTACTAAAAATAATTTTAAAGATATATTGGAGGAATATATTTCTAACTAAGGCTGTTTCTATTTAGCTGGAGCAGTTTAGCCTGAAGTTAGGTTCGAGGAAGTCAGAATTGTACATTAAAATTCTTTATTTATTTACCTATTTATTTGAAAAGCTGTTATTGTTGCAATGGTTTCACTTAGATTTTTTTCTTGTATTTCAAATAATTTTTCTATTCTTGACACCTTCGGGAGCACAGGTGACTGCAAGCAATGGCTAACAACAAGAAACTACAAGTTAACAAGTTAATGACTAAACAATTCCTACCTGCTATTCACTGTGGCTCCACTATACAGTCCTCTGACTTTTCTGCCACAGACCTGGCATGAAAAGTACTGGAGGGCGATTGACCACTGTGAAATTTTATTGCATGTCACAACCACAGAAACATCTGTGCACTAAAGCATATTAAAAATTCACTGACAAGACCATAAATCACTGAAATGCTCAACACTGAAATATCAGTTTCGCAGTCAGTCATTAAACAAAACTCATAATCTATGAAATTATACATTCCAGTCTAAAATGCGTTCATTATTAAACTATATATAAATCTAGATACTCACCGTTCCTTTTCTTTCGAGAAACACAAAGCTCATCAACAAAGATATTTTTGTCAGGGTAAATAAAATGGCTCTATCCATCATCCTCTTGTCAGAAAGAGATACATTGCTAGTTAAACCTTATTTTTCTTTACAGATTGTCAAATCTAAGGGTTACACAGTCTGTGTGTGTTCTGCTCATGGGTCCCAAGCACATAATAAGTACTAAGTCTGCACATGGATGGCATGCAAAATATTTCTACAGGAGTGAGTTCAGGAGCTACATTTTTCAGAGTGATGCAGGAGCTAATTTGAGCCTCTGCTCCAGGGCACTTTCATCCTTGTTGACATTCTTTCCCTGTCATTGATGCCCTCCAGTCTAGAGTGCAGCTCTCCTTTTATGCTCCTGGAGCAAAATTGGGTACAATGTCAATTTAAAAACAATACTCAAGTCCATCCTTAGTGGCCAATGTCATGTATCCATCTTGGCTGTCCTCAGGTACTACTTCTGCCCTTTAGCCTATGTCATAGGAGTGGCCAAAACAAAACATCTTGAGAAAGTTTTGATGACATCTCCCACAGGAACAGATCACATCAGTATCCCTGTTTAAGTTGGATCACTCTCTATGCAAGAGCAATATATATAATTTATTTTTTTAAGGAACTATGTCTCTCTAATGCTTGTGAGATGAGGTATGTCACCCCTACAGTATATACAATAACTGAATGTTGCATTGTTTCTACTTAAACCACTCTGCACATATGTATTTTCAATAATTTTTACAAAATTATAAAACTAATATCTTTGCTCAAGCTTTTTTCAGACATGTTCAAGCCTAGTTAGCTACCCAGAGGTAATAATTCGTAGTCTGACTGCGCCACACACACTGAAAAACAGCCAATTTAGTAAAAAAGCTGTAACTGCTTCTTGCATCTCATCTGAAACGTAACAGGAAAGGCCATTTTAAGTAGAAATTAACTATTTGTATGTTTTTACTAGACCTTCCCTCTCTGTAAAACTGTATTCAGTTTTGGATTGGTGTCAGAAGGTCTCCTGAAACAAGAAATGTAGAAGTAGATGTCTGAGTAAGTCTTGCAGACTTGCAGTCCTGACCAGAAAGTCTCATGTGATTTCACAGTGCAAGTTGGTTTAGTATTTGATTGAAGAGAACTCATTTGAAGCCGTGTACAAGATTTGGGGCTGTAACATCGGGAGATGAACTTACAAGGGAGTTGGCTCAGCCTCCACCTATGCTTCTCAAGTATTGCTGTGAGGCTGGAGATAAACTGCTACTTGGAGGATTTTCTGGATTTCATAAAACTAAGCAATTATTTCTGTTACCAGAAGAAACTTGGGAGAAAAATTGGTTTACATGTAGGCAATCTTCTTTCCTTCGCTCTGTTACAGTTCCCCTTTTCCCACTTCAGATAGACAGGCTGCAAAATGTAATTTTACACAAACAGACTAAGGAGAAAAGAAAGTTTCTGTAAGATGTGTGTCTTGCCTCGAGGGCAGAGGGCTTGGGCAGTGGAAGAGCTGAGATTCTCAACAAATGCACTCATTGAGTTTCAGATCCACTAAAGCTTTTCGCTACTAAAGCAACGTTAGGCTAGATATGTCCATCACATTCTGATATGCACAACTCTCTTTTCCTTATTGTTTCTATCAGATTTTTTGTGCTCTCATGGACCCCTATACTGTTGAGTGCATTTCTTCTTGTATATCCTGAAGGAATTGGGGGGGTGGAGGAGAGGGGGAATAATTTCACTGCATTTCCAAACTCAGCCTTTTTGATGGGGGACCCAAGTGTCAATGGGAAGGAGGGGAATCTTGCACTCTTGAGAAAGCAGTCTCATTCATTGTGTAATGTCTCCAGTTGTTCCTAAGTATTGGGTCAATTGATGCTGGTAAATGTAGTGCACTAATAAACCAAATAAAGACTGCATCTTCCCAATGTGTTAATCATAAACAGAAAGGAAAATGATAGCATAAACGTAAATGAGATTCTGCTATAATTTATGTAAGATTAATTGGAAGAAATTCTACAGTCTTAATATCCCTAAATATATTTTCAAATTTTGTATGTTTAAGTTTGGGGTTTTTTTTAAATCCTGGTTACTGCTGCACACTAATTCAGTATCATGAAGTCTTTGTGCTCTGTTTTTTGTTTAATCTCATATTGTAGATTTACAAATAAATAGATGGCAGAATATTTCTGACTCTCTTGCATGCTGGCATAGATTTTTAATGTCCTGAATTAATAGGAGAGAGTTGGCTGACATGATAAAACCAGAAAAAAAAATCACCCCAAGTGCATTCAGATTAGATGCATGTTTCCACAAGGCAGAACAAAATTAACAGGTAACTGTCATGAAAGTAAACTGTGTCTTTGTTGATCCCTCAAGTAGGTTAAAAATACAGGAAAAATGAATATATATGCCATTCATGGAGTGCTTTTCATCTTGAAGGACTTTATGATTATAAATGAAGAGACTTCTAGAGATAGGAGAGTGATCAAAGCTGTTCAAGAGGGTATTCAGGTAATATCCAAGTTATGTTAAGGCTTTGTAACCAAGTCTACTTATCACTCATCTTAATTGTTCTTTGTTGCATGGGTGGCTCTTGTTTTCAAACAAATTTGAATACGGAGACAGTAAGTCAAAGATCATAGGAAAGATCAGGTTCAGGGAGACCTCAGGTCATCCTGTCCAACTTCCAACTGAAGCAGGGTCAGGTTTGAGCTCCAGCCAGGCAGCTCAGGGGTGCAAATCCCCAAGGACAGGAACTGCACAAACTCTTTAGGTTCTTGTTCCACTCCTTGGCTGTCAATCCCTTGCCCTGAATCTGTCAACTGATTTTACCCTTCATGCTTTCCAGTGATGGAGAATTCAGACTGAGAGTGATGTGATGAACCTTCTTCTGCTTTGTTCTGTAAGTAGGTTTATATACTATGCAGAACGAATGCAGGAGTTTTCATTAATTAAAGCACCCCACAGAGAACAGGGGAGTCGTTTGTTTCCAATAAGATAGATAAAACCTGGAAATTTGTAGCTAGAGCCTTGACAGATGGTTAGAGCCTAGAGACAAATGGCTCTGGTAAGGGATGCTTTTGGAGAATTCAGAAGATGTTGGGAAAGGTCTCTCTACCTTCACTTTCTTTAGAGCAGAGGCCTTAGTGACCATGTTGCCTGAATTTGTAATCTCTGATCCACACAGTCTGTGTGGCCCCAGCAGTCTTTTTCAGATACCACATTTTCTGCTCATCCATGCTCTAGAATTATCCAGTCTTTCTGACTGCAGAAACCTCAGTAGTCAGAGGTCTCTGAAAATGCTCTGAAGTACATTTATTGATGATATTGATGCCTTAGTTGTTCTCACTAAGTTCTCTCCAAATTCTTTGCTACATTAGGTGTGGAAAGCTCGGAGGCATTTTTTCCAGACATTTCAGACTTAGCAAAAACCAGTCCATTCTGTTTGCAAACAGAATGTTTCCTTAACATTAAGAAAAATCCTCTTTTTAAAATATACATATATGTATATTTTAATATACATGCATACACAGAAATAATATTTGGGAAAAAATATTTTGAGTTTCCAGATTGTTTCCCTTTAAGAAGCCTGTGGTATCTGTTACTGGCTATTTGGAAGCAGTTTTGACTTATTTTTGTTTTTTTGCAAATCCTAGGTATTTGTTTCTGTTTGACTTCATTCTAAGTGGCAGCTCCAAGCATATTTCCAGGGCTGTTGCCTTCCTCCCCTGTACCACAAATGCTACATCTGTGTGGTTCAGTAGCACATTTAGGGATTCCTATATTTATGGCCATTTAAAAAAAAAAAAAAGTGAATGCTGGATTGACCTTACCTGCCTTTCCAGGTAACAGGCAGGCAGTCATACTTGCTTGTAGAGGTTCCCTCTATTGCTAATTAGTACATCCCAAAACAGCCTTCCTCTGTGAGCTTGTGCATGTATATCCTGAATTGTTTTCTGCAGCAAAGTACCTGTGCTGGGGGTGTGGGATATTTCATCTTTTAAAAAAACAATTTCTGGACTGCACAATTCCATTGTCAGTGCTCCAGTGTGAGCTAATTTTCCTAGGCCAAATTCAAATAGTGAAGACAATTCTACATAGCATATTTTAGTCAAAATGCATAAGAACAGGAATAATATGCCTGCGTGGTGCCCGATAGCTTCACCAATAGCTATAGCCAGTTTGCAATGGACAAAACCAAATCCATAAATTTAATGTGCAGTAGTGTTGCTTCTCCTTGGCTTGTGATTATCATCTGCAAATAACATTTCTGCTAAGCACCCAGTTTATAAACCCTACATGATTTACAGATTATCAAGGTTCAAAGAGAAAAAGGAAAATATAGGGATGAAAATAATGCTGTGCTGGCAAAGATGGACTAAGTGAACTAAATAGGCCTTTTACATTTCTAACTACGTTGATTCCATGAATTATATATTCAAACCTAAGCAAAGGTATCAAAGCAGTAATTGAAGAAGTAACATTCCTGTTCATTAACAGCTATCTTGTTTTGTTAAGCTTTTCACTGGAGCATACTTAGGCCATTTGGAAGTCTAAACTTTTAAAATCTTTTTAACAGAGGACTGTAGCCAGGCTGGTCCTTTGGGCAGGAACAGTGCCCTCCTGGAGGGGTCCAAAATTAAAAACAATGATTAATTTTTTTGCTGGCCTGAAAGCACATGAGATTTTACTTCATGTCATGCTGGAATTAATGACTGTTGCTGAATGGCTTTGTAGGGGAGCTCCCCACCCAAGCACACACACACAAAAGTCCTGTTTCTGAGAGCTGAGCTGGTGTCCACAGCTTACCTAGTGTATGAAGAGGCTCATATGTAACCTCAAATATCCCCCATGCATGCATGTTTTGAAGAAAAGACTTTCTTCACTGACTTGCCATTTTGCAAGCTAAAAGGAGAGGTCTTGAAACTCTAGAATGTAAAACAAGTTTCCGTGTTTTGAATGATACTGAAGCAATAGTCTGTTGGGTTGATGTTGCCCAGTGGGTCTATATTCAAAGAAAAATGATGGCAGCAAATCTAGGCAGCTGAATAATCCTATCAGCAGAACATTCACATTTTATAATGGCATAGAATTTGCAACTTTTATAGATGCAGCAGGTGCTTTAAGACTTCCAAATTCACTGCCCCTAAATATATGCAGAATTACAATGACAAAAGGAGGCAAATGTTAACATTTTAATGGCACCCACTGCACTTGTAATCATGTAAATTCTATTACTGCTGAAAAAAAAGTTCACACAACTCTGTTCTAAGCAGAAATTATTTGTCATACCATCTCTCACTTTTATTTTTAATTATTCACTAGTGTTATTAGCAAGCTTTCTAGTAAATTGTTTATTTAGTGATAAAATGGTATTAATTTATGTACATAGTATTTCAGTTGATGCATGTGCAGCAGCTCGCAGAACATTTTTGTTTGGATTTTACCTTGCTAATAAATACATCTTAGAACATTTTAATTGGTTATCCCAGTTATGTAACTTTGTAACCTTTTACGCTTTACCTTAGAGATTGTAGAAAAAGACCAGGAATGTTTCAGGTGGTATTGTCAATATTCAATTGACTTTTAGGGTTAATGGAAATAATAGGTTTCCATTTTTTTCAGCAAATTTCTGTTCAGAGGAAAATAAGAATTAACATGTACAGTCCCTACTGTAAACAATGAAAGCCTTTTGCAAGATGTATCTGAAGACAGCAGCAATTAAGCAGTGTTAAAGAAACCACACAAATGACTTTGCATTTTGTAAAGGCACAGAGGTTATCTCATCAGAGAAGTGAGAGATCTATCCCTTAGAGTTTACGATTTGTGTATTTAATTAGAAAGAACATTAACATAAAGTTGCTCCCTGTGTATACTCCTGTGATACTCTATGTTCTGACCTGTAAAAGACATTTGCACTTTCTTGTGGGTTCCTTAGTGAAGTCTAAACAGTCAACATATGCTTTAAGACTGCTGTTTTGAGTATAAGTGGCATGTAATATTTCTCATAGCTGAAGGATATACCAACAGTATACTCCATGCTAACATGAGCAGTCAGGGGGTCTGGTGTGTGCAGGAAACCTAGTGCTTCTATGCTTGCTCAGCAGCACAGGTTTAATTATTACTGTCCTGACAGCCCAAAACAGGGAGGTGATCCTCTGTTACTTTGTCTGTTGATTAGCCACGACCTACATGCACTCTTTTTAAGCTTACTTAACAAAAGAACAATAAAAACATTCTAGCTGCATTAAATGTGTGGATTTAAAAGAAGCATGTAAAACTACCATATTTAAATTACTTCCAACTGTAATGTTTAAAGTGCCTTTGGCTATAAAAATATTACTTTTAGTAATTTTGAAGTATGTTTGCAGGAATATATTTTTTATTTTTAAAATTACTTTGAACATTGGGAATGCCACATTGAATGCTACAGGCAATGAAAAGGATTTTAGTGAAGAAGTACTAATAATAGCTCCACTTCTACCTTAATTATATTTTCCTTTTGGAAAAAAATACCCTCCTGTGTCATCCTTGAGTGCCCTTTAAATCAGGACACCGTTGACACTTTGTTTCCAATTAACAGTAAAAACCTCCTTTGATCCTTCGACTTTTTTATGAGATGAATTTATATTTTCTAGACTAACATGCATGACAACATAATTCTTCACACTCATTAATATTCAACTTCTTTGCTTTAATGAGGGAAACGAAGAGGAATGGAATGTCATCTGCTTATCTAAAGCAGCAAGGACTTTGCTAATATTCACAGACAAAACCCCCTACATTTAAATAAAATTAAAGCTGTGACACATTTGGCCAAAATCAAGCCATTCCAAGTTCAGCCTGACACGCAAGAGCTGAATTAGATCTCTACGTGTGGTTTTCCAGCATAAAAAGTTGGAAAATCTGTGCTTCCACTCATTGATTTTCTTTCATATTCTTTTAAAAAGAGGATTTGTGGAATGGGGGGTAGGTTTATTCCAATGAAAAAAATTGGTCTCTGGCATATGCTGATTCCCATGTGGTTCACTGTTGTGTTTCACACACGTTTCCAGACAATGGCCAAATGTTAGTGGGATCCTTGGAGGTTAAGAGTAGGCACAGCACCATCGACCTTAATCCAACTGGTGGTCTTAACCTTTTGTACCTCTGCAGCAGAACTCTAAAGTGAAATCATATTTTTGTTTTGTCCCCATAAAAAAAACCTTTGATATTCATGTAATCCAAATTGTAATAGTTGTTGCCACTACATCTGAATTCAAAGTTGGGTTGATGTTGTCTTGTATTCATTCTGCAGTGGCATAAAAGTTTGCATCGGCAGTTTAGCAGCTAGTTTAAATGCCAGCTGATTTTTGTTAAAAATTAATTCAAGAATCTATTTTAGGATATTTAGATTAAATGGAAAGAGCATACATTCCATCCCAGTTTCATGTTTCTCACTAGTATGAGGAGATTTTATAGTACAAGAATATTAACTTTGTGATATGAGTCCTTAAAATTCCATCTCAGTATCTAAAAGCTGAGTATCTAAAAATATCCTTTAGTTATTCCCTAAAATAGCTGCTCATAGTCTATTTAAATGCTTGTACTAATACTTCAGAAACGTTTTAATAAGATTTCAGATAACTCATGTTACTTTAGCACTTCTACCATGACTTTCTCTTTTGTGATAGGGACGTGGCCTTGTAGTTTTTTCATGCCTATGAGAATTTTTTTGGTACAGAGTATTACAGATCTTTATAAAGAAACAGAGATCTCTACGAGTAATACTTTTTAGTGTATGATGGAAACTTTTAGGTCAGTAGCATTACTGCTAAAATGGAAAATGCTGTACAAGACTGTCAGGAAAATGCTCCATTAACACCAAGCTTGAAAAACCTGAAAACAGACGTGATGCCATTAGTATATAGACAGAGTTAAAAGGAATGTGCAAAGCTTGCAGTCAGCTAAGGACAAAATAAAATAAAATAATGTTGAGATGTAGCTGAATTTAAAAAAATCTGAAAGTTAAGTCACTGTAGCTTGATATATTGTTAGTGCGTTGGACTTGAAACAAATTTCTTTAAAAAACCATTCTGTATTGGAACACTGTATAAAAAAAAAGTTTCTTTTCCTTTGTGAAATATCCTTTTAGACCAATGTGGTTTCCAGCAGTTTTCCTGATATTGGATGCTCTTTACCTTATGACACTGATATCATCTCCTGATACCATCAAAATCTGAAGGCTTCTAGATAAAATATGCAGATTAAGAAGTGTTGGTTGAATCTGAATTTTTCAAATACTTTACAAACAGTGAATTCATTCATTGGTTTTCTATAACCTTTCCTATGTAGCTGACATTTTTTATATGTAATGCTGGAATCTTACAAACCATTATGACAGAATCCTGCACCTTCCACAATGGTGGAACTGAACAGAAGCGTATTAGCTATTGAGATACACCTCGAGGTACGGTCTTTGAAATATCTGTTGCTCTGATGGATGGAGGGGCATGGCTCAGTGGGATTGGGAGAGAAGCTAAATCTGCAGACATGGTTAGATGTGTTGCAGATGAGGTTTCTTTCTGTGTGAGGACACGTTCATCTTGCTGCCATATTAGTGATGTGTCAAACGGCTTCGTGCTACACGTGGGGTAGGCGAGAGGTGAGGAAATCACCATGAGAGAGGTGGAGGAGGAGGAGATGAGTCCTATGCTGAATCTTGTCAGTGTATGATTTTCAGATCCATCCATAGAGATCCATTTGCTCTACATAAATGAAGAGACAACAAACATTATGCAATTTGCATTTCTCCTACCTGTATACAGGGTTTGCTTGAGATCATCTTAAGCCCCAAGAAACTCTCAGTGGACAGTGAAATGGGGCCTTAATTTGGAGGGACTCCTAAAGCTATGCAAATATACTGCTGCAAAACCGTTATTGTGTGTTCACCCTTTCTAACTCAGAGTTGCAGTATTATATCTATCATATGGGAGCAAATTTAAGGGGTGGGGAGTGGTAGATATAACAAATAGATTTTAAAACAGATGTTATCAAAATGCCACAAATACTGGGGCATCCGTTCACTAAGGGCAAAGGAATACAGATCAGAATTCATAGATAACAAAAAGCAATAAACTGAGTGTAGTAATGGAAAGATATTCACTTCTAAATATTCATTGATGCCATATCAAGCTAAAAGACTTATTTATATTTATAGATTGAAGTATATTTCAGATGATATAGTAATCTTCTAAAAGTAAATTTTGGTGCTGAGAAGCCTATATTCACAGCACCAGAAGGTGTGTTTTCTTGAACAGCAGATGTAGCATAGGTTGCAGCATTGGGATTTTCTCGACCTTCAAGTATCATTATTTAAAACAAGATAGTTTCACACTGTCTCCTTTTATATCCTTGCCTCTTTCTCAAAGCTGCTAATGAAGCCTTCGTTTAATAATAGTTACTATGCTGTTAATGATGCAGAAACCTACATCATCAAGCATTGCTGTGATACAACTGGCTGTGTTGAGCTGGGCTAGTTGAAGTGACAGTTATGCATCTTTTTACTATTGCCAAAGACAAGAAGTCCTAATTTTCTTTGCACAATGTGAATGATACTGTGCAGCTCTTCTCCCACACAGTATATAAAGAATGTAAATAGAGTCCATTTCAACCCCGAGAAGCAGCTTTTACGTACAGGACTGTTGGGATCTGAGCTGGTGGCACGCCACGGCTAGAAGTAGCAGGAAGGCACATTGTTTATGCCAGCTGTGTGGCTTCAGTCACACTTATGTCTGATGTCAGCGTGGTGCTGCTTCTCGGTATTTGAAATGTCCTCTGGATAAAAATTTCCATCACAGCTGCCTTAACCAATTGACAGAACATTCTGTCTGCGAGTGCAGATGTGCAGCTCTCAGAGCAGAGATGGATAGCTTCTATCAGTACTAGAAGAAAATGAGCCTGTCTCCCAACCATAAACTGAAAGATGTTCTCACGATCGGAGATGAGAATCAATGTTTTTTGGTTCTTGGGTGGAAGGGGTTTCCTTTTTTATACTGATTTCCTATACCAATGTAGTCTAAATACCTAAAGCCATGCTATTCAGAGTATCAGTTTGCACGGGAATGCATTACAATAGCTTGTGGATATCTTCTTTAGATAGCTATCAGAGAATGATGGTAGGAAATCTTGTAATAAGCAGATCAACTTATGTAGAAAGTTGAAGAATAAAACAGCACATATTTTCAGATGGATAGCTGCCAGTATAAGCCTTTCCTTGTCTGTTATGCTGTTTCTTTTGTATGTCACATCAGATAAGAGAAACCCTTTGAAAATATGGAGTAAATACTACTCAGAGAAGCAGAGAAGTTGACAGAGCTATTGTACATCTTGGGGGCAGTGGAATTGCAAACAGCATGAACAATACGTAGGTTAAATGTAGCAGCTCTGGAGAGAACTGCAAATCAGCATTATTTTCAACAGGACTGAAAACTGCAAGACAAACCTTTGTTCAAAAGCTAAAGGGAAACTGTGATACAGGTAAGAACATCACTTAAGAAGTAGCCATTGTTTGGTGAGCTGTTCAGGTTATTATGCATGGCTTATCAATCATTTGCATATCCAGGTCACTACAGATGTGATGTTTCTTACCCAGCAATACCGCTTTCTGTGCATATTTCAGTGACCAAAATAATTTCCTTACTATGTTTCTCCCAGTTGGGCCAACCAACATGAAGAGATTGAACTGAATTTTATTCTGGTTAACGGGTCAGTAATGTAGTTGTTGATTCTTGACAAATTCTTTCTGACTACAGTTAAATCATAGCTAAATAGTTACACAAAGGCTAGAATCCTAGGCAAAATACAGAAGCTTAGAGGATGGAAATCCAAGATATAAAGTTGTTTCTGTAATTTTCTTAAAACTTTAGGCCTGCCTTTGCAGTTTTGCAGTCTCATGAAGTCAAAGCCTTAGCACCTCTCACATTAGTAACTGAGAAATCCAGACCTTCTCTTAAACATTGTCATTATAACATATTTCTGTCTTAATAGTAATCATCCTTAAGGGTATATTCAATTGTTGATATAATTTTAAAACAGTGAAATAAGAGTAAATGATATAACTTGTTTTACTTGACGATCTTTGACTAGATTATAATGTTTTGAGAGCTTGGACCTTAAATTTAATTTTGGTCCTGATAAACAAGCATTTATCTGCCATGGCGTTATCTAAGGAACCATTTCTTCAGAGTGACTTTCAGAGATCCACAAATCAAAGTGACTCAATATAAAGCATAATAGCACCAATGATTTCCTACTACTCTTATATGAAGGTCTGGAAATGTATGAAAGTTTAAAGATCAGTATTTATAAGTAAGGATGAAACGGACAACACCTTTGGAGAAAATACTATTTCAGAATAAAAATCTTTAAGGTCCCTAACAACCTTTTAACATGAGAATGCAATACAAATATAGAATTAAAAGGAAAAAGTACAACTATTGTTTCCTTATACATCTTTAGAAGAGCAGCAATGTGTAGTGCCTGTCACATTTGTAAGGGTCCTGGCTTACAAGGCTGGTGAAAGCTGGATGCTCATTGAAAAGTGTATCTGTAACTACTCCTCCATCACAGACTTTTAGGACAGACAGCTATTCATACATGAATAGTTATATTGCTATCCCTATTTTAAAAACATTTATAAAAACTGTATTTTCTGTTCATTGTGTTTTACTCTTTGTGTCCTCTAGTATTCACTATGAATGTCCTTATTTCCCGTTATCTTTTTACAATATCCTCATTTTTTAGGATATTTTAAGGTATGGTCCTCACATTTTTATATTTGACTTCTTAGAATTTTCATCTCTCGGTTTGCATGTGTGTGGCAGCATACAGGTAAAAGTGTCCAAAGAAAATTTTGCTTGAACTTAATTTTTTCTATTATTTTGCTCATTAAGCTTTTCTGCATCTATTTGGAACATTCTGTCATGAAAAATACATACATACCATCAGCTTATTTTAAAGCTGTGCTTGACATGTTACTGGTCTGAAATGCAAATCAAGGTTTTATGTCTGCATTTTAAAATCTTATAGATATTGTGCAAATACATTAATCCTTTCTGTAAGCATACATTTTTTTCTCTTTTTCCCAACTTCATCAATTAGTTTTTTCTGTATAAAGCAGGCATGAATGGCTCCCTTATACTTGACAGTGCAGCTTGGGAAAATAATATACTTTCTGCCTGGGACTGAAAAAGATAACTCTAATCTAGTTCTACCTCACTCGCTAGATTTTGAACTGGTGCATTTCCCAATGTAAATTGGGAATTTTATCATCTTTGTGGAACACTTCCTCCATTGTTATCCTTTCAGTGTGGAAAGTAATTCTTTATAGATGAAGCATATGTGTGTGCCATACATTTTATATTACAAATTACAGAAGATGGAATAATGGGTTGAGATGCTGCTGATTAAAGGCTGCAATACTAATACCACCTCAGAGGAGAAATAGTTGAGTCTTCCACTGTATCTGAAAATGTATTTTGATTTTATACTTCCAAAACCACGGCTTGAAGCCAAGCAAAGCCATTGCTGATTTTTGTTAAGTATCTGGAAATTGTAATGTAAAATATCCAGAAGGAGAGCAGAGAGGAAGGGAGGTTTGCTAAAACCAGCATTACTGTAATCCGTGGAATGACTGGTTGCAAATAGTCTGGTGTAAACAGTCCCGGCAAACAATTTAAGATGAGGTTATCAGAGGTGTACCTACTCTCTGTTGCCCCTTAATCACTCACCTGCAAACTAAGCTCATCAGTGCTTACTGATGTGTTATCTAATTTGTAGGACCCAGATTAGTGAAATGAGAGGATATAGTTTTCTGTTGTTTGGCCAAGTTATTCCATTGACTTGCAGAATTGGGATGAGTAGAATTCTTCTGGTGTTTCATGAAAGAGGAATAATTTATATTCTGTAAAATATTCTGAGATGGTTTACAACTGCATTAAATAAAATGTTGCTTGCGTTAAATGAATTATCAAAAAGATCCAGAAAGAAAGGGAAAAAGAAAAGGGGAAAAGTAAGTAAAATTGTACCTTGTGGAAAGAGAAAGCTCTTGATGAAAAGAAAATAAATTTTCGATTCATGACAACTAGCTGAATAGGAAAACAGGCTAGAATAAGATGAATCAGAATACCCTAGGCAAAACAGCAAATCGTCCATCTGAAAGCATGTAGTCCTTGAAGAAAAAAACTGAAGTGAAATCAAGTAAGATAAAGAGCTGTAAGAATCAAAGCACATATTAAGTATGTTAAAATCATAGCAGAGATCCTAATTCACAAAAAATGCATTTGTCATTTATCAAAGTGCTCCACAAATATGGCATATTTTGTGGGGGTAAAAATTAATGGTCCAAGATGATAAATATATGACAGGGAGATAAATATGTGTCCATTCCCCACCAGAATTTCACTTGACTTTCAAGGAGAAAAACTTGACTGGAAAGCTGACTAGATTCAGAACTAAATTATTTCTTTCTAGAATTATCACACAATAAAATACTGACAAATGCCAGATATACCTCAGGTTTTAATCATGTATCTGATTTCAGTTGTCTATTTCTGATGCAGTCATGTGAAAATATGAAGCTGACACACAAGGTCTTCAGGAATTTAACGTATATACATTAAGATATTAATGAACTACCAAAAAAATCTGGTTTTCACTGCCATGCCGTTTTTAAGATAATTACATCCTTTCTCACCCTCTGTTGCTAATTTTAAATTAATGTTGTCAAATTACAAAGTGCATATTGTCAGTATAACCTGTTGTTGTTATACACTAATACTGTGTGTTAATAAAGTGATAAATATCCAGGGCTGCCAACTCACTGATCCAAGAGAATAGGGACACTATGAAATAGATGCAATACACGACTAACAGGGAAAAAAATTATCTATGCCTGAATGCATTTTTTATATAAATATACCTTTCTAAATTATCTGAATAATCTAACAGGCCAGATATTTGGCTTATGAAACATCTTGACTCCTGTCTCCCTACATTAATTCCTGTAAACATCTAACCATCTTTCTTTAGGGTCTGATCCTTCAAAGTGCTGTACATGCACAGAAAAGGCTGCACACTCTTGCTTTGTTCCTTGATAATAATAGTGTTCAAGACTTTGTAAGCTCATGTCTTGAATAATCAAACTTATCAATATCAGTAGCCTTATTCAATATTTAAAGTTGCAGTTTAGAAATGTACTCATTTTTCATGTGAAAAAAGGAATCTGATGAAAGTCTACAGGGCAGTGATGTGCCTCAGAAATCGTTCTACTGAAATGAATTACTTTTTTGACTGAGTAGCTTCAGAAGGCACACACATCAATATGGTTTATAACATGTGGAAAGGAAAACTGACAAAAATTCTTCAGAAAATAGAGGCAGTACTTCCTCACTACTTCATAAACACTGAAATACACATTCTTTTATTTAAAGATGAGTGAAGGGGCTGATATGCTCCTTGCCATCAAGCCTTTTTAAGGGAATCAATCTTACTGAAAACCACAGAGATACAAAGGTATTAAAAGTAAAAAGGAGTGACTGTGTCGAGTTTGGCTGTACTGCCATGGAAATGGAGGAGCACATTAGGACAAGCTCTTCCATATACTACTATTGGTAGGTGTCCTTTCTAGGAGATTGCTTAACTCAGCCCATTTAACAACCTGTTCCTTGACTTTGCTTTTGAAAACGCATTGGCATTTGCCCTTCTTACTTCTGCAGGCAGCCACACAAATCCAATAGACTGGGTCCAAGTATGGAAAACAGCAGTGTCATAAACCTTAATTTCAATAACAAGCTTCAGCAGCTCAGAAAATGCATACTCTTCATTCCTCTTGCTACGGAAAGAAGTATCATTTAGCCTCTAACAAGGAAAGAGGTAATGAGTTAAAGATTTAGTGCTCGTGTTTATACGAGGCCTATGTGAGATTATCAGCTGGGGCAGAGTTTGGATTTGTTTGATTATTTTTTAAGTTTTTTCAGTCACGTTCAAATGTAAAATATCATATTTATGTAAAACAGGTTGCTGACAATTGCTTCGTATGATAGGTCACTTCAAAGGATTCTGCTCAGTAAACATTATATATATACCTTTCTACAGTTAAGTATCTAGATTGTTATTTTCTAAACTTGTAAAAAATAAAATTATTACCTTTTCCTCTTCTGTCTACCACACAATAACAATAGGGTCTTTTGTCACTCACACTACGTACTTCTCATTAATAGAGACTAATGTTCTCCGTGTAAAGGTCAGTGTTGTTCTAACAGATGAAAACATGAGGCCTGGACTGTGGTCTAGTTGACAGACTGGGAGTAGAACCCAATTTTCAAAGACCTAACTTGGTGCTTGTTTCCTAGGCTAGTGATTTCCAAACAGTGACATATGTGGCTTTACTTATTTTTGCATTATTCCTACATCATCAGTCAGGAAGAAAGCATTCGCTGCAGGGCAGGACAGACTTTTTCTATTTCCCCTTTGCCAAGATTGGTTCCAGCACAACTCACTGTAGTAACTCCTTTGACCCTTGCAGCTTGCATCCCACATAGTTCTGGTCCTCCTGCCTTCTATCTCCAGCAAGGAGTGAGGGAGTGGGATCCAGGAAGAGTGTCAGCAGTGAATCTTGTTCCAAAAATGTTGTAAACCATTGCATTTATTTGTAGTTACTGAGAGGCCTGATCGGTTGTTACTTGTACTAGTTTTGAAAATAAATTCCGTAATTTTTGTTTTCCGTGATCACTGAGATTTTTATGGAACAGAAGCTCTTTGTGCATGTGATGGTTATCTAGCAAAATAATAATTATGTCTGATGAGGTCTTAAAAATATTACTTACATAAACTTATCAGAGAATTGAGAATTGGGGCAGCTATAGTAATGTGTGGTCTGTGAAGGAGGGGAAAAGAGGAAAACTTAAACACAAAGATGCAATCTTCAGCTGTAAAACTTTGGTCAGATACACGTGTTTAGCTATGTCGTAGCTTAGCAAAGCACAGCTTCAAGGAGCATTACTGCACTTTTCCATTTATCTTTCAATTGGGCCTATATCTCATATTATTTCTAGCCATAACCCATAGTATTTCTGTATTGCACTACCGAGATTGACATATCTGATTTACTGTCACACCAGAAGCCTTTCCTATGCGTTTCCACAGACAGTTATGTCTCTCTTAAATAGTATATAGGCTTAAGGTCTCATCACTCCAGATTCTACAATTTGAAGCTTTTGGAGCTGCATGTATATTCCATTTGTATACCACAAGATGTGCAGTAATAATGCTACACTACATTATAGCTTCCTATTTTTTATGTATATATGTATGTATATGTGTGTGCTTAACCAGCTTGTGAACAGCTAAATTGCACATAATTCACTCACTTATAAACAGACCTTTCAGTCAGTCATTAGTTTTTATACCAAATACTGCACTGAATTGTTTCAAGCTGATTCCCCTCTTCCCATCTAATGTATAAACAACATAAAGCAGCCTTAGGTTAGAGGAGTATGAGGGAACTACGGTATTTTAGTTCTCATTCACACGAGAGTGATTATATTTCTTATCCGCTGTTGTATAGTGAAAATTAAAATTAAAGATTTTGCAGTTAAGATGAATAACACAAACATTAAAATTTACCTCAGCAATAGCAAAACCATAAGTTTAACATACTGTCCCATATCTCCATGCGTTATTTAGTCAGGTTTACATACTTAAAACATTTTCCCAAAGGCTATTGCAGGCTCACATTATATTCTGCTTTCTTGAAGTGCTTGCTTGTCTACAAAGCACTACTGATAAAAATTATATATCAAACAAATGAGATTCATGTCAGAAACCTATAAATAATGAATTAAATGCTAGTATACTCATAAATATTACAGAAAAGAGCAATAGGTTCCAAAAGAATATTTCCCTCATAACTCCTTACTTAAACCGCAAGGGCATGATGCTGTTTAGGAGGCTGAATTATATATATCTGGATTTATAATTAGTCCAGCTATTAACCTTTTCTCCAGTTTCTCTCTTTGGTGATATACTGTACTATAAATTCCATAAGAGATTACCTTGCAAAAAATATGGTTTTACATAAATGATCCATGCATATTTTAAAATACCTTTTAATTTATTTATTCTGGGTCTGATTCTCTTACCATCTTGTATTGGTGCAGCTTTACCAGTGCAAGGTGGGTGTGAAGTTGACCAAAGCAGAGCTTTCTGATCACTCAAAGCAACCATAGTTTATTTATTTGTGAATGGATATGCATTACGTAGGTTCCATAGGGTCAAGTCAGGTCAGAACATACGTTCTGCAGTAACATGCCTGGCAGAAAATGCAGGTGGACCTAAGGCACTGAATCACTATATAACAGGATTAGAAAGTCTTATTCATCCTGAGCCAATTACTGCCCTAGCAGATGCGTAGATTCAGTATGCTGTTACTTCATTTTCTGTTCCTCATTTTGACTGGCATAAAAACAGGCAGTGCTTAGGAGGAAGCTGAGGTGTAGAAAGTTTTGGCTTTGCAGGAAAGCAGTTACATAGCCAGCTCGGACAAACCTCAGGTACTGAGAGAGATGTGTGTGGGTACCCACAGGGATTTCTGTAGGTGACCAAGATTTTGGCATCCAGGTCTCTCTATGGGTTATTTTTAAAGAAGTTGCATCAAAACCTTTTGCACAGAGCTGATGACAGCCAGTGAATGGGTGCACATTAATGCTGCATTAGCATTGTAAAACTGCAGCACTTCACAAAAGCCTGCCAGCACACGACCCAATCTGGACTGTGAAAATGGCTGCACATGTATTTGTAATTTGCCGTGCATTCAAAAGCCAAAAAAAAAAGGATTAAATTATCTGACCCTTCATAGAAACTTTGCTTGAAAAAGCCAAACATAATGTTGTTATGTTGTAACAGTTTAAAACATATCTTTAAAACAACAGTTCAAACTCAAAACATTTGTTTTAAAGATATTTGAATCTTTACTTTGTTATTTCATATTTTTAACTTTTAGAACAGTGAGTTTGTCTGTGGGGATTTCAGAAGTCAAAACTGACAGTACATATTTAACTATCATAACCACCCAGCAATTATGTTTAGCTTCTGCATTCTCATCTAACTAGCCTTGCAATCTAGGAACTTCTGTGCATATTGGGATTTCTGTAGAAGTTAGCATTAATGAAATAGAGTTTTAAATTTCCCTAGGCTCAATCTAGACATTAAGAATATAAATGTAAATTAGCAAAGAAGAACTAGCAGCCTTGAATACTAATACTTCCACCATGTTACTTTCAGTTAAAATTGTAATAAGGAATGGGGGAGCCAGACTTCTGCACCTGGCACCCCTAAACTACATTAATAGTTATCAGAATATTTCTGTAGTTGTCTATATGGTCTATCACTGTAAGACTTGGACACCTTCCAATTAGAGATTAATACTGTCAGTCCATTAAATAATAGCTTTCCAATTAAATTCTGTCTTGAAGGCTGCCTCTAAAAAAATTATTTTCCACTTAAAACCAGTTACAGAACAAATGTGGCCACAGTATTCTTCTTTTTCACTTCTGACTGACATGACAATTCTTGCAAATTCATTGCTTGTCCCTGACACTCATACAGCCCCGGGAGTATTTACTTTCACTGCAGTGTGTGTTCTGTCATTGTGGGTGTTCACACTCTTTGGTTTAGATACATGTTATCCCCATCATCACTGCCAGTGGGTTTTGATGGTAAGCCAGTAAAAATAAGATAAATAGTTAGCAGATGCACAAGGTTAATATTCTATTATTAGCTCTAACTATTGACAGAGCCTGTACTAAATTACCAATCCTACTTATAAAAGCTGAGATTTGGCTGCTTAAGGAACTGCTCCTCCTTTTAAAACTTTTTGCAGTGATTAGATGCTTGTTATTGCTACGACCAGTTATGTATTTTAATTCTTTACCTACTTGAAATGGCTTATCTCTTTCAGTATGTGCTGATAGCAGTGACCCTAACTAGCAGACAGTAATTCCCTGGGAGGGTAATGATGATACAAATTTTTGAAGTTCACGTGAAATTCTGAAAAAAATTTGTATTTTCTGTGTTTTTTCAGAACAATTATCTCATTGGAAGAATGGGTTGAATCAGTTAAAAGGTTTTGGTTTGTATCAGTTGCCCAGAAGAGTTTGTTATAGTGGCAGTGGTTTTACATCGAGATATTTTTACCTCTTCTTTTGGTGTAATGAAAAGTGGTTGATCGTAGAGTCATAAAATTACATAAGCTGGAAGGGTTCTCAAATAAATTTTGGGTCTAATCCTTGCTTGGAGCCTGGTCCTGTCCAGTTTGAATATTCCCAAAGGTGAAGAACCCAAAACCTCTCCAGGCAACCTGTTGTAATACTAGATGACCACATGGTGAAACATTTTTCCCAATACCCAGTTAGAATTTCTCATCTTCTAATGTCTGTCTGTTGCCTTTTTCCCTGTCCCATCTTGCTGAACTCGCTCTAGAAAGTCGATCTCTTTATTGTAGTGGGACCTCAAAACCCTACGTCAGATCTGGTTTCGGAAGTACTCCAGAGAGGCTGAGGATGACTGCCCTCTGCCTCATAGATACATCTCACCTGCTGTTGTCCTTTTCTCTCTCTTGTTCAATTTGTCCATCAGGATCCCCAGGTTCTTGCTGCTTTCTGTGCCTCTCTCCAGTACCATACCAGTGCATGACACTATTGAATTCAGACACAGGACTTTGTGTTTTCCTTCACTGAACTTTGTAAGGTTCCTCTGAGCTCTGGTCTGTGCATGGACCACTCACCACAACTTGGTATTATCCACGAACTTGCTGAGTGTGCGTTCTTGTCCATTGTTCAGGTTGTTATTCAAGTCATTAAATGTTCTTCTGACATGAATGTGTAATAATAAGGTAAAGAATCCGACAGGTAACTACATGGATGAACATATAAATGACGTGTCGTTTTTCCAAAACAAACTGTATGCATTGACAGTATTTTAAAAGATGAAAAACTGGCACCACTTCTCAATGAATCTTGAATAAATAAGGGTACACAGATTTTCCTGAACACCTGCATAATAACTATGCAAAGTTTCAAAAACATTTGTACTTTGCACTGAGGTGTCTCAAGTTACTATCTCAAAAAAAGTAGATTTACCGGTTTCACGGCATGTTATTGATCTGAAGTCTTTGTGGAAGTCATCTGATAGATTTTGACAACAAATATAAAACTGAAAGAAAAAAAAGGCCTCTCATCATAAAATCTGAAATTCTCTGTTTGCTCTGGTATAAGTAGTGCTATGGAATGGCAATATCGAAGATATTTTTCCACAGCAACTTTTGGAATTTTCCCTAAATATTAAAAAATGTGCCCTTTTATAGATTGTGTGCTAAGTGTGGTTTCTTTATCTCATAGATGATATCTTTTTAGCACAGAATCCTTTTTCCATGTCCTTATCAATGTTGTGACAGTCTAGACCCAGTTCTGAAGATGGTGCAGTGTCTTCTTATCACGTGAATTTTAGGTGTAGATTTTGAAGTTGCTAGTGGACATCAGCAAATCAGTACTGCATGACTCTTGACTACCTTCGTTATAGGGCAATTAGGAAACTAATTTAGGCAATAAAACCTAACTAAACCTTTACTAAACTGCAGGTGACCGAGAAAATTCAAGGCATCACAACTTTCAGTAAGATGCCTCTTAAAAATAATTTGGTTTAAAAGCATTTGACATCATTTAAAAGACATTTTTTGCAAGCTTGCCTCCTAGGAAGCACTTGGGAGCCTAAGTAAAATTTGAATGTTTATGTTTTAAAGCACTTTTAATGCAAGAAATCTGTGTATAATTATCTCTAATTAGTCATCTCTTCCACTGAGATTTATACTAAGCATTTAGCTTCCCTCTTCTCTGCAGTAGTTATATCCCAGGCTTCTTTAACAACTAGGATATCTGACAAGCTGATCTCTGGATGAGAATTCAAACTCATCTGATTCCATTTTACCTGTTGCTTTAGGACATTTCTTAATGAGGCCACAGTTACTTTCATGTCTAATTAAGCTGAAGAGATTAAGATATTTAGGTCTTGGTTTTGTATATTTTCCTAGGGGAGAAGTAAATACATGAGCAATAGAGATCAGCAAAAATACAAGAAAGGAGAAAAGCAGGAGGAACATAGGGGAGTATTATGTAATAAAAGGGAACAGGAAAAGTAGGAAGCAGGTTGGGCAGATGATGCTTCATAAAGTATGTTCACTTCCCAATGCCTCAAAAAATAGTGTTCTGCACTGAGAGTCAGAATTTTGCTCTAACACAGTAATTACCTAATTATCAGATGAACCTGAAGAGAAATATGGAAGAAGGGAGTTTATGTCTTTACACACTATGTTTGAAAAAAGATCCTTATTATGATTTCTTTCCTATGTGATAAGTTACACTGTAGGCTGACCATGAAACAATGGATTCAAAATACCCCAGGAAACATGCCTTTGTTGTTTATGTTCCTTATCTTCCTCAGTGTCAGCTTTCAACGCAATAAGTTTTATTCTTATTTTATTTAGGAAAGAAATGATCTCTGCTATTTGAAAGTTTAATCTCTCTTCAAAAGTGCTTTACCTTAGTTCCACTCCAATGGCCAAGCTGATAGACTCAAACCTCTTTTAGCATGTATTCATATTCAGGAATCAACATTTTCATTGCAGATTTCTCAGTACTGCTTTTTTAGTAAAAGGCGTTTTAAATCTTCTAGTTTAGATGTATCTTTCTGCAGTGCTGAAGGACTTCCCTCTAAGAGCTGCAAAGAATTTTCTCATCTCCAGTTCTTTTCAATTACCTGGAAGTACAATTATTTATATATTTTCCATGTTCCTTTTGAGTGATTTTTTTTTTTAATTATTTCTTAAGGACTGGGAAAAAAAAAAAAAACGTTGGTCTGAAGGTTTTATTCCTTTATTTTCTTGATTTAGAATTTATTTTTATTCAGGTCTTGAAGGGAAACTGGGAATGCAGGTGGTCTGTTTGGACGCTTTTGGAGTCCAAAGCAAAATAGTGAAGAAACTATTTCTCTGTTTCGGTTGGAAGTTGATTTTTTTTCAGTTTATCAAAGCAAAAGTTTAATTTTAAACGAAGTTTAAACAAATTTTGTCTTAATGGATATTATTTCTTATAATTAAGGAAGATGGAATTCCGGGTACACCAGCTATACATCAGCTGCCATGACCCAGGTACGGCTTACTGGGCAAGTGGAGAATCGGTACTGGTGACAGGAGCATCAGCACCACCTTGTGTTCATGAGATAGGAAAATAAGTAACACCCCTCTCCAGCCATTAAAACTCTTTCCTGTTCTCTTTGCTGCCTCTTAACGAGGGAGCCATGTTTGTGGAAAGGGTGTCATTCGTGTGTGTGTCATAAGTTTAGAATAATTGATTCATCCAGATAGATGAGAAAGTACCAGGGAGCAAGCTGGCAGTTTCGGTCATTATGCTTGGCAGCGATCATCCCAGCCAAACAGCCAAACTACTGTCAGGTTTTTGTGGGCATCTTAGAGCAAGAGAGTTTAGAGGTGAATTTTGAAAAAAAGATTTACAGGAGTTCTTTCTGAAATGGGGAGAGGACACTGTAAAAACTAGGAAGTCTTTTCTTTGGAAATGTAAAAAGAGAGACGGGTATCATGCAGTGATGGAAAGCCTTGGAAAGAGGGAGTCAGTATCAAATGTTTCCATTAATTTGTCACAGGCTGTAAATATGTCAGAAGGCAGCATTGCTTTCTGCAGTCCTATGCATGGTAGAAACTCTTTTGTAGGAAAAATAAAATCTATTTCTGGTAACTTTTTTTCACCAAGAGGACTATCAAAATACATCGTGTTTCATTCCTTTTTCATAAATACCAACTTCTCTTTGGTAATTTTCTTGGTTCTGAGACTACAATTTCTGAACAGTGATATCTCATCAGAAATTGAGACAGCTTATTTCTCTCTCATCTCTACTATATGGTGCAGTTTCTAGTAGACAGTCTGGGACAAAACCTGTTCTTGCCTGGAGGTGGTAATACGGGAGTGCCATTTTGTATCTGTTTTGTGTATCTATGTGTGTTTAGCCTAGCTTCATGAAATTCGGATCTTCTCAGTGAGAGGGTAATAGTAGAACAATTTGCACTACATTCTGGACCTTTCTTTTGCAACAGAAAGTAACAACTTTGGACTGGTTCTTCATATCTTACTTTCTCCCTCCTAATCTTTTACACATTTGGATACTGTTGGACTAACAGCAAGACTGTGCCTGTGTGTCACTGTAGTGGAATTTATCCATTTTCTGTCCAATAGGAACATAAGTAGAAAAAGGTATAATGGCATAATATGTTCATAACTATATATATATATATGAACACATGTATATATTTTACATATAAAATATAAATATATAAAATATATAATATTGATATAAAATATAAATATAAAGGAGAATCCTGATTCTCCTTTACATTTCAGTTTGTGTAATAATCTGTGCCTTGTCATAGTGAATATGCACTGGGTTCAGATGTATGTAGTAAGAACTTCCTCAACAGTGTCCTTTTGGAGTTTGACAAAGTCTGAAATGTCCTCATAATTTTTCTGCTGTGAGATAAGGGTCAGGGCAATGTTCAGTCACTTTCCAGCAGATGGCTGGGATCTCAATGCCCTTCATATTTGGGTAGTTTCTTACTGTTGTTAATGAACTTACTGTAAATATTTCATCTCCTTTTTGAAACAGTTTTCTCTTAGTCTGTTGAAAAGACCATATCAAACAACCCAGTGCTTGTATTTCAAATACACTATGTTAGAAAGTGGAGTCAGCAGTGGGAGCTGGTTGATTTCACACCTCTGTGTTTTGAAGCCTGGTACCTGTATGGAGGAGCAATTCCCATGAATGGCACACTAACGAACCAACAAACTACCCACTTCAGTTATTTAGGGCAGTATCTTAGCTGATCTTACAGTTGTCCAGGAAGCAGTCTTGTAAACTAGAAAAATTCCCCAAAATTTCAGTGATGTTTTTGAGGACTTCTTATGATTCAAAGGATAAGAAGCAAAAGAGAAAGATTCAGCATCGTTCTCAGAATCACAGGCAGACAGAACTCATCTAAGTGTGGTGATATGCAACCCCAGGGTGGAAGGAGTGGGAAAGATCCTAGTCAGCAGCGGGACCAGCAGCTGTGTCTCATGTCTCAACAGAGACTGTTGCAATGCAGGGAATGATCTCCATTCTCAAAGGCACAAAGCCAGTGCTTCAGCACAACAGCTATCAGTTAAAAGACAAGTCACTCAGGATGCTCTTCTGAACATGAGCTATCCAAAAGGGGTCAAGCAAGTCCTTAGCATCATAGAATTTTAGGAGTTGGAAGGGATCTCGAATGATCGAGTCCAACCCCACTGCTAAAGTAGATTCCATTGATGAGTATTGCCACTGTGCACTAGAGATACTGTCCTTTGCTACTTTGATAAAATCTTCTGTGCAGGGAGCTTTAATATTGTATAAGCCTGCACAATTTTTCACTCAAAATTCAATTTGGCACCAGCATATTTAGTGGTATTTTACCTACTGCTTTCTTCTAAGCCAGTTCTGCATACTTGCTGGAGGTGTCTGAGAGTCAGAATATTTTCCACTCAGTGCAGTTCTGGTATTTGGTACATTTAGGTTTGGTGTGCTTAAGAGCTCTTGTTGCCATTTTTAAAAAAAAAAAAAACAAACTTGTTCTAATTCAAGGACAAATCTGTATCTTAATCTGTTTCTCCTACAGGGGTAGTTCCTCTAAAAGAAGTGCTCTCGTTATCCCACAGGTCTCATCTTGCACTGGAATCTGCTCCTATTTCTGTTGGATTATGTATCTAATGCAGCTCCAATTTCACACGTGGATTAGCAATACCTCCATGGTACTCTAAACTCCTTTTTGGTTTCCCTAACCCCAACTCTCTAGGGAACATCCCACGAGTATAGGAAATGACCATATACACCAGATACTCCTCTTGGTATTTGGCAACAGTTTTCCACTATTGTGTTTATTAACTTTGGCTCATTTATCTCAGCAGTGGATGAAGAGACAAGGTAGGATTGAATGTCTACTTCCATTGGTTCTCTATGTCTTCCCTTGATGAGGCTACCATCTTTTCATGGCTACTACAGGTTAATGACTACAACAGGCAATTCTATAGCACTCCAAGCAGAAGCATTAATAATAATGTGTGATCTTGACCAACAGTAGGGCAATGTTTACTTGACTATGGTAGTATCTTAAAACATGGAATCTAGACTGGTTGGCTATCTTGGCTTCTGTGAATAACATATCAACTTCATTCTGGACCTTTTTCCTCTTTTTGGACTACTTCCATGCTCAACCTATGTTGAATCATGTGCTATCTAAATTTTGTGTTAACGAAAAGCAAATGTTAAAGTCTATTCAGAGACAGAAGAAACCAAAACAACAGTGTCTCCTGGGAAGGAAAATTTACTCTTTACTCTCAGCTCAGAATAGTTCATGACTGCTCTATACCGCTGAAGAATTATTCCACCTACCTGAAGTAAGTCACAGATATTTGAGATAGTGTCAAGAGAGGACTCTTCTGACGTAAATGATGTTTAGATTCGAATTATGGTGAAGTTTGTTTAATGGTTTCAAGAGTCATGAGAAATGGCTTTGGTTTCTTACATCTGGCCTTCCTAAGATAGTAAAGACAGTTCTAGACTTTCTTTGTGCTGCAGAGGATGCATTTAACCTAAGGAAGATAGAACAGCCTTCCTAAGGGCCTCTGCGTTTACCTGTGCTTTCCTTGGGGAAGGGCAGTTTTCCAGAGCATTGCTGAAAGATTTCATTTGGAAAAACTAGACAAACTTCTTTATCTTGAATTTGCATCTTTAGAAATCTGTAGAATAGAAGGAAGTAAATATCTAAGGTCTAGAAAGGAAGAGATGAGGAAAGTATCATTCATGGAAGCAGAAATGTTGATGTTAGATTTGAAAACTTCTATCATCTTTCTGGTTCCCCATCTGTCTTTTCATATTCCTGTCCTTTGTTTTTCAAAGAAGCTGGCTTTGGAATTACTAAAACCTCATAATGTTTTTCAGAATTGGGTTGCAGCCTACATAAACCAGGAGACACATTTCTGTTGTATTGTATTTATACAGATACTAATAAACATGTTCTGGAAAACATTTACTTTGGGCCAGTTCCTTCTTTACCTTTGCAATGTTGCAATGTTGTTCGGTGAGGAATTTCCCTTTTTTTTTTCCCTCCTTTGCTCCCTAAAAACTGATGACATTCTGATACCTGAAGAACCAAGGAGAAATGACTCAGTAACATATCTTGTGGGCATCTGAATTTTATTTCTGATAGAGCAAGCTCAGGGCACATCATTCTCTAAGAAGAAATGTTGACAGAAAAGTTACATGTCAGCAGTTTATTATAATGACAGGTGGCCTTACCTATTCTTTTTGTATTTATGCACTGAAAGACATTACACAGGCAAAACTATAAGTCCTCATAAGATGGTGGGTTTGGGATTTTTCTTTCTTCAAGAAAGAAGCTAACCACCTAAATGAAATGTGTCCTCAGGCACGATACAAGGAGGAACTCAACTTTAGATGGTCAACATAGAAAGCTGGAAAGAAATGACGGGAATTTTGAATTTAACTTCTTTTTTTCTCCTTTCATGTGCTCTTGTTGGGGAATGCAGGGGCTAAACAATGTAATTACCCACAGTGATTCTAAGGACCTGGTATGGTATGTGTATCCAGTATGCATGCAAACTGTAACGGGGATGGAGACAGGCTGAAGAGGCTGCCTGCGAGGTGCACCCTTCCCAGCTCCTTGGATACCTCAGCACGATAACATCTTTACAGAAAACTGCAGATGCAGATTTAGCTGTTCCGAAAAGCCATGTTGCAATCACCTTTACATGCTTGCGTGTCCTCCGGAGGATACAGTGTATAAATGATAACATTACAGATATCATCAGAAGATGAAGTTCTCCTGCGCAGGACCGTCAGTGGAGGTGGACGCGGGAGATCCCCTCGTTAACAAGCTCAGGTCGTGAAAGGGAAGCGGCTTGAAGCACCGTCTCTAAATCAGCACCTCTCCCAGTCCTTAATTCCGCCCTCGGTCTTGCGTTCTCGGCAAGGTAAATTATTTAGAGGGTGGCACTCCCCGTTACTTCCGAACGCGGCGGGCTGCAGGCGGGCTTTTCTCTCTCCTCCATTCCCCTCCCTACGCACGGAGAAGCCGCGGGGCAGGGCGGACAGCCTGTCCC
>VXBZ01000393.1:424566-459542 GCA_013399135.1 Heliornis fulica | reverse complement strand
GGGGGTTCGCCCGCCCCCGCGGGGCGCCCCGGAGCGGCGTTTGGCTCCGGCTCCGCGCTGGCGTTGCGGGAGCGCCCGGGCCGCTCACGAGTAAAGCCGTATCCCCGGTGCGCGCAGGGGGGTGTGGGGGAGGCTCTGCCGGGGCAGGGGCACCGCACTGTCTCCCCGCTGCTTATTTCTAGCTGATCCTCAGACATCATCTGTTAAAGGTATATTTAGTGTGTGTATCCTCCTCCTACCGTCTGGTAACCCTCAGTTCTCGGCGAGGCTCACACGTAGCCGTTACACTGCTCTGCTCCTGCTGCTTCCAACTGTTTCTCCCCTGAGTACCTTGCAGCTGTGGGTCGTGACGGGCGCCTCAGGCGCGGTGAGCGCTTCGCCCGGGCGCCGGTAGGACTGTGCTGCCGGAGCAGGAGCGAGCGGACTCGGCGTGGGAAATGCCAGCACGTTTACCTTGGCAGGCGCAGGGGGGACGTGTTGTAATTTTCAAACGGAAGGCGAGAACTTCTCCCCCACCCCACCCCGTTCCTTGGCTTAAATATACGCCACGCTTCCCCGCTGTATAACAGCTATCGATGTGGTAGCCTTTCATTGATCGTGTTCGTAATAGCCAGAGGTTGTAGATACCCATCTTGATTGTGCTGATGCGTCTGTGACAATTAACGAATCGGATACACTGTGCTATGGAAACAAGTACCGTCTGTCCGTGTGGTGGGGCAAGCATCTCAAACATCTACTACATCTCCAAATGTTTCTGCAGTGGCGAACCCCCAGCGCTCCTAGTGCCAGTGCTCTGGCTGTTAATGGTGAAGCTGAACGTGGAACGGCTTGATATTTGAAGTAGGGGATTTCTGGGGTTGTAGAGAACTCTGTGAATCACAAATAGCAAGATAGGCTGAAGTAGGGAAAGAACTATCCATCAGAAGGTGAGACCCAGTCCAATAATTTTCCTTCATGCCTGTCCGTAGTTTCTTTTCAAAGCTTATTCTGTGTATGACTTGTGATGCTGTGGGCTAATTTCAGAATACTTCTCCTCCGATGAACTACAGGGTTGTTAATAAGCTAATTGCTGTTTTCCCTATAGATAGCATATACTGATAATATAAAATCCTCAGAAGTAGTTAATGCATTTTTAACCCAGCTGTGTGTTTGGGGTGGTGGTGGTTGTTTTCACAACTCAGTTTTTTAACAGCTTGAGGATTTAGGAACCTTTGTAGGTGTTGCCTTTTTTGCTGCTGTTGTATCGCTATTCTGTCTCAAGGAACAAGTAGAAGTTTTCTGAAAAACACATTCCTAATAGGTTTTTTTCTGTGACCATCTGATCTTTAAAAAGAAGTAAGAAAACTACATTTCAAATAATTAAATGAAAGTCTCATCCTTTAAAGGAAAAGGAGTCTTCTATTTGCCAAGTCTTAAATATTTAAATGGCATGTATAAATCAAAAAATAGACGGATCTTATTAAAAGCAACTCTGCAACTCTTACGAATGTGGGAATGCAAATTACTACTCTTAACATCTCAGGTAGTCAGATGTGGAAGTAATTGAATATGTTGTATTGATGGCTTATGCATTAAAAAAAATAAAACATTGGAATATATTTAAAGTTCAAAAAAAGCAGTGTCATGTGAGAAAAGATATAGTGAAGGAAATCTTTTATCACTCATTTGATGTGGCACCATAACTTAAAATGATAGTTTTTAAAGCTGAGGAAAGGACATGGAACCTCACACCTGTGCTCGTAGTCACATGTGTATGGAGACACGCAACATTTTTGCTCTGCAGTACCGGCTGAGGAATAGGTATGTGTGTACTTCTTTTCATTGAGGTAGGGAATTCTGAGGGTTGGTGTTGGTGATAATTTCCGCAGGCAGGACATTATCACAATGTGATTTATGAGGTCTAAATTTAACTTTTAAATTATCTTAATCTGAAAGATGTACAAACAATTGTTATTGTTATTTTAATCTTTGATTAAGGCAAAGCAGTTCTCTCCATTTGTTTTAAAATAGGGGTTTTTTGTTCATTTTACATACTGGAAGAGTAGTGTGCCCTTCCTCTGCTGCAGTCACAATGACTGGCCATATCTAACAATGACGGTAGTGGGACTGGAGCGTAAAGTGTATTAGAGATCACATACAGAATCAATGATGGTTCTGTGTCTGAAATTCAGGATCTTCTGGTTTCTTGCCTGCTACTTGCTCACTTAGATTTGTTTGTTGATAACATTTCACAGTTTCAGCACAACCGAGTAAACGTTGGATACTGTGTAACTGTAAAAAGCGTCAAGTCAAAGGGGGTTCAATTGCACTGGTTACATATCGCTACTATTTAACATTCTACTTAGGTGTTGCTGTGCAGTCAGTCCTCCGATAATATATTTAGGGGCAAATAAAGCTGAAAATATGCAGTGGTCATGGTGGTGTTATCTCTCTCAAACAGAGCCTCAGAGGTCTTAAGAGCAGGGTATGTTATGACTATCCTTTATGGCTTATGGAAATATACACATATACATTAAGAGCGTGAATAACAGTAGGTTTTTCTAATGAGAACCTGTCTTTCATAAAGTTGCTTTCAGTAAATATTGTCGATACTCAAAACCTCAACTCTATGAAAACTTAGTAAATACTCAGTGAACTCGTCTCCACCAAGAAAACAAATCAGTTTCTTTCCTGCTGTATTTACTGTTTAAACGGAGTATTTATCCTCTGAAAGATGATTTGAAGGTACTTAAGCGACTTTGGTTTTTTAATGACCACAAATTTGAACTTCAGTATATTGAGGGTATTATTGAAAATAAGCATTCCTTCTTTGTTTTCACTCTGCGGTGAACTGTTCTATTTGAATTTCTCTATTTAAAAGAAAAGTAGTGATATTAATCTCCTTGGCTGAAGCTACTGTGTGAGGCTGTTGTATTGTTTCCTAATTTCTGCTACATTCTCATTTCTGAGTTTTACAAAACAGGTAGTGTAAGAGTGGAAGGAAAAGATCATTTCTAGTTAAATGTGTTACCTGTAAGTATATTGAAATTAAAATGACTGTATTTTAGCACTGGCTTCTTGCTTTGGAAGCCTTCACTCGGCAGTGCTTATTTTCTGTAGCCTTAATGAGCAATTACTGCACTCTTCCAGTTCAGAGCCTCTTTTAAGTAGACAGCACTGCTTGTTCCAAATTATAGATGTGTTTTCTGGTTTGCCTGTAGGCTGTTGGCATTTTTGGTGTTTTGGTTTGTTTGTTTTCTTGAATGCAGACAGATGTTTGTGAAGGGTTATGAAGAGTCCGTAAACTCTTCCTCCTTAGGGTTTTAAATATCAAGTTCTGCCATTGTACGTTGTGTGTGTGTACTACCTGTTCATCTCTTTCTGTCTGTATGGACTTCAGTCTTAAATAACTGACAGCATTTTGATATGTATTAAAGAATTCGTATTTCCATTATTTGAATGTTGGGTTTGAGATCTGAAAAGCGATATAAGCCAGCAGTCTCTTCTGTGATTCTGTTTCAGGACTGCAGGTAGATTTTGAATGCTATTTTGGATGACATCTTCATGAAGCTGCTCTTGCATCATTTTCTACTCTTTTTTTTTTTCTTTTTTTTTAAGTGCATAGACTGCTACATGTTGTTGGGGCTGCAGAAGAGTTTGTTTTGTTGCAATGCAACTTTAAAAGGAGTTATCTCAGGACTTAAGTGGTCATTAATGGTTGCAAGGTGTGTCTGGAGTGTATTTGCCTCATTTGCCAAAGAGCTTTGTGTTGGGTCATGTTAACTACTGAAACTTATTTAGAGCAGACCAATTTAGAAGTGAAGATTTTCAGGTGGCCTTTGTGAACATGACTGCATTGACTTTGCTTGGAGCAGTGTGTCAGTGATTTGACCACTTCTTTTAAGGGTACTGCAATTAAATAATGCCATTACTTTTTCTTCTGATAACTTGGGGTGTTAAACAAAAACTTCAGCTTACAATAGTTATCTAGTAGAAGTATTTCAAGGAGTGGAACTTGGCAAGTTGCTTTCCATGCTGAATGAGTGGTGGACTGTTGTGTTTCATAGAGAATCAAAGCCTGGGTGATGGTTGACTGTCCTCCATTGTGTTCCTCTTACCAGTTCTCCAGTCCTATGGAAACTGGTTCCAAAAGGTGGTAGCAGCCAGCAACAGAGTGGGGAGTATGATGGGTCTTTCCCCTGCTAGCATGAGGAGTGAGATTTTCTTGCTCTCTTTTTGTGGAATAAGAAAGATTTGTGGATATTGTGTTGCTGATCTGAAACATGGATACTGTTTTTAAAAGCAAGCAAGCTACTTGTATCATGGTTTTGTTCCAGTAGACACTTTCTTTTTCAGCTATACTGATGTTTCTGATTTAGCCCTAATATGTGGCCCATTTTGCTTTAAGTTCACCTCCTACACAAGGTATTAGCCAGCTACTGGACCAGGGAGGTATCACTGGGAAAGCAATGAGTGCAGGAGGACTGCTTGCTGTGGGCTTCCTGATGGTCTGGGTACAATCCTTCTTGCTTGTTCCTAGAAGCCACCCTCAGCAGGAATATCTGTTACTCCTCATAGACAAGTTTCCTGTCAGATTCTTTTCCATGCATTAGAGGATAACTATTGGGCCTTTTTCACCTTGGTAGACCATAGTGCTTTCTTATAGGCAGGTGTTTCTGGTCCACCTTTGTCACCTCTATCTTGCTTCAAACTGCTCTTGTTTGTTTTACTGACTTCTTTCTCTGTCCTACTTGCCAGTATTCCCTGTTCCTTCTCAGCTTCCTCTTCCTCCCATTTTTTGCACATCTCTTAGCCCTTCCTGTTTACAACATTGGAGAACCATGTGTACAGGTCTCATTCTTTCACAACCACCTGATGTGCTTTAGAAACAACTAAACACCCCTCACCTTCTATACATGCAGGTTGCGAGCTGACTTCAGTTTCATTTTCCTCAGTTTCTTCCCAAGCTCTTTCCTCAGGGCTCCCAATTCTTCTAAAATCTTATTTTCTGCAGAGCTCCATATTGTGTTTAGCTCTTATGTTTCATAGAGTCCAGTGAATTGAAATCTACATAGTTCTGCTTTCAGCAGCTTTTTCCCAACTTTGATCTTAACCTATCACCAACCTCCCCTTATAGTCCAGCCCAGAGGTAAGCCTGTCTCCACCATCTCTTTCTTCCATGGTTTTACCCAGATCCAAAGATGGAAAGCAAACTCCATCCTCTTGCATTTTTCACCCAGGCAGTGCCACATACCAGATTCTCTAACCTTAGGTCACTGTTGAATTGAGAACTCTTCCCTTTTCCTCTTCTAGTACTTTGGCTGCTACAACTTCTCTCTCAACTCTATAAAATACAAACCATTCTCTTTGATGTAGAGCCCACACTGTGCCCTCAACTAGTAAAATAGCATTTCAAATTAATATCTTAATATATTTTTGTTGTTTAAGTTTGCTTTTAAGTGATAAAGTTCAGTTTGTAGGCAAAGTGACTGGCATTGTTTCTTCTTCATCCTCCTTCTTGTAACATAGGTAAAAAGTTACAAAAAAAAAAAAAATAAAAAAAGCCCTATAGTCAGAGTTTGTACCTGGCTCTTTCCTAGCCTAGGACAGGACAGATTTCATGGTGTTTAGGCTAGCTACTTTTATCAGACAAGTTGTCCTGGTTTTGGGGTGGTTTGTTTGTTTTTTGGGGGTTTTTTTTGGTACAAACCAGAATTTCAGTCATTGAGGGTCTTGGGTTAATACATGGGAATCTTCTTGGATATTGGATATCTGCGAAATTTAATCTGTGTATTGCTGTAATAATGGCTCTTGCATTTGTCCAAAGGATTTGGTGTCCAGAAATGGTGGTGCTCCACATCTGTTCAATGTGTTTTCATGTATGTTTGCTAGAACTTGAGAGCTAACCTGTATTACAATTTAATTATAGCATTATAATATTTGGAGCTTTATCAGCCTAATGAGCTGAACTGTGGATTTCCATAAATTCCATAGTTTTCAGTCAGAGTCTCCACGGACTAAATGTTTTTAAAGAGTACAAGAGTAAATCTTTTAGTAAGCAAATACTATGGTTATTAAAAATCAGAAAATGCAGCATGTGGAGGAACTTTTACTACTGTCTATTAGAACCTTGCAGTATTGTTTGAGAATTATTGCTTGGTGATGCTTATGCAAGGGTTAGTTGAGAGGAAATAAGCCAGTTCCTCATAGGTGTAAATAGGTATATTGCAAAGGATGTGCCATCTGTCCCTATATGCTCTCTTTCCATGTGGAAACGTGGCACTGATTTCAGTGGTTCAGAAGAGGATTTGCTCCTCTAACGGTTTGAGCAAGGACTGAGAGGGAAGGGGTAAGATGTCTTTCATCTGAACTTGTGCAAGGGTAAATGGATAACCATCCTTACTGTGGTATGCTGTGCAGTTTCATTGCATAACTAAGGCAGATTCTTATCTCTGAGACACACTGCAGGGAAAAGCTAAAATGAACATATTCAGCTCTAATTGTGCAACCTTTTAATGTTTCATTAACAGACTTTATTTAAAGTTAAGCTGTCTTTAGAAATGCTAGGTTAAATTGGCTGCTTAGATTAAGAGACTTTTAAGTCTGTAGAGCACAATAATTTTACTTATGGTCAGCAGCTTTAGCAATCACCATAAAATATACCAATTGTTTTAATTTCAGCAGACTAAGTTGTCAGTTGATAAGTAGTCAATAGTAAGAAGAAATTGCATTTTAATGTTGCTCATATTTGGTTCATAATATTTTTGTAGTTGATTACGAGTTACAAAATTGAATTTTGGAATCACAAAGCATGTATGAGCTGTATTGAACTGCTCTGAGCAATTCATACTAAGCTTTCTGGAGCAGCAGCTACAGAACATGAGAAATTATTTTATGTGTTGATGTTACTATTCCCAAATGCAAACCTGAGAGAGATTACCATAAATTACTCTACTGATATTTTGAGACTTCATTTAGATAATATATCAACAAGGTCAGTACTATTAGCAATTGAGTTATGTTGGGTTTTTTTGCATGACAATTTGGTTTGGGTTTTTTTTTTTATGCTAAGCATGGAAGCTTCAGGGTTTGTTCTTTTTTTTGCTTCATGTGTGTTTTGTTGTTGGTTTTGGTTTTTTTTTTTCTTTTAATAAAAATAAATGATAGTAATGAAGGAAGACTAATCTTATGCACTTAAGTCCAGATAAGAGAAATAACTGTTCATGTGGTGAAACTAGGGAAAGATGTCCAATTTTTGGTTGGTTGGTTTTGTTTTGCATTCTGTTACTGATGGCTTCTCTGTACAATAAAACATGGCTCATCATTAAAGACATTATGGAGAGGAACAAATAGATTTGACACCCTGTGGATATTCAATGCCATGTCTCTATCTTAGAATTGGTGTTAGAACCAAAACCAGGAATGATTTGAAGTTTATTTCATGAGCAAATCAAGAAGAAATGGAGACAGAGAAACGCTCTTTTGGGTATTGTAAAATGAAAAATTCTAAAGTATTTAAAAAAAAATCTCTCTTGCAACATTTCTAAAGAAGAGATATTGTTAAGGCATGGACATAGAATGAAAGAATGTGCTAAACTCTCTCAAAATGTATAGTTGTTTTTTTTTTAATCAGTGCCAAATTACTTAGTGATGAAACTTCAGCTAAAAGATTGCTCAGCTCGTACTCGATTTTGTGATACCACACCACACAACTTTAAAATGGATCTCCTAGGTACTAATATATGTGTTTTATTCTTAGTACAAAATGTATTTACTGCTTTTATATGTATGTACACAAGCTGTTACCACATCTAATGTGTGGTAACCCATGTGTGGTAATCTAATGGAACTGTAGCAAGCTGTAGCTTGTAAATCAGCATCACAACAATTATCTTCAAGTAAACATTTCTAAGCTTCTTGGGACCTAACTAGCTGAAGCCAATCATAGCAGATTTAGGAAGCACATATGTTATAATCATAAAACATTTTAATATTACTTACTTATTGCAATGAATCTGTTGATCATTATAATTTAAAAAGAAAAAAAAAATCCTAGTGTTTGTGTATGTGGTACCATTTAGTTTTGCTGTGCAACTGAACTCGAGTGAGGCTTTTTTTATTTTTAGGGCTACTTTTTTTTAAATTTTGAAATATTGCCCTTGAAATAATGATCAAGTGAAACCAGTTTGTTTTCATTAGACCAAACAGACTTTAATATAGTGTGCATTCTCTCTGAAGGCCCAGTCCCACTGATCTGGGTTACAGGATTTTCTGCCTTTAGAAATTAGTGAAAATAGGATGAAGTCAGACTGTAGTCAGTCAGACAGCAGAGATGGGTGTAAGTAATTTCACATATAGCAATCACTCTTCTGTTTAGCTCCATTATTGTTTTAAAGCAGTACATCATGAAGAACTGCAATAGTTTTGCAGCTTTTGTGCAGGTTAAGAAACAGTGATGTGGTGTTTGTTTTGACACCTTTGATTTGTTCACCTTCACAGTTAATCCTGGTATCCCAGTTCTAAATTTTCCAAAATTTTTGTGGTCCTGTCAAAAAGAGGTTTGCTTTTTATTGCAACTTGTGTATGTACAAACCTGTGCAGAAGTTACCAATAAATATCATGGGAAATTTAATCCACTGTTATTGATTTCAGTGTTTGGCTGTAGTCCTCTCTAAAAAATAAGTGAATAAATAGTCATCTGACAAACTAGAATGTTTGCTGTTCTTGGGGAGATGTTTTTGAAGCTAAGACTTGAGGGTCTTGGTTCAGAAATAAAATACCATGCTTAGAGAAAAAATACTTGTTGTGTAGGGTTATGTGGGAACCTAGTAGACATATTTGAAAGTGATGAGGTGGTTGCCGTACAGAGGCCGGTTTGTTCTTGCGGTACATTGATATGGAAAAGTTTCTAGCAGGTTATTCAGTTTGTCATTCATTACCAGCACTGTTTTTATGTGAATATGATACTAGTTTCTAATTGACGTGACTAAATGGAGATCCCTGTAGTGAACAAAAAGCTGTGATTCTAGCTTCAGCCTAGGCAGTATGCAAATCTGTGAATCTCTGCTGACAAGCCATCAATCACCTACCAGCATATCAACCTTTCTGATAATTCTGCCAGACCAGCACTATTTTGAGTGGTTTTACATCTTCACAGTTTTTCAGTGACACTCACCAAAAGCTCCATCTTAATTTTACTAGGTAGATATGTTTTGAAAGTTCGAACATCTTGCTCTGAAGCATGTATAAGTGTCCTGTTCAGTGGTGGGTTAGAGAGAGACTTGTTCACCTCTTCCTGTAACTTGCTAACTTACTTGTTATCATTTCTTGGCCAAGGGTACAGCCTAGTAATACATGGCTGAGCTTTTACATATGCATGGAATTATTCTCTAGTACAGTTGTAGCAAGGTTTAGTAATGATGATAGATTGTCAGTGCTGTCTGCCTTCTCCAAAATGAATATCCAACTTGTTGCAACTTACTATTGTTCTGCTTTCCATGAGTCAAACAATTAGCTAAGAAAGATGTAAATGTGCCAGGTGTGTGTTGGTCTCCATAAATGTAGTAAGAGGGAAATTGTGTTAAATGGTCCTTTCACTGGAAGGCAAGTAAGGTTTTGATGCTACTGAAGTTATATTCTTCACTTTGCTGTCTTGTTCTTGAGACTCTCCGATCACATTTCTTGGTGAGGAGAATATGCCTATGAAAAGATTTCAATCCTCATTCATCTTTGCCTATGGTTAAAACTATAAATACTAATTCTTTTAAAAATACCATTGAGTAGTCTTACACTCAAAGGTTCATGAGGTTGAATCTAATGTCTGCCCTTGCTGTCTGACTTCAGCAAAGCTGTGTCTTTTTCATTTGTTCATGTTTAAGTGGTTTCTGCTTGTTTAAAAGTATTTTCTTGAAAGCCCTCATCCACCTTAAAATCTGATATGATATAATGTAGAAATCTTTGTGTATAAATTATAGCTGCAGTTAGCATAATGTAACACAGTAATGTCACTAGTATTTATACTTGACAGGAGATGTAATTTAGATGCTTCTCTGCTTTTTGAATAGCTTGTAGGTGTTACCTGTTCAGTTAATTCACTATATTAAATGCCATTGGCTTTAACTTAATGTACCTTTAATAAATTTAAAAACCTGTTTGGGCAACAAAAAAAGCACCAGAAATGTAACTTTAGTGGAAATTGAAATAATACCGATGATACAGGGTTAATTAAATGTCAGGAAAAAATACCATCCGGAGGATGCAAATGCAGACTCCTTTATTTGTAACTTCTATGTTGAGAGTAATTTCAAGATGTTTTAAAAGCTGAAACGAGTCCTAAACTGTTGAAGAAAATGCATCCTAAAAATTGCTGTTTGTAACTTAACTGTTGGTGTTAGATTTGAACAGAAAATCTAAAGCACTTTCTTGAATAATAATGAAACAAGGCATAGAAATTAATCTCCATAAAAAATCCCTAAGGGGGGAGAAAAAAGACAGATGACTTTGTGAAGAGCATTCTGGTGTGCAAGGAGACGAGACATTTCTCATCTTCTTGTTGCTGAGTAGTCTTTATTTACTTACATAGAGGAAGTTTTTAGATTCTTTTCCCATTTTGAGCCAAGGATGAAAAGTGCCTGCCCTTTTCCACGTTAATTGAGTGCTGTTGTTTCCAGTCTAGCTGGATTCTGATTGTGTGTCAGTATGTAAGTGGTGTTGTCAAAGTTACCCTGTTAAGGCTCCTGTTAAATTGTTTCCTCTTTTTCAGTTTTCCTTCCATGCTGCCAGAAACAGTTCACTTATCGATAGCACTAAATTTTGTCAGTTCTGTGGCTTGATCTTGAAGTTTCTGTATTGAACTGGTTTCCATTTTCTCGTGATCTCAGACACAAGTGTGGTGGTTAGTTTCATGAGATGGCAATGAGGATGGGATTTATTTTTGGGAACTGAGATACAGAACATTTACGTGTTCTCTGTTCTGAATATGACGTTTATTTGCACACTGGATTTCTGGAGTTGGATTGGGTATTGAAGAGAGCAACTTCTGGAGGCCCGTTATATATTAGCAATATAACCCTTTGTGCTTTCAGTTGTATGGAAACTGTGATACTGGTAGTCACTCTGTATGTGTACACACATGCTGTTACACTAAACTTAAACCATATGCTCAAATTCATAAAAACTGATTTGATGTCCTAAATCTCAGATGATGATTGTTAGAATGTAGATTTCTATGTTGTGGATTTAAAAAAAATACTGTAAGTTTTCAGTGTCCAGAACTTCTGTAGACATATGATTGTGTTCTGTTTTATTGCTCATTACTACAGTGCCATAAATTGTCCAGCCAATACAAACAGGGCCCTTGAAGTGTTAGTCATTCTAGTCCCATCCTTAATGAGCAACCGTTGACATTTCAGTAAACATCATCATGTACGATGCTAAATGTACTCTCTCTGTTGTTATCAGATGGAGACAAGTTAACTTCTCATGTTTAAAAGAGATTACTCAAGGTCAAAAACAGGAGTGATAGAGAGAAATGTGTATTGCCCCAGTCCTCCTCATGTTCCACATGTGCTTTTGTTAGTAGATAAGTAGGGATATTAAATCTTTCTAGCCTGGACTTATTCTTAAAAAAACAAACAAGCAAAAAACCACGAGTGAATGTTTGCAAGCTTTTATTTCATCATAACAATCACTGTTACTCTTCAAGGTATTTATTGTATGGGCTAATAATATCTGAGGATAATGACCAGGAATACAGCTGTGTCAGTCAGCCAGAGATGTCTGGCACCTTTATTAGAGATTAAATATTTGGAACCATTTCTGCATAGCTAACGTGGCATTAATATGCTACAGGGCAAAGCAATAGTATTATGAAGAGTAAACAGTTTCAGTATGATGTGATGGTGGACCAGGATGAGAGAAGCAGCAGTGAATCAAACCCACGACTCTTCATATTTTAGTAATGTTTTTACCTTATTGATTGGAAATGCAGTGTAAATAAGAGCCACACATTTTTTTGGTTAGCACATCTTTTTCTTTGCTCATCATCTTGCTGATCAATGGCCCGATTTAGAAAATAATAAAATATGTCTCTGACATCTGTTTGAAATAGATTGCTTAAATAGTGTGTGTTCAGCTTTTTTGTTTTGCTTTGCCTTTTTAACAGTGGGGATTACCGCACACCTAAGGGATAAGTGCAGAGCTGTAGATTAAATCACAAATGCAATGTAAATGCATCAAAACATTCTGCAAGCATAAGCATCATATCAGTTAAAAATATCACATTAAAAGAATGCTAAGGATCTGGCTTGTACTCCTAAATAAAGCTATTGTGAGCCAATACTTTTGTGCAGAAGGGCATGGTTATGGTACTAGGATACCCTTAGTAGTTCCCCGTGTTTCTGAATAAAACTGAGTCTTAAATTATGTAATTTTTTTTTTTCATAATTGTATTCTATGTTTGAACTTCTCTGCATATAACAACGAAGACAATACCTTTCTGGAGGAGTTTAAAGCCAAGGATAATGCTTAGGACTAATTATCTGTCTCCAAAAATTAACCAAAACTAGCTACATCCTCAAACCCTCAACGAAGCAGCGCTCCTCTGTTCCATGTTATAATGCAATAGGAAAAATTTACTGTGGCCCTTTTCTCCTAAAAGGTTTTGTTTAAAAAAACAAAGGAAAGAACAGGTCAGATGAAAAGAGTGGAAATCATGGAATGCAATCCAAGGAAAAATGCTCTTAAAGAGCATTACTGTTTGGTGTCCATCCACCAGGACGGCTCCCTATTTCATTTCATGTTGGCGTGATAGCAGAGAAAAGCTTAGCACTCAAGACTTCAGCTCATACATCCTTTAGGGAAGGTCTGAGGAGATGGGTGAGGTGAGGATAAATTGGAAGGAAAGGGAACCAGCTGCATTTGAAGGTGTGCAAAACTGAATGTGCTCAAGGTGATTTGCAAAGGTTGCAGAAGGAAGAGAGATGAGGGGGAGTAGGAAGGTGTGTGACTGGAACACAGAAAGGGTTTGCTGGTGTGCCAGAGAGGCAGCACCTATCTCTCTGCTGCAGCCTTTCCGGATGTCACTTGACAGAAAAGTACTTTTGGCAGATCTGAACAATTCCAAATTTGCCTTGACTGATGTAATCAAACACTGAACTTCTTGTTTAAATATTTGTAGTGACATGTACATGCTCTTCCACTAGCTCTGAGCTTGCGTTAGATTACAGCATGGTCCTCTATAATTAACTTTTTGTATACTTTCTGTTTATGTGAAATCTCATGGGAAGATTCATGGCAACAGGGTCAACAGAAACCTAAACTTGACAGCTTCTCTGGAACTAACACTGAATTGTGATATCCATTGATAATCTACTGTGAATTGCTCCAGCTTTAAATTGTGCTGTTTTGTGTTTCCTTTAGATAGTTTCACTTTATCTTGGATTTTTCCACTTGCATTTAGTTGTCTCTAATTCTTGTGCTTTTAAAACAACTTTTTTTTGCGTGCTCAGAAATGCTGGGAAACTAGAGGACAAAAGTGTTTTGATATTTATTTTTATAATTATTATTCTTTTGTTATATCATTAGTGTATATGTAAGTGTGTGTGTGTGTGGAAGTATTTTGTAAAAAGCCTCCTAGTAATTTCAGGTCTAGGAGGAAGTTAGAAAGTATTTCCAGTTTTCCACCAGAAAGGAAAGTGATCTCTTTGGACTGTAAAGAAAGGGCAGTGATGGCTCCCCTGTCTGCTCTGTGGTTCAGGTTGTCTTTGTAGAACAAAGCTTGAGATTTCCTGAGTCTTTGTTGTGTTCTGTTAGAGTGAAAACTACAGGTATGTTGGATACCTTATCCATGCTAACCTCACCCACTGAAATGGCTGGGATTTTTAAGGGTAACGCTGTTTGGTGTGGACAGGGGTTTGTGTTTGTAAATTAACTGTGACCTGTGGCACAGGTTTCCTATGAATAGCAGGAGAGGCCTGAAGGAGGCCAGCAGATCGGTTGCTAACTTTCTGCATCGTTATTTGGAACGCGAGTTCATGGCTAGATGGTGGTAGGCCTTAGGCGGAAATTAAATAAAGTATTAATGGGAATCTTATGAGTGACAAAGTTTGAAACAACTTAGAAGTGGAAAGAGGAATTTTTCAAATGAAGCCACACTCCAGTAAATCTGTTTATCTACTATAAACTGATACTCAGAAACAACTTAAATACTCATTTCCTACGCTGAGGATGAGCCAGATCAATTCTAGGCTATTGTGCCCCGAATTTGCAGGCAGCTCATTGTAATTAAGAAATAAAACTCAAACTTGCTCCCTTGATTGTTCTTAGATGCCTTGCCTGGGGGTCAGAAGTGTGCTCTTACTGCCTGCTTAGAAGACTTAAATAGCATTGCACCTATTAACAGAAGTTGTTTGTTTGCATTTGTGCAAAATTCCCCTCCAAAGCTGATTTAGTTCCAGCAAAACAGGGCTGTGGGATTACCAGACTGTTAATAGATGAGAAGACGACTATATGTACCCTGTGGTCATGACGACTATATGTACCATGAAGATGGTTATGACCACAGGAAGCTGGTATCAAAATTGCTTTAGGACATAATTGTTGTAGTATGGAAACTTTTAAAAGGTTATTTCTTTAAACTGTTATCAAAAGTTGTCTCCATTTACAGTTTCAGCTCCTAGGGACAAAAACTTAAGTATGGGATCTGTGTTGTCTGGAGGATGAAACAGGAGCTCCTCCTGTTCACTCCTAATCGCAGTCCTGGGAGCTGAACATCCTGTTGGGTTTGAGTGACAATGCACAGTTCATTACTGATGGGAGTACAGAACTGTCCACACCATTGTGATCCAAACAGAGCTCTCTGTTAAATAGTGCTTATTAAAAACCATGACCCTTTACAGGAATGGCTACTTTAGTCCTGTTAAAGGTGTTGATGGTTTTCCCCACACTGGATCGGATTTGTGCATTAGAAGAGAAGGGCAGGAAGGACAGTGTTTCAGAGAGATAATGTTTCTGGGGAAGCACACAGCTAAAATTGGACAGTAGATGAGCTGTAGAGGCCTAAGGGACAATAATAACAGAATTAGTAGAAATAAAGATTTGTTATTTCAGAAGGCAGGGAACAACTCATCTGTTTTGGGGAATATGTAGATGATACTCCCTGAAGTGCAGTTTATTGTGTCCAATTTCTGAGCATTCCCAGATTACATCCAAATTCACTTTTCCCCTTCTGGTAAGCATAGTTAATGGGGGAAATAAAGCAGTGCTGTTTTATCTGCTGCTGCTGCTTGGTCTTGGAAGACTCAGAGATGTTTCACTTGCCTCTGTATGCATGTTGCTTTCTCTCTGTTGTTCTGTCATGGGTGTTTGTTTGTTTCTTCCCTGCAGTTCTTCCCTCACACACCCAACAGTGCTGTTTGGAAGGATCCCTTAAGCCCTCTTATGTGGATCACTAGCATTGGCAGAGTAAAATAGGTCAAAATAAAGGGTCATCTGGTAGATTTTTATAGCAGAATAGGAAGATTCAGAGGTTGCTGGATTGTAAAGCATCACCAAGTGCCTGCTCTGTGTTGTATAGGCAACATTTCACTGCTTAGGTTCTTAACCTTCCAGGTTTTTAAAGCAGTAAAGCTTACTTGAAGCTATACTCAGTCCATGACTTTTCTATCACATGGCATCTTTATAAACAGAGCAAAAGAAACATAAATGCTCCATTTTATCTTACTGGAAAATTAATTGAAATAAGTTAATTCCTTCTTTGCAGTCACAGAGACAATAATTTCAAAGGATATCAGATATATTTTTTTTCCGTAGTGGAGGGTTCTAGGCTGTTTTTAGAATGAATGAAAGGAACTTAGCAGTGAGTGATTCTACATATTAATAATTAAAAAAAAAAGTGGTCGCTGCACAGCAGTTTCCCCTTTTCTTCAGGTTGCCTAATGGAACCAAAGCCATAATTTGTAATGATAATATGACTGACTGATGGGGATTTAAAGCCCCTTTCTTGAATGAACTTTGGTGGTAAGGCTTATCTGCATACCTCTTGAGGCAAAGAACTTTCAGTCTTATATTCTTCTATATAAGAATATTAGATTATTTTTCAGGTTTGCATAAGAGGAAAAAATAAATATTTGTAGCCTTCAGCCACAAAGGAGTAACTTGTCTTGGAGACGTGCTAAGGAATAGCCATTAATTTCTGCAGACCTTAATGCTTGTTATGTGATGTACTCACAGTTTTCATACCTGTGCAAACTAAAACCACCCCACTGAATCAACTGTATTTGGAAATACAAAAGAGAATGTCTGCTTTGTGTTTTGAGGGCCAATGACACAAATCCTGTTATTTTTCTTTGGTACCTCATATTTTGCATGCTATGCAGAAAATACTTCATGCCCAAACCTCAGCTTACTTTACTGAGTACCTGCTCCTTCAGCAGGGGAAGCATCCAGCAGGAAGCACTCATTGCATACCTGCACCTTCAACAGGATCCCTGCTGATGCTTCCCAATGTATTATTTTAACTGTTTATGAAATTATTCCTGTAGTTATTATAAATGGATGATTTGATAATTCCTTTGCTTTACTGAGATTTGCCCAGTTACCTCTGCCAACCACTTGCAAGAAGTACTCTATCTCTGATGTCTCTTCTGTCATTACAGCTTGTACTGGCAAACCTTGTCATTGGGGGTTCCTTTTTCATTGCTCTTAATGGAGAGCTGTGTTGCTTTATTAACAGTACTATTTGGTGTTTCTGTCTGTAGCAACTTTTCTTTGATAAATGCAGGATTCTTTATGAATGCTGATGAGTTGTTCAGAATTTGAATTGGATGCCAGTCATGCTGTTAAGTGCAAGTTACTTAAGGAAGGGTTGAGGCATCAAAACATTAAGAGCATTAAGCCCCTATTGGCCTTAAAAACAAACTTTAAATGACTTAACAGTTTCAGAGAAGACTAGGGAGGGCATCACATATAACTTGTCTTAGTCCTGAGTCTGCCTTCCTGTTAACAGAAAAGTTTCCCAGTGGAAGATCAGGGAGGTCTGTAAAACTTCTCTTGTGCTTTTTCATATTTAAAAGTTTTTATTTCAATATTTAAGCAGCATAATCATAGGCACTGAGTATACTGCTATTAAGTAGTGAAATTAGTGATCATACAGTGAAACTGTGTGTACTTTGGTATACTAAACATGAGTAATACAGCTGGCATTGGTACTCAGTCTAGCAGAGCATTACAGTGAAATGATTGATACATTGCTTGTATAACAACATAACAGCTGAAGTGATTTTTCAGCATCATTTGGAAATGGATAGAGACTTTATTTTCAGTTGTCATAATATTCCACATTAAAATAAATGTACCACCCAACAATGATAAATGTAACTTGTACTCTCTTTTTGGATCATCTTAGTATTATTTTTATGTGTTGGTTGTGCTCTAAGCTGCATCATTAAGATGAAATTTTACATGCTTTATATTTGGGCTTTTAATTTTGGCAAACTTGTGTTGAGTGTTGAACGGTACATTTTTTTTACTAGGTGCAGTTTATAAGAATAATGCCAAATTATATTTGGTGCCTGATTTCTAGTAGTGTATTTTGTGTTCTCCTGATTTATGATATCATTAAGAACCATTAGCTGCAAATCAGTAAACATTAAACGAAATCTACAGATTTGAGCTGTGTAGCTCTTGGGAATGTTACCCCAGGAATTTGTGTGGTATCCTTCCAAATTGAGGCACTGGCAAACCAGCCTGAAACTTAACTTAGGACTAGCACAGATCATCAGAAATCTGACATTCACTTCTTCATGCAGTCTAGTGACAGATTGAAGTGACCCTTTGTTAACGCTTCCTGCCCAGTCCGGGGAGGCCACTGTTAATTGCTGCTTTGGGTGTTGGTTCTTGGACGTGAGCTTGCGCGAGGGAGGAACTTCATGTTCAGGGAAGATGTGAAGGCTGCCAAGGGCAGGAGGCAGAGGAAGGCAGGGCTGCACTTGTCCTGGCAGGACAGGTGACTGCTATGGACAAGGCTTTTCATGTGAGCACATATGCTTCTCCATACCAAATAACCAAGGGTTTAGGGATGATTGTTTTCCCACAAGATAGATCTGTTTCCTGAGACTTTCTTTTCCCATGCTGTCTTTGCTGTAGAAATTACAGCAATTAGATAGGAGGTATTTGGGTGACATGGAAGGTAGTGTTTTACTTTTCCTGCTCCCTCTCCCAAACCCCATTTATTCCTGATTCTTTCTGTTGTGATATGTACTGCATAGTGCATTCTGAGCCTCTCTTTCCAACTCTGAAGGCTTAAAGTTTTAGCAGAAGAGTGTTCTTTATCTGAGCATTCCTTCCTGTTTCCTGATTTTAGAGGAGGAAGGATAAAACATAAGAGCCTTCTTTTCAGCTGGAAAGAAAAGAGATTTTATGTACATGTTAAATGTGAGCATTACTTTTTCCTGAGGTGCAGAAAGGATTCATTTACATGAAGCTGAATGTAGTTTTTAAGAGAAGAGGGGAATGTACTTGTTAAACTTGTGTTGCCACTTGTGTGTTAGAACTGAAATGAACCCAAATGCAGAGAGCTGGCATTGACCAGGCTGACATTTCCTAAAGGTGTCACAGTGTTACCAAAGAAGTAAATATTGGTTCTGTTTTCTGGCAGACAGTGGGGGAGAACTGGCTGACTTCTCATTAGCAGAAGCCCTCCTGCAGAACTGTAAAAGGTACTCTCAGTCTTCACCAGCTTTTAGTTTTACATTATGTAAGTGACAATGGCCCACGTCCTCATTAGCCTTCTGCTTGTTTGTGTGTCAGCATCTCTCAGCTCACGTTCCCGTTTGTGTGAGCAGCAAGTGCCTTTGCTATGAGGGGATTACTAGTACTTTTCCCACACTTGTATGTTTCCTTTTTGTTCCATAAATTCAGTTAAAGGCAAGATATAATAGTGAGACTCCCTCTTTCTCCCAAACAATCCTTTTTTTCCATGCAGACTTTCACAATTAAGAAGAGTTTAGGCAGTGTTTTGTGGATGGAAGTATTAAGATTCATACAGTGTTTTTATAATTTGTGCACATATGTTAGATGTATGGCTGCTAAGATTTTTTTAGTTGCTGTGTAGTATACTACTACTACAGCTGTAGTAGACCTCAATGACAAATTAGGGTTTGAATTTTAGTCTTGGAGTCAATGAAAATATTTGGGTGCTTGGGTCTAATGAAAAGCCAATTCTCCAAGATGTAACCTCCATAGATACTGCAAGCTGCTGCTTTTGTTCTGTGCCAGTTTTTAGGAGCTTTTGCTTTTATGGCACTGGCTTACCCATATGGCAGGAGGCACGTGTGCACACTCATTCACAAACATGCTGCACACAGGCACACACAAGCAATGTACAGGCATGGATGGGGCACATTGGATGGAGCTCTGAGCAACCTCATCTACCTGAAGATGCCTCTGCTTCTTGCAGTGGGGTTGGATTAGATGACCTTTAAGGGTCTCTTCCAACACAAAGAATGCTGTGTTTATTGTTTTTTTTAACAGCTATCTGCATTTAAATTTAATGTCAAAGCTGATGAAAAAACATCATGGAACAATATTTTAAAAAATATTTCACATCTATCAGAATCCCACAGTATGAATAAAATATCCATAAATGACTAAATGAAGTCTCTGTGCTGTTCTTCACCATTTTTGTAGAACTCTTGAGAAGGTCTGGATATCTGGTAGAAGTATTGTGACTATTCCTCAGAGATCTGGTTAAATGAAACACCTTAATATGCAAATTAAGTCCTGAAATGGCTGTGTTAAGTTTTACTATATTTAATTTTATCTTTAAATTAGACATTGAAAATGTGTAAATATGGTGCTGTGTAAGATAAACTCAGGAGCTTTTAGAGAGAGATTGAATTGTTTGGTTTTTCAGAGGAAAATACTGACAGTTGTGCCTAAACATGTTTTCTGTGCTTAAAACTTTTTAAGGCATAGTTTGAGGGGAAAAAAACCCACAAGCAAAAAACCCTAAAACCAACAAGAGATGCCCTAAACCAGCACTTGGAAATTAGTTCAGAGGAAGCTGTCACAGATCTTTAAAGCTGTGAAGATGTAAACTGAATATTGCCCAGGCTCAGGACTCTAGATTTTCTTGTAATTATCTGGGTGTTACAAGTGTAGTAGTTCTATTTTTTGAGTAGACAGGCTCTGTGTATGCAGGCTGTATATGTGTGGTGCCTTCGAGCCTTTCAACTGTTGGTGTATCAAATGACTTCTACTAAAATTACAGTTTTAAGAGAACTCCAGTTCATTTTCTACCCATCATCCTCCAACTTCCATCTGACAAACCATTAAAACTTAAATACTTTGTCCTTTGTCACCCTTAATTGACAGAGTAACGGGTGATCATTTGTCACTGATGAATTTCTCTCCCCTCTTTGAGGTGGGAAATATTAATTCAAACAACAAAAATTGTCAACACTCAGTTTCTCAGGGCTGGGTGTTAAGGCTCTCTCTGCTCTGCATTAGTTTTTGGCTTTTCTTTTGGTCTGTCTCCTGGTTTCTTCTTTACCTCCTCTGTCTTGAAAAGCATATCCCAGTCCATGTTTGTGCAGAGAAGAGACTCATGAAACCTGTGGTAACCCTTGGTAATTGGTGTGAAGACCTGGTAATTGCTTAATTTTGTAGATACCTTCCCACATAAAGAGCCTTTCTTCCATTGAGCCTGGGAATCTGCCTTGTTCATGGAGCTTTTTGAATTGAAATTTGTAATTTCACTTAGTATGGAAAGACCAGTGGTAAGTCTTCAGCACTCCCTAAAAGCTGGAGTGAAAGGAAGATGAATTCCAGAAGTCTTAAATTTTGAAGAAACCATTTTCCTCATTCTTTGAGTGAAAAACTTAATCATACTATGTTCACATTGCCATAAAATCCTAATATTCTTGCCTTCCCTTTTGTAATTCAGTCATTTAAAATTAAGACTGTGTAATCACATATTACCCAACCAGTTAATGAATGATCTTGTTTGACTGTAATGCCCAGGGATCAGGAGCTGAAGAGAGGAGTCTTTCCCATGATGTCTGGCCTAAAGCTTTGGTTCCTCTTAGATCTGCAGGTGTCCAAAGTCTTTCAAAGAAGCAATAGTTGCTCTTGATCCAAGAGTATAATTGTAATGAAGTCTTGCTGGTTTTAATATGAAATTGCAGAAATGCATTTGTGAAGCCCATCCATGAGTATAAGACATTCCCATTTTCCTATCCAAGGCAGAATACCTGTAAACAACAGCTGGAGTAGGCAAACTAGACAAACCTTTGAGACTACTTTCAAATGTTTAGACGTGCAAGAATAGGTGATAGCTTGGGCAAAAGCATCACATCCAGTATAAAATACTGAGGTGTAAATAACTGTACAGTAGATAATTCTAAAGAGGCTTAATAAAACTTGTCACCAAGTAAGCTAATTTGTGAGCACATAACTATCAGATCTGCTGGATTAAATGGTTTATTACAGTTCATGGTTTCCAGAAGAAAAAAAAAAGTTACAAGAAAATTTCAATTTTATTTCTGTTGGACACTAGCCTACAAAGACTTAAATAATGCCATGGATTTATTTATTTTTAATCTATTGTGAGACATAGCAGTCTGATGACCAAACAATATTATTTTGATGTTCAATTCAAGAGATGTAAATGCCTGTTGATAACCAATGGCAGTTGACTGAAGAACAAAGTTATTGTTGTGAAATCTTTTTCCTTTACTTTAGACTCACCCAACTGGACACTGTTTAAGAGTAAGAACCAAGAGCACGTGGCCTAGAGAAGCAAAGAATCAAGGTAGCATACTGAATGGATGGTCTTAAAGATGTAGTAAACAAAAGCAGTGATGCAGTGACACTTATGAGGTAGAGTGTCAGACTTTCAGTGACCATCTTATTCATGTTGAAGGGAATTTCCTGAAGATTGTGTCTTATCTGCAGCTATGGCTGATACACCAGATCTTCTCTCTAGGATTGTTTATTACATAATGAAATTACCCTTGAGCAGCCTGCATTTCTTTTGTGGTTTCCAGGTGTCCTGTTCCTGGCCAGGACAGAGCGGACTTCCCCAAACAGCCAGCACAGGTGAGCTGAGTTGGCAGGGGCTGTTTTCCACACCCCTGACATCAATCAAGCCCCTATAAAAGGGGTGGTCGGGCAGAGGCATGGCTTGGTTGCAGGTGGCCCTTGCAACAGTCCTGTGGTCTGTGATAGCTGGCTGGGGTGAAGCTCTTCTGTCTTTTACCTGTCTTGGCTCTGGATTGCTAGATGTGACAGTAGTTTTGTGGCCAGTCTGAATGTGTGTTCTTGACAAGCTGACCAAAGAGGAGAGGTAGGCTTGAAACTCTACTGCTTTCTCCCAGTGAGAACACTGGTTAGATTTGTCTTGTATCCAGTTCTGAGCACCTGATTGAATAATTTCAGATTCAAACCTTTGAATAATTTTAACCAAATTTAACTCAGCCTTGATAATTATGGGACAGAGATAAGGGAGGAGTGGGAGTGATGGACTGATGCACTTATGAAAGTCTCATTTATTTAGGTAAATTATTACCCTGATATAATGTCTGATAAGTACAGGAGGAAAATCTGATGGCTAAAGAATGGCAACCCTCAAAATACAAGAGGTAACTGCTTATGGGAAAAGATCAACTGAAATTTGGGTGGGGTAGTGGTATGATGTTTTATGTATTTATTGCAGGCTAAGCTCTGCAAGGTTGAGACATCATTAAAAAATAAGAATTGCAGTTTGTGCTGTTAGTGCAGAGTAGAAATATGTATGCTTTTTTCAGGTATAGAAGTCTTCTCAAGTAATGTTTATGAGGGGGGAAAAAGCACACAATTTTCCACTTAAGTTTGTGTGTGTAATGAACTAATAGCCTTACTGAATGTTTTGATTTTTTCCTGGTTTAGATTTTCAAGTTCTTTGTATGTGTTCCATCTTGAAAAGACACCAGTGTGATACCAGTGACACTGGTGTATATCTTTTTCCTAGCTAGGGTCCTTTGGCAGCTTAAAGCAAAGCTTTGGGCTTTGTCTGCTTCGGTCTTTTAGTCTTTCTATTGGTACCTGTTTTCTGATTGGGACAAAAAATCTGTTCTCTGATTATTAATTCTTACTATTAATTCACTTTATTTTGGTATACAGTTGCTATCCATTTGCTGAAGACATGTAAAAATATATAATCTTAAATTAATTTCTGTGTAACTTCTGTATTTTTGTTCTCTGGATAATTATCACTTAATGTATGTAATTAGTTATTTGGCATATCTGTAACAGATGAGCTAATTCTTACTAATTCCAGGTGAATTGACTGTTTTCATCCTCATTGTAGAAATGTGATCTTTATCTTGAGTAATTATTGCTTCCACTTGTGTTAAATAGTCAGGTTTTGTCAAGTTCCTGTGTGTGTTTGAGTGTAGTGTAGACACCTGGATCCTCTTGCTGACTGAGAGTCATACTGTAGTTCTAAATTAATGAAAGAGTTGAAGAAGTGAGAAGTCTTTAGTGCTCAGACTTGGGAAGAGTTGGTAATTAGCTGGGCCCATAATAATTATACACAGTCCCAGTCAATGACTGTGTACCAGCCAATCAAAATGAAACACATTTTACTGTGTTTCAAATAAAGTGCAAAGTACTAAAATTTCCCCCTGTTTGAAATTGTTATTTACTCCTAGATTATAATGAAAATACTGGTCTAAAACATGAGCATCATGCAGTCCTGCTTGGCTGTGCCATGATGGTGTTTGGAAGGGAAGAGCTGGTAAATGAATGTGCTCCACCAGCATCACAAAGACATGGTTTTTTGGGGGGGGCTGGAGGCATTTGGGACCCTCTGTCCTCTTGTCTTCCCTGTGCTGAGGGAGGAAGGTTCAGCCTGGTGAGAGGGAGTGCACTATGAACTCTGTAGTTTGGCTTTTCTCAAGTCTGGTCTGGGTGGAGGATCAAAGTTCACAGGTTGACATGACCAGAGAGCTGCAGTGTTTGGGAGTAACCAGCAGCTAACTGGTAAAGGGTGAGGCTTTAATGGAAAACTTAAGGAAATTTAATGTTTTGTGATAGGTGGCCTCATTTCTTAACAAGACATAGCTTGTTCCATTCCTTGGGAAATGGCCTTTCTCTAGATGATACAAGTTTTCATAGGAGGTGGGATCAAATCTCTGAAGCCTTGCAGCTATGCAGAAGCTTATTTTCCTTTTCTTGTTGCTTATTCAGTGCTACAGCTCCCTAAATTTAGTGTATTAGTTAAAAGAGCTTCAGAGAAGCTACCAAATGCTTCTGGAATGAATGAACTCTGGGCTGCAGAGTAGGAATACACAGCTGCCGAGCAGATGATGTGCCAGTTTTGTCATACTTCCCTTTCATTCTCACTGGCTGTGGGACAGGGCAGGATGTCCTTCCACTATGGCATTTCTTACAATTACTCAGAAAATACCAGGCTGGGCATCTGCAGTGTCACGCTTCAGATGTTTGCTTTATCCCAGATTTTCTTGGATGCTGTGATCCTGCATGCACACAGCCAGCTGCGTTGTGTAACTAGCACAAGGGCTACTTTTCTAATGTAACCTCTATGAAATCTTCTTTTTCTTTCAAAATATATTTCCTGCCTTTTTGTTTTAAACACACCTGCCACATATGCGTGGATATCTTATCTAAAGACATTCCAGATTTTGCAGGAATTCCCCAGTGCTGTTTAGTTTACAGATGTCCCTGTACATCTGTCCTTACAGGTATGTCAAGTCTGTTTGTCATTCTGCTGAGAACTGCTGAAAGAAAGATGGTGTCAGACACTGATGTGTGATTCTACTGAACAGTTATTTTTAAAAGGCTTTCCTTGCACATATATTGTGACCAGCCACTTCCAGAGGTGGTGAGTAAAAAGTGGTAGTAACTTACTCCTGCCCCATGTTTAAGTAGCCCTTCTTATGTGTTTGATTTGGAACCAATCCAATTGATTTGGATTGAATCTCTGGATTATTTGAGAGACAGGCTGAGCAAGCCATCTTCTATGGGCACGGTTGAAACAGCTAGGTGGCAATGTTCTTCTTGTTTCTTATCATGGGCTAGTACAACGATTAAGATGTTTATTAATAAGAGTATTACCTTGTAGAGTTCATATAGAGAATGAAGTTAATTAAAGTAGATTTTCAGAAATAGCGAACTCATTGAGATTTGGGAAAGAATCTGCCTGTAAAACTATTTATACTTGTTGCGCGTTTACTAGCTAAGAAACTAAACTAAGAAAATGCTAAGACTAACATAATATTCTTCCATTCTTTCAAGTAGGACTGTCATATCTGGAAGTCAAATAATTTATGTATTTTTAGGTTGGGGGTTTTTTGTGTAATACAGTAAAAGTAAGACCTGAAATATTTTCTAGTTAAAAATGTGTTAAAATGTGTTTAAAACTGTGTTTAAAAATGTCTGGGCTACTCTTTTGGTTAACTCATAACTGTAAACTTCTCACTAATGTGCTAGTTGGGAGAGGCCTGATAAAAGAATCCATAATTCCTTCTGACTTAGCTCTCTGTGTCATTCATTACTGGATTTGTCTGGTTTAAATCTAGTCTAAAACAGCAAATGAGAACTGCAAATGCATCTCCATTGGATTCACCTTGAAGGGTTGAAAAAAGTGGCAGCTGCTTTATAGTCAATACTGTTATTTTCTGTATGTAGTTTCACTGTATAGCTGAGTGGGTCAACTGTTAGTATGGAATGTAGAAGGGATAAGTCCTTACTATTTGTTACATGTGGTATTTGTATACATCTTCCCACAGGAACCTGCCTGGTTTTATTAGTGGTATAGGAGATGGCTACAAATGAAGATAGGAATTGGGCTTGACACCCTTTCCTTGGGCGTGCTGTGCTTTGGTTTTCAAAACAGGGTTAAAGGTTTAGGTTTTGGTAAAACAACAGCTGCTGAAGGCATTGCACTGCAGTACATTTTCTTGTAGACATGTTTTACCAAAATCTCCTGCTTGATGATGACAGAGTGTGATCTAATTCCACGTTGGGTTGGAAGACTGTACATAAAGCTTTCATATGGAATTACTCCAGTATAAGATAATTAGGACTGTGTTTTTAATTCATACAGTTCAAACTCTGATCTCTTACAAAGAGTATTTCCTGAAACCATGTTTTAAACCATCTTCTGTAGGTGAATTATTTGTCTCTAGGAAACGAGCATTCATGTTAATCTTTTTCAAGTGATATTAAGAGGATGTGTGAAATCTTTGCTATTGACATGGTATTGGAATCATTATACAGGAAAAGAAATTGTTGAAAGCAAAATTACTTTTCTGGGGTTGTGGTTGTTTTTTGCTTTAAAGAACTTCATTTAAAAAAAAATCAATGTATTTTATTGTTGTGTATCCGTTATTTAATCTGGTTTTATTTAAAAAGAGGCAAGGTTTGTGTTAGGGTCTGAAGGTAGTTTAAAGTTTTTTATTTCCTGTTTTTAAACTTCCCATATTGACAGGATTCCTGTCTCTTCTCACAAGAAGAGATGGTGAAGTATTGGTTGAAACATCAGGAGAAGTCTTTGTGCAGTCTCTGGTTGTGAAAACCAGCACTTATTTTTGGTGAAGCACTAATGGGCAGGAGTGCTGGAGCTCTGCAGGCAGCTGCTGTCTGCATCGTGTTACCTGCCTCTGGCTAGGAGAGGAGTAAATATCCCAGTAGTTGCAGTGCTTCTGGATGTTTTCACAACATGTTTTGTTTGTTGAAAATTGAGATACAACTCCTTTTTCTTCTTTTTTTTTTTTTTCTTGCCTTCTCAGTAAATCTAAAAGAATTTAAAATATCAGAGTTGTTTGAAATTAACCCCTGAATTGAAATTAACCCCTGAATTGAAATTAACTCTTTCAGGGGGTGTCTTTCTATTAAAAATGTCATTTGTTGTACTGTTTTCTGGCTGGGATATAGTTACTTTTTGTAGTAACTTGCATGGTGCTGTGTTTTGGATTTTTGTTGAAAACAGTGTCAGTAACACGTGGATGCTTTAGTTACCACTGAGTAGTGCTTGCACAGCACCAAGGCTTTTCTGCTTCTCGCAGCCCCACCAGTGAGTAGGTGCACAAGGAGCTGGGAGGGGAAACAGCCAGGACAGCTGAACCCAAGTGACCACAGGGGTACTCCGTACCCTATATGGAGTATAGGGGTATCTGTGTATCTGCATATACACCTGGGGAGAAAGAAGAGGAAGGGGGAGCGATGTTCAGAGTGCTGGTGTTGGTCTGCCCAAGGTGCCGTTAGGCGTAACGGAGCCCTGGTTTCCTGGGGATGGCTGAACACCTGCCTGCCCATGGGCAGTGGGGAATGAATGCTTTGCTTTGCTCTGCTCTGCTCGGCTTTTCCTCTTAAACTGTCTTTACCTCAGCACAAGTGTTTGCTCACTTTTACCTATTGGATTTTCTTCTTCATCCCTCTAGATAGGAGTGTACTAGATAGGCTGTGTGGGGGCTGAGCTGCACAAGGGGGTTAACCTACAGCATTTGTTTTGTAATGGGCCAGCATATTTGTATTTTTATTTATAGATTATAGGATGTGAAGGTGTAATACTTTGCTTTTTTATAAAAGGATGTTTCTGGTTGAAAGTCTTTAAAACTTCCCATGGGAAGTCAGACCACTGGCTTGCAGCTGTGAAAACTTTTATACTAGGAGTGATTGTTTTGAGGCTGGCGCTGCAGTGTTGATTTTCTTTTTTAATTCTTGTTTTGTACAGATCCAGCAGTTGAAACAATCCCAGTTTTGGTGACCATGGGTTAGTTAAATCAGTGTCCTACCTGGGTTTTATGAAAGATTAATAACACTGTAACACTTATTCCACCAATTATTCTGCTACTTCTAGACAGTTTTATAAGTATGCCATTTTGAAAAAAAAAGTTGTGGTTATCATTACTGGAATCTTTACATGTCCCTTACATGTTTTGAAGGGGTCTATCCTGGAACATTACATAGTGACTGTGTGTGGGATGTCTCCTGATGCAATGGATTATTATTAATGTTTGTGCCTCTGTATTTGTTTTCACATTGTGTTAAGTGGCTTGAATCACTATGAATTTCCATATATTAGATTTTGCATATATTGAATAGTTATGATATGAGGCTATCTTGCAGAATAATAGATCTGATTTTAGGGGTGTGTGGCTTGTTTGGGGGCTTTTTTGGTTATTTTTAGTTTGGTATTTTTGGGTCAGGAATTGCTTAGAAGCTGGTAAATTGTTAGAATTAGGCAGGTTGAAGTTCCATGTGTATGGCCTTGCCTGTTGCTTTACTGAGCCTTCAAATCAGTGGTAAATTGCAGTGCTACTCTAAGTGCATTTTAATGCTGTTATATTCAGCACACCAAGAAAGAATACCCTTTGGAAATGACTATATTATGCAGCTGAAGATTTAGGTTCACTTTGATATTATTGAAACTGTTTGGTAAGTGTATTCTCCCCAGCTGAGAAATCCAAAGGAGGAAAAATAAGTGCCTGTTTTTCTTTCTTCTTCCACATATTTGATGAGAACAGTCAGTCCTATTAAGAAGGAATAGAGATCTGGTTAGCTTATTCTGCTTTCCAGACTGACAGTCAAAGAATAGAGCATCACAGGGCTTTAAATTACCCAGAAATATACTTCAGTACAAAGGTGTTTTTCCAAAATTTGATTTATTGTTCCAGTAGGCAAAGAGGAGCCTGTAATTAAACACAATCTGATGCATCTCTTAATAAAAAGCATACTTTACAATTAAGGTAAAATTTACACGAAAGCTATGTGAATGTGTTAATAGCAAATGGGAAAATGTAGCAAGTCTCTCTTTTTTCTAACCAGTTTCTTCAGAAGAGTAAGTGGAAGGCTACGTGGAATTGATGATGTTTGCATTTTTGTTGTAACACTGTGCCCTGGAAACATGAAAGGGTTTTTATCATGAGCCCCAAGGCAAGGCTTTTTGATAGAGTTCCTGTTAAACCTAAAAATGAAGCCCAAGTGAACTTGTCCTCCTGTGACCATGGGGAGAGATTCCATATGCTCTGAAATTGCTGGAAATACTGGGGCATGGGAAAGTAATTTCTCAGTCACTTTCTGTAAAAGCAGGGAGAGCTGTGAGCAAATATGCCATGGTTATATCATGACAGAGTAATAGCACTTTGGAAATGTTTGGCTGTCTCATGTTATCAGATCATGCAATTCATAAGGAGCGAATGGGCAGAAGATACTTGTGTGGTGGTGGGCACAGATGTACTCTCTTTGTTGGTGTGCTTGTGGCTTTTACAGCAAGTGTATATATAAAATATTAAGCACATAAAATGAGGAAATGTGAAGAAGTTAGATGAAATTAGGTTTTTGCTTGCTTTTTAAAGGCTTGTGCTAAATCCAGTCTTGAAGTCTTCAAGCTACTGAATTCCGGTGTTATAAGTAACTGCAGTTAAATTATAGGAAATGAAATGTTACGTTACAGCAGTGAGTTTCCTGCAATTTTTAAAATGTGTGTTACTGTAGAAAAATTGTGTTTGGTTCCTTTGATAATTTTTTTTTCTGCATTTCTGGGGCTTGAGGGTTGTGGGGGGAAGATATTTGGGTACATATATGCCAAATCAGCTCTCGTGTTGATGATACTGGTTTGCTGAGGTTTCAGCGGTTTGCTGCAGAATAACTTTGAAAACACTTCAACTATATTATGCAGCTAATTATTTTTAAAACTTTGGTTCCAGTACCTTCTGGATGGGTTGTCATTCTGCACAGTAACTTCTGTGCATGCACAGAAGCTGTAGGGAGGAGAATGTTAAGAAAACGGNCTGTTTGTTTTTCTTTTAACTTCTGTTAGAACATATATTGAGAAGTGCTAGGACTTACTTCAAAATCTCTTCTGTAATATAAATTTTGCACTTCAAGGTTCTTTGGACATTACAGTTCAGTAACTGTGTAAGCCTTAGATTTGACAATGGATTTGATTGCATATTCTTCTAAACTGTGAGTCAGAGCATTATGTCTGTCTTCAAATGTATGTTTTGTCTAATTGCTTTTAGTAATATTTAAGTGTAAATAACCTCAGGGTAGGTTTTGGTTTTGAAAATCTGTTATTTCCAGAAAGCTTGGAAGATAGGTTTCTGGGTATTTTAGGGAGGCAGTATGTTTGATTTATTTATATGTAATTGTTGCTACATGTTTCTTGTTGTCTGAATATTTTTGCTTAATGTATCTGAGTGCTTATGAAAACTAAGAGCTAATAGCATTAACAAGAGTCTGGCGTAGTGGACACAGGCCATCTCTACAAGCTTCTGGATTGTCTTCTGCCCAAGCCAACTCTCCCTGTTCCAATTGTAAGCTTCTCTTTGAGCACATATTGCTAATCGTCCTGAACTGAGCCAAATTAAATGGTGTATTTTTAATGAGAAAAAGAGTTTGGATTCCTATCCATATGCTTTAACTGATGTCAAATCCTACTTTAAACAGATGCTGACCTCTATATTACTGAGGCATAAGGGCTAATTATGCTTGAACAAATTTCCAATTTCAGCCATCTATCAGGAACTAGTTTTTCTACATTTCCAAGGGTATGTGGTTTTTTGTTAGATCAGTATAACATACCTGTTAAATTTGGTTTAGGATATGTCAGGCTCAAAATTTCAGTACCTTGGATACATGCTATTGAAAAGTGGATAAAGCCCAATGTTCTTAAAGATTTACACCTCATTTGTCTTTACCATGTTATGTTTTTGCTGGAGATTAATCATCAGGAAGATAATTATGCTTACTTCTTAGAAAGTGCATGCAGTCTTTTTTTTTTTGTAGTAGCCTATCTTCCAGCCCTTAGCCAGCCATTCCTTATGCACCAGTTACAAATGGTTCAATCTGGCATTAGTAACTGGGAGAGCTGGTGGCACTAGCTGTTATCCACAGAAGGCTTTGAAACTATGCAGATGGCCATATCCTCTTTCCTCTCCTCCTTTGGGTTAAAATGTGTAAATGTAAATCACGCATGGTTAGGATTATTCTTTAGAATGCCTGTTAGTAGCTCTTATGTATAAATCAGTTAAGAGCTTGAGGCATTTATGTGGAAAGGATACATGTAAAAGATTGTTGAATGTGGTTTTTTTTAGTTTTGTGTTTCTTTTTGTTACGATTACTCTTTAGAACCATATGTACCTGTACAAAGTATATTAAAAAGTAAGTGCAAAAGGCTAAATAGGTGATGATGAATGTTTCAGGGTGGTAGAGCATCTGGCCTGTAATGAATACTATTTTATTTCATATAAATTTCTGGTTTAAGCTTTGTTTTAAAGACCAAGTCTGCTTTTCTGGAAGTGCACATATGGCTAAGTCAGAGTTCACAGATAAAGATAGTACAACATTAGGGTTTTAGCTGGCAATGTTGATAGCAGCAGTAATATGGATAAAGCCTGTCACACAGATCCTGTAACACTCGATAATCTGAGGAAACATAGAAATCAAACTTGTAGAACTGAATTAGAGATATGTGAGTATTAAAATACTCTATTCACTCCCATTTAAACGCAGACCATCTGTTGTTTCCAGATGTACTGCTTCCTGCAGCAGTGTACTGGGAATGCCTTTACAGCACCAACAAATCTTTTTTTCCTGGTTCTGCACCGTTGTTCCCAGAAGCTCCAAACCATCTACCCCTGGCATTGCTGCTTTGATGGTGCACCTTGGCAAGGGATGTGATATTACTCCATGAGTATTTGGTAGTATGGGTGGCAAAAATGCCTCAAGATGTAGCATATAGTATTTTGAAGGCTCCAGTGATATGTTTCAAACTACATACAGTGCAACACCTTAATCTGCTGCTGTCTGTAAAGCAATGGGCTGTCACCTCCCTCAAGACCACTGCTTGCCTCATTAATATCGCTGGAACAAATTATCACTTCACAGCCCAGAAATCTTCTGTAGCAGTTGTGGTGATTGATGTAACAAGGCTAAAAAATAATGATGAAACGCATGTTCCAGAAGACAGATTCAAATGGCAGGATCTTCAAAGGCAATTAAATGTGACACAGGAGGAGTCTTCCTGGAATAATGCATTTACAAATAAATGGCAAGATAACAATCATATTCTTTTGTTGTTAAACTAGTTTTGTATGCTGTAATCATGTCTGAGAACTAAGCATACAGGCATAAAATTAAAAAAAAAGTTTTAGTATATTTTAAATATGTGGACAGAAGAAAGTGCGTTGAAGTGAGAATTAATGTCACTGACTACATCTAGTTTTCCTCTGAATTACAAACTTTATTATAGGTGGGTACTTAAGAATTTATATTTAAATAAATCTTACTTGTGCTCTTGAGCATCTATTTTATAGCACTCTATCCAGAGCTGCTACTAGTCCTCACATGCAATGGAATTGTTATGCAATAATTAGGTGATTTTGTTGGTTTAAAGTAATTTGCTGGCTCCTGAATAGAAGTACATTTGTAAGTAGTCAACCTAGTGTACCAAAGGGTTCTGAAATTACTCCAAATGAGTAATTCCATAAAGTCACTGGTGTAAGTAACTTTGTGTACATGAATTGACAGATTAGTCTGTGATCAGAACTGTGAGACAGTGCCTGTATTTCTATCTCCTGTGACTTCAGGATTTCAGGGACGCTGCTCTGTAATTAAGATCTGCAGGATTGGACACTTTTCCTTCCTGCTATTGGGATGATTATTTTTATTATTTTTCCCTGCAAGAAATGTCACTTCTTGACTCTTCTGCAGTGTACCAGCATACCTCTAATGTTTGTCTCGCTTTCAGTAGACAGCTCGGTTTAAGGCAGGCAGGATATTATTCCACTGGGATCGCTTATTGCAATACTTGGGCTTTCTTGAACATCAGGTATCTCATCCCATAACCTCACGGGCTCCTTGCATTTCCCTGTTGCAATGCAGGGAAATGCAAGGAGCCCGTGAGGTTATGGGATGTGTGTGTTTATCCAGGATGTCTCTACAGTTACACCTTCCAGTAGTGAGAGGAAAATAACTACATTTGGAGCACTTGGTAATGTTTTATGCCTTTTTTTTTTTTTTTAATATAGTCAAGCAATTCTGAGTAACTATGGTTTAATCAAGCTTTTCCAAATGTGGTAGGCTTATTGATTTATTTATTTTTTTTAAATTTGGGGGGTTTATATTTTTTAGAACTGAGAAAATACAGTTCTTCATCACAGTGCTAAAGGGGTACTGGTACTTTTACTTTAAGCTATGTTTTATACCATGCTTTTCAGGGCAATGAGATGCATGCTAGGGAAATTTGAGGGAGGGGAAAGTGCATTCTCTTGCTCTATTTCTAATTAAAATTCAGATTAGAAATTTTACATTCTCATACTGACCATTTTCCCAGACAAAAGCTGTTTTTCTTACATAAACCAATGGAGAATTCTGTGTTGTGATTTCCACATATAGATCAACTTCTCCCCCAGCACCAGTGGACACATACATATAATTGAATTTCAGCTCCCAGAGGTGTAACATTCATTCTTTTAAATTCTAATAGAACAGCCACTTATGGATTGAAATTTTAAGTTTAAAACAGAGAAGCTAGTGTAATAGAAATGTTGATGAATTCTTCTCTTTGACTTCATTTGGGAGAAAGCAGAATACCCTCAGAAGCAGCAGCATACTGAAAAATGAAATTATCCTGAAATTCTCAAGCTCTCAGTGGTTTGAAAACATTTTGAAGAGTGAGATACTAAACTGGGAGACAAAAAACTCTAGACAAAGAAAAATAACATAGTTGGGGGAAATTTATAATAGCTTTTTTAAGACTGTTGCTTGAAAACATTGTCATAAATGCATTAATAAATGAATGGACATGACCTATTCAGGAGTGCTGATGTGAGAAGGCTTAATGTCCATTTTCTGACTGGAGTTCAGATGCCTGAACTGTTTGTGTTGTACTTGGATTATGATATGCACTTCCACATAAATCCATACAAGGAGAAACCCCTAACTTGTGGTTTTAGTGTAATTTGATAGAGTCCCCACACAACTTGGAATGGAGTAAAATCTGAAATTGCTACAAGGAGTCAACAGCTGTATATTAGTAGCTCTGATTGCACAAAGAAACGTGCAGTCACTGAAGCAGGGTTCTGTCTCTGTGGATCTTGGCAACATCAGGGTCAGAGGATGCATTTTCAAATCAATTAAAAAGTTTCTGCTGCCTTTGGTGGCCCTTAGGTCATGATGCCATAGAAATAGGAGAAAATAAGTGGTGTTTGTGTGTATAGAGAACAAAAGAAAATGGTTGCTGTCACATTCATTTAAACTATACAGATAATCTAGGACAGTTCAGAAAGGTTGTCCTCTTCTGTTGGGAAGGAGTTAAAAGCAGAATGAACAAGATACCAGACTGAATACTTGAGTGTGCAGTATGCTTTTGTTTTCTTACAATGGGGCATGTTCAACTAACAGTTTTGACAGAAGTGTATGATTGACCCATTCCTGTGGTAACTGTTTTGGTGTGGTGTTGGGGGTTGGTGCTTTTATGTATGTTCCTAGAGCTGATCATCCATTTCCTAAGCAAGGGAAATGCATCAATAACTTTCTGAACTGGTAACTGACCAGCAAATTGCGAGAGTGAATTTTCTATCTATCCATGGCTGTTTCATTTCTCAATTTAAAAAATTATAAAATTAAGCGTCCAACTAAATTTAGTTTGTAGTATGGAGAGTTTTGGACTTTTTAATTTTGGAAGAACTTAAGCCATCTGTTGCCTTGAAGCACAGAGATTTAGTAATCAAGTACAACAGTAAGAAGGAATTTATCTAGGGAGGCTATTAATTAACAAACTTGGATAAGTTTCAGCATTTTCTTGCCTTTTAAAAGTCAAGTCACTTCTGACAAATTGGTTGGATGATTAGATTTTAAAGTCAGTATTGAGTTAGGCATTCTTTATATTTTCACTGCATTCCTACCCTAGTCACGATTGGTGAAAAATATAACTATTTTAAAAATATTACTATAATTTTTTTTCCTTTTAGGAAAAAATTGCAAAGAAA